>CM049386.1:11094812-11694812 GCA_026937815.1 Etheostoma perlongum
AATAATCCTTGATTGATTACCTGCAGTTAATGTGTATAGATGTTTTCCCAGTTCCTCCCCCAGAATTGATGCCTGCATGAATATTTATAGTAGCATGGACTGTCAAGTGGACCTTCTTTCGCTGAACTTGTTGCATTAACTTTTCATGATGTTTCTGTCACTTTCAATCAACCATGCCGCTAAAGTCTCTATGGTCCTCTACAGCTTTTTCTAATCTTCTTTTACTTTGCATTTCTATGGTCAGTTCTGCCAGTATCCAGAGATGGAAGCTTATACAGTACTGAGTTATATTGGAACTGGGTTCATATGCTGGTTATAAGCCTATTATGCTAATAAAGTATAGCATGCCAAGTTGACTTTGATTCCCCATATTTACTTATCTGAAATGAGGGGAAAACAAAATGGTTATTAAGTGGGATTAAGGTCTTTTATAGTGTTTTATTCATTTCGGAAGGAGGTGGACAGAGAGTTTAGGACATAAGCGATGGTTGAAAACCATCCACTGTACCTTTTGGAATATTTGTCATGAAATAACTGCTTTGGAAGACTTATGGAATATTAGCATCTATGTTTATTTCTTCATATAATTACATTGTAATGATTTCAGTTTTAGTTGCTTTCTTATTTTTCAGTGTATATCACACATTACAATAGTTTTAATATTTGAAGAAACCAAGATAAATGCTGTTGTTATGCAGTTTTAGCATATTGTAATAATTGATTTTCAGTTAAAAAACCTCAGGACATCCTTTGTGAGCTGCGGGGCCTTCGTGACTGCGTCATTTTAAAGCATGATGTTGGGAGCTATCCTACCATGATGTTGGGAGTGTATCTTTTCGCCAGGACTTGGCTGGATTACTGGCACCATTCAATTGTTGACTCTTTTTCTGTGTGCAGATCTGGTGCCTGAATCCTGCTTTATGGTAAATCATGCACAAGTTAAAGTAGCTGATATGATTACATTTCTCTGAAATTGTATCTTGTACAATTTGGAAAAAAAAAAAAAAAGATTAATTGATTGAAATCATTAGGATTCATTCCAAAATGTAATTTCACATATCTATCCTTTGGCTTTAATGTGCCGTTGCTGTTCAGATGTAGAAACTTGGTCTCCTTAGATGAAGTCGGCCCAAATTTCTACCACATGTGGCTCAGCGCCCTCATAGTCCCACCACAGTTGTGTTTGGTTGTTTTCTACCATCCCGTGGCCTGGTTTGTGCTTTTTTGTCGTGTGTGTGTGTGTGTGTGTGTGTGTGTGTGTGTGTGTGTGTGTATATATCTGTGCATGCGTGTGTGTGTGTAAAATACATGTGAAATGCCCTTAATTGTCAAAGATGCCATGTTGGGACGTGGAAATCCATTTAGAATTATCAAAGTAACTTTTTGTTTTTCATTGTACAGCCATTGTCAATTCTATCACCAGACAAAATGTGTATATATTCAACATTTTTTAATGTATGTTTGTACGTTACTTCAATATATTGGTTGATGTAGACAGGTAAAACTGGCAAGTAAAACTGTTTGGTTTTTACAAATTGTAAATCAGTTGTTGGTGTAAAAGAACATCCACCACCTGGACCTCCACATCCTTGCTATTTGCCACGCTATATAAAAGACCGGTTCTACTTTCTGCATCAGTACTAAATATTACATTTTGAAATAAATCATGTATGGCAGAATCACCCAACACGGAAATTATTACTGTGGATATTGGGTTGGTAATGTCTGTCTGTGAAACCGTCCAGGACCTATTCCCTGAGGCTCTACACAAACCCAAAGGACATGACCTAATACTTGTATGGTCTATTCCTAGTTTTTTAGTCGTCTTTGTAACAGATGCTTATAGGGCTCAGAAGGTGCGGTACTGGAAGTACTAGTGTACAAGGAATTAATATGGCTAACATTAGCAGACTGTTAAAATTGCTCTGGTCCTCTTCCTGATCACATAGTGATTATGTTTTTTAGCTAGTAATGAATAATCCTTTAAAATTAAACAGTCTGAGATATAGGAATTGACCATGCACATTTATCAGTTTCTCTGTCACTGTCTCATGAGTAGCAAAGTACTTGACTTATGATCATGTACATCCACAGTCACACCCTCATTGTGTCTTAGGTCAGGAAGCCAGTTAAAGTGAACATGTTGGAAACAGCTGGGGCATGACGCCTTACAGTGCACCACTGATTTATCGCCAGTGACAGGGGACCCAACTCAGCATGTCAATGGCATTGCCATCGTTTATCAGGCGAGACACAGCCATGCCTACAGGAAATTAATTAACTCTTAAAAATCAGCATAGGCTCATTATTCATAGTAGCTAATTTATTGGATTGTGCATGTCTTGCCATACCATATAAAACTGCATTCACAGAAGAATAGATATCCATGTGTGAGGAGAGAAAGAAAGCAGAAGAAAGGTCAGATGGGGAACTGAAAGAATTTAAGATGGAGCTTTGTAAGACAACAAATGTCAATATAGTGCAATATTTTGCATGGATTTTAATTGGTGTAGGCATTTTCAGCTTTAAATAACTGCCAGTGATCCAGTTGAAAAGTTTTAGCATCTTAGAAAACAGTCGGAAACCTCTGTTCATGACATGGATGAGTGCAGAACACAGGACTTTATGAAATGGCACCACATATTTTTAAATTGAGAGGAACACCTCTACTTCCTGCCTCTTAGCCATGACCCTGTGATAGCAAATCAAATGCTGTAGATTTGTGTTGATTGTCAAATCCTATTTCTAAATCATTTTGACGAGACATATTTCAACACACATATTGGGGGAAAATTACTACTGTTTTAGGGGCTTGGAAAATGTAAAGATTAGTTTAATGTGGCTAGCTACAGACAGTGCCGGTGTTGGACATGTTGTGTGCGACGCTAAATTCAATGTTTAAGTCTCTCTGGAACCATGCTGTGTCTGGTCTCCATTGGCAAAGGCTTTAATCTGTCCATTTTTTGCCATCTACCCCACAGATTTAATGAAATGATAATTAAAAAAATGTAAGTGTAGAGGACATACTATCTACTAAAAGACCAAAAGTGCATTTGTGTTTTGTCATGTTAAGTGCGTCTTTGTCAAGATACATTTAAACCAGATTTTGACAGTTGAGAATATTTCAGTTTTTGTAAAACAGAACTATGGAGCTCTACTGTATAGTATATGTTAAAATTGAAATGTCAGTTGAGAGAGTGAGTACCCACATGTGTGGGAGGAAGTCTGTGAGGGCAGGTTTGGTTCACAGGAGGGTTATTTGGTCAAAACAGTACAATGATGTCAAGTGTATTCATAGAGCACATTTAAAAACAAACCTTGACCAAAGAGATTAAATGAAACAGGAATAATCAAATAAAATCATGCATACATAGGAGAATATAGGGAAATTAATACAAATATAGAATATTTTGATGAAATCATAACAAAAACAACATTGCACAAACAACAAAATTAAATAAAAAACAGAGTGTGTTTGAGCATGTCCTCAAATTATAATTAAGAGGCTAAAAAAAAGGAAATGGGTTTTAAAGGTATCAGTGGAACGGTAAGATCTAATTGTTAGTGTCAAACTATTCCACAGTTAAGGGCCCACTGAACATGCTTGATCATCTTTAGGTTTTTAAGTGGGTGCGTGGAATGGTGAGGAGTGATTGGGACTATCTGAGGGGTCAGGAGGGATGAACAGTTCAGATTGGGCATGGTGCCACTCCATACAGTGCTTTAAAAACAAATAAAAGAATTGTATTATGTATCTTATGAATGAATATGTTACATCCTTTTTTACTATACTAATGTTAACCATGAACATGGTGCAAAGTTGACAAAGAAAAAATGTAGAAATTATTAGAGAGATGGGAAAAGGGCAGCTAGGGCTGTAAATTGTGAGCCCAAACACTTAGCAACGCACTTACAAAAAACAAAGCCCCACGGAAGTAGGGGGGAGATGATCACAAAGATCCAAGGTCAACATGGTAATAGACAAGTAAATGCTAAATGCCTCAGAATCCAGCAGTTCAGAATGAAATGCACAACTGCAAGCAACATAACAAACACTGTAACAAGAAATACTGACAAGAAGCCAGACCTAGAACATTTAAGTTAAAGACGATACTTGAAAATAAATGATTTAATTGACTTCAAAATTACTGATGACAGGAGAGATTTTGCCAGCAGCCAGTGGCAGAGATTTATGAAACATGCCAATGAAAAATTGTACAATATTGGCTGAGCCATGGTGCAAGATATACAGTGGGTACGGAAAGTATTCAGACCCCTTTAAATTTTTCACTCTTTGTTTCATTGCAGCCTTTTTCCAAAAATCAAAAAAGTTCATTTTATTTCTCAGTAATGTACACTCAGCAACCCATCTTGACAGAAAAAAACAGAAATTTAGAAATTTTTGCATATTTATTAAAAAACAAAAACTGAAATATCACATGGTCATAAGTATTCAGACCCTTTGCCGTGACCCTCATATGTAACTCAGGTGCTGTCTATTTCTTCTGATCATCCTTGAGATGGTTCTACACCTTCATTGGAGTCCAGCTGTGTTTGATTATACTGATTGGACTTGATTAGGAAAGCCACACACCTGTCTATATAAGACCTTACAGCTCACAGTGCATGTCAGAGCAAATGACAATCCTGAGGTCAAAGGAACTGCCTGAAGAGCTCAGAGACAGAATTGTGGCAAGGCACAGATCTGGTCAAGGTTACAAAAAAATTTCTGCTGCACTTAAGGTTCCTAAGAGCACAGTGGCCTCCATAATCCTCAAATGGAAGACGTTTGGGACGACCAGAACCCATCCTAGAGCTGGCCGTCCGGCCAAACTGAGCTATCGGGGGAGAAGAGCCTTGGTGAGAGAGGCAAAGAAGAACCCAATGGTCACTGTGGCTAAGCTCCAGAGATGCAGTCGGGAGATGGGAGAAAGTTGTAGTAAGTCAACCATCACTGCAGCAATCCACCAGTCGGGGCTTTATGGCAGAGTGGCCCGAAGGAAGCCTCTCCTCAGTGCAAGACACATGAAAGCCCGCATGGAGTTTGCTAAAAAACACCTGAAGGACTCCAAGATGGTGATAAATAAAATCCTCTGGTCTGATGAGACCAAGATAGAACTTTTTGGCCTTAATTCTAAGCGGTATGTGTGGAGAAAACCAGGCACTGCTCATCACCTGTCCAATACAGTCTCAACAGTGAAGCATGGTGGTGGCAGCATCATGCTGTGGGGGTGTTTTTCAGCTGCAGGGACAGGACGACTGGTTGCAATCGAGGGAAAGATGAATGCGGCCAAGTACAGGGATATCCTGGACGAAAACCTTTTCCAGAGTGCTCTGGACCTCAGACTGGGCCGAAGGTTTACCTTCCAACAAGACAATGACCCTAAGCACACCGCTAAAATAACGAAGGAGTGGCTTCACAACAACTCTGTGGCTGTTCTTGAATGGCCCAGCCAGAGCCCTGACTTAAACCCAATTGAGCATCTCTGGAGAGACCTGAAAATGACTGTCCACCAACGTTTACCATCCAACCTGACAGAACTGGAGAGGATCTGCAAGGAGGAATGGCAGAGGATACCCAAATCCAGATGTGAGAAACTTGTTGCATCTTTCCCAAAACGACTCATGGCTGTATTAGATCAAAAGGGTGCTTCTACTAAATACTGAACAAAGGGTCTGAATACTTATGACCATGTGATATTTCAGTTTTTGTTTTTTAATAAATATGCAAAAATTTCTAAATTTCTGTTTTTTTCTGTCAAGATGGGTTGCTGAGTGTACATTACTGAGAAATAAAATGAACTTTTTTGATTTTTGGAAAAAGGCTGCAATGAAACAAAGAGTGAAAAATTTAAAGGGGTCTGAATACTTTCCGTACCCACTGTAGTATGTTGCTTGTCCACACCAACCGTTTAGCATTTTACCTGATGATCCATTATGGAATCGGGTAAAGCATATAGTACATAAAATAGAGGATGTAGGGAGGGATCTATAGCATACAGTACATTGCCAAGAACATTTTCCAGTTAGAATAATCTCTGTCACTAGCAATTCTTACATATAGCCTTGTTCCTCTAATATTTTAAATAAAAGCCCTGTCAGACCCACAGCTTAAACGATTTTCCCTATGGTTATTAGGTTTTGAAAAAAGAAAACCATCCATCCATCCATCCATCTTCATCCGCTTATCCGGGTATCGGGTTGCGGGGGCAGCAGCTCCAGTAGAAAAGAAAACGTTCCTTCAAAATAAAAAGCACAACAAAAAAACAATAGCGCTAAGCATTCAATTCAGGCCCTAGACTGGGTAAACCCATCCCGATCTACCTGCGATTAGATTTCGCCCTTTAGCTCAGGCTCGAAACCTGTACATTTTTCTATCCTACTTCCATTACAAATCTTCGGGGACCAATCACAAACTGACTTATCCACCTGGCACCCTATTAGCGGGTTTAACATGATAGAGAAGTGACGGCAAGCAGCTTTTTGTTTACGTTCAACATGGCGGACACCAAAGCGCAGCAACCCGTTGATGCTGCAGTCGCTGCTGTTTTAAAAGATTTCAAAGGTAAGTTTTCTCTGAAATGGAACAGAACCTTGCCCTGGAACAATTCCTACAAAAGAAGGATGTACCTTATTACCAACCGGCTTTGGTAAAAGCCTAATTTTTCTGCAAATTACGTCACGATCGTTGGACTGATTGTTTGAAGGTCAATTGTGTGAGTCAAATTGAGCTATGCCCATTGATCACACCTCTTGTGCAGAGAAAATACAAAGCACACTCCCCAGTCTAATGTTCAATCTTAAAAGATTGAACATTAGAACATTTTCAGGCCCATCTTTTTCAAAAGTCTACCCATGATGGAGTGCTGATTTTGGTGCACTGTACATATTAGATCTGTAATGATATCTCTCTATCCTGCACACTATTGTTGCTTCTCCACAGCGTTGGCAATGAAGTCATTAAAGGATACACTATTGTGGTGACCATACTGGTACAGGCTACAGAGCCAGAGAGTAGTGTGTCATGATTCACTTCCTGGTCAAGACGATTAAGACCTTCATGTGTGTCACCACCGAGTCAGTGCCAGGCAGAAGACAGATCCTGCAAGCAGCTGGCGAGGTGTCAAGCTCATCGTGTCAAGCTAGATCAATTCCTGTTAGGAAAAAAATAGTCACTGACTGATTTCCATTTACCTTGCAAAGTTTTAGTGCCAGTACTGTGATAGAATGCATTAGCGGGCAAAAGAACAGCCTGAGGGACATAGCAGCAATCATGGGCTTGTGCCAATACCTGAATGGCTTCTTTTGATTGATTGATTGATCTTTATTTTGAACCTGTAAATACAATGGTGAGGTTAGTTAGCATAGCCAAGTCCAGCAACAGAATTAGAATACAACAGAAAGGAGCCTGAACAAGGTGGGAGTTAGCTGTGGCTATAAACATGCCTTGACGGGCATGACCTGTTATATATCAAATCCTCCAAGCTTTTTATAATTTTTCTCCTTCTCCCCAACTGCATTCTGGGATAAAGAGTCACAGATGAATGACCACTATAAATTCATCCTTCCGTGTTTTCAGTTGAATACTCTTAACACACCATGGTTTTGTATGGCCGTTAATATGTGCTAATGCAAGGTCATTGCTTTTGGTGAAGGCCAGTACTGCTGGTCTTGGAACTACGGACCAAGCAGGGCCATCACAGAAACCCTCTAGGAACTGAGATCAGTGAGACCAAGATGGTATGGCTCATAAGCGGTCTTCCAGTCTCACGCAAATCTTAAGCCCACTAACCACTAAGCTTTTGGTATTGTGTGTGTGTGTGTGTGTGTGTGTGTGTGTGTGTGATCGCTAGCTAAAATCTAGTCAATGGAAGAAATGAAATATTGAGCTGTAAAGTGTTAACTTATTCATAACATATTTAACAACGGACCTTTTTGTTGAACTGATGACATTTGGCCGGATAATACACTCTTTTCAAAATGTGTACTTCTTGAATATTCTAAGTCCATCAGCAGGAAACATTTTCTTTTGCACCTCATTGCTTTCCAGACATGTGCAACACATGTCATAACAGTCCGCATCAAATCTTAAAACATGAAATGAACTGTGGTTAGGCTCATTTACATCTGAAGTCCAGGTTAATACCCCACTACATTTCAAAATTGAATTTAACAGAATAAAATATTTTTCAAAAGGAAAACTCCATTGTTACTCATTCAGGCCAGTGAGGCCCCTCCACATTAGATATTGAGGGCATAAGCCTTGTTTTGTTTTGTTGGCAGCCATATCTACATGTTTGCATTTTTTATTTTGACTTTCCTTGGGAAAGGGTTGACATGAGTGAGTGCTAATGCATTCTACTCTTTTTATTTGTTTGAGGTCTCATTGAAGGGGCCAAACCAAAGGATTAGTACATTTTAATGTGTGTACTATCGCATCCGAGCCTCCCACTTTGGCATTGGCAGACAACCCCCATCGGTAAAAAAGCCTTCCATTATAGTAAGCAAGAGATGTGAAATCAGAATAGGTCTTGTTAATGGGATTGTAGTGTTTTAGAAGAAGCCTATGTACTCAGCAGATAAGGGGACTGTTTATCCCACTAATGTGTCACTTTAAATACATTAGGAGTAGGAGGGATCCTGATTTTATTTATTTATTTTTTTCTTGGCACTCTGCCTCACTAATCCTGAAGAGCACAAGGGACAAAGCATTTATAGATCTACACATAAATTATGCTTTAACTGTTTTTCAGTGAGTTAATGATGCTAATTTCTTGGGAAAAAAACAATGATATTTTGACTTAATTACACATTTGACTTAATTTTTTTTAGCGTTCCCGGTTGTAAATAATTTATAATTGAGTTGACCTTGAGCAACAATGTAGGCACATACACACTCAAACAGTACAAAAGCGAATGTGAATGTGTACATACACAAACACATGAACAATAACACACTCGGCCAAATGCATTCACCGCTAATGAGAGATAATCTAGCTCCCACAGTGCCACAGTGGGGCCAATGGCAAGCAGCTATTTGTCCGTTAGCCCCACTATAAAACAAAGTATTCCTAATCATGTATTTGTTAATGGAAACTATGTACTGTAGGACAATGTTCAGCAATGTTTCTGAAAGGCTATGTTGTGATTTCTTTTTTTATAAATTAAAAAAAAAAATGTTTTTAATAAGTTATATTGGTCTCTTACAGAAACAAGATGCATTATATAGCTGTGACTTTCTGTTCACTCCTAGAATGTTTATTTGGGGGAAATTTATGAACTATCTACTTTCCTTAAGACATTTGCTGTGACTGCCTAATACTGTTACTGCCACTCCTTGGTTGTCTGAAGTCATAAGTCACCTTCTCCTTCATGCTGGGAGGCTCACTGGTGGTGTCTGAAAATATGATTGGTTTTCTGTAGGAGGTGGTCAGTATGCAGTCCAACAGCCGCCGCTGTGATTGAGCACAGTAGGAGTTAGCATGGGTGTGGACATCAGCGATAAGGCTTGAGTGGGCCTGGCAGGGCCTCTAGTTAACAGGGGATCCTTCAGAGGACCCCACTAAGAATATCCAAGGACAAGGTTTGTCTCACTGTCTTAAATCCTGTAACACTCCTCCTCTTCCACTAATATTACCTGGATGTTTCCATTGTCACTGCGCAGAGCAAGAATCATACAAATTTGGAAATGCATTGCATTAGTCGTTGTTTATACTTACAGGACAGTTTGTCAGTGACTGATTCAGACACAGCTTTAGATAAACCGGTCCATTAAGTAAGTGCCATTATATCAGGCAAATTTATTCATCACAGAACATGGCATTACGTTACCAAATGAGATTCATTCATGAGCTGCTGTAATTTAGTGGTTAGTAAGACTATCAATGGTGAGTGCTACTTATACATTTTGTCTTGGGAAATGTCAAGTGTATAAAGTGGCCTCTGCAGTGTGTAAAATGTGGGGAAGTGAGGTGAAAAACGGGTCAACTAGAGAAACGGGTGTTGAGTCAACAGAATTAGATCCCACAGTGCTGATTAAGCTAGGATGTATAGAGACAGCCGTCTACAGTTCTCTGGATGTAGGAGAAAAGTACTCACAGCTTCTATTTGTTTTATTTTGTTTGGCAATTCAGCTCAGAATACCTTTTTTAGGTATTTCGTACCAGTTCCAAATTGGAAATCCTAAATCAAATCTATAAGAAACATGAAGGGATCATGCTTTTCTACTCCCCTCGATTATTAAAATCCAACTTATCAAAATTTTCACCAACATTTTTCCATCCCGCTTTCCTTGTCATATTTTCTTGAGCTTCATGGGATCAAATGTTTAAATGTGTTTACTGACTTTACTTAGGCAGGTAATAACACAGTTTGACTTTAAATGCACATAAAAGAATTCCACCAACATTGCGTAAAAATGTGTACCTCGTCCTTCTTCCGAATGAACTTAGGCACGTGTCATTGATTTTGAGAAAACAACATGGACCTATTGATCCTGGAGCTAGACTGATATTTTTAACAAGAACACACACCCATGCATATTATCCCACTGTGAGTTAGGCCTGTTACATTTCCTGGAAAAGAGAAGTCTTGATGCATTTTTAATTGTATTCATTTTCAATGGTCTTTATGTGAATGCCAGCTATTTCATTAGTGTTTGTAATAAGACAAAGGGTGGCATTTTGTTGCATGGGTGTTAAATTAAAAAGAGGCACCCTGCATGTCTTTTGTAGCTCATCTTGTATTTGCCTAAATGTTCCATAACTCCTATCCGGTCATTTTTAAATGGTAATGGCACAGTTAGCATTTGGGGTATGGAAGGATATGACATCAAGACCATTTAGTAGCTAATCGGGTGAATTTTTTTCAGCCTGTTTGTTTTGCTGCTGATGAACGGTTCCATCAACAACCGAGATCAGTGTAAAGTTCCATCCACTGGCTCAGCTCTCTTTTAGTCACAACGGTGCAATAAATTGAATGTAATACCGCATACGCCTTCTCCAGATCCACAAGACACATGAAGACCAGTTGGGCATACTCCCAGCCTCCCTCCAGGATCTTTGCGAGAGGGAAGATCTGATCCGTTGTTCCACGACCAGGACGGAATCCGCATTGTTCCTCTTCAACTCGAGGTTCGACTATCGGCCAAACCCTCCTTTCCACAACATTGCCGTAGACTTTACCAGGGAGGCTGAGAAGTGTGACACCCCTATAATTGGCACACACCCTCTGGTCCCTCTTTTTTAAAAGGGGAACCACCACCCTGGTCTGCCACTCCTTAGACACCGTTCCAGACTTTTACGCAATGTTGAAGAGGCATGTCAACCAAGATAGCCCCTCCACACCCAGAGCTTTCAGCATGTCTGGATGTATCCCATCAGTCCTTGGGGCTTTGCCACAGTGGAGTTGTTTAACTACCTCAGCAACTTCCAGCGTTTTAAAGTTAAAAAGTGAAAATGTGTAGAATTTGCCATTGTCAAAGTCACAGGTGACAGAGATATTGGAGGCACATTTTGAATGTCTAGGAGGTATGCTAATATTAACACTTTTGATGACTTTTGATGAATCTCCTTCCCGTTTCTGTCACTGATTGCTTGTCTCTCTCTTTCATATACTCTCACCTCTTCTTTTGTTCTTGCTTTTAATTTTGGGCCAAGATATTTGAAACCATTCCCTCATATGAGTTAGTGAATGTTCATCTGTCATCCATACTATAGGCAGCGTGAGCAATGAGATGTGGGGTGCAGTCAATGGAAGACAGAAGCGTTATGCCATGTAATTACAGGCAGCAAAGTGCCTTTAGGGTGCCAGCTTTCATCACAGTAAATGTTGATGACATGGGCTTGTTGCCGAGCTGACAAAATGTCATGGAGCTGTCAGGCTTGCACAATCACTGACTGTATTCTGCTATGATCACCTTTAAACTGATGAGAGCCAACCTTTCGCAAATGCGCGCGGAGTGTGTGTGTGTGTGTGTGTGTGTGTGTGTGTGTGTGTGTGTGTGTGTGAGAGTGGGTGGGGCAGAAGAAAAGATTGTGTAATTAATGTTTGTCAGCTCCTATGACAATATATTTGAATGCTGGATTTTAGTCTGTTTTTAACCCATGTCTGCAGGCAGTGCAACCTTGATGTTGATTGTCATGACACAGCCTGATTTTGCTATAATTGGTAGTGATGATGTTGAATGTATTGTTTCAAAAAAAAATGTCAGACTGTATTGCAAGTAAGGCATCTCAACAGACTACCATCTCCCTAGCTGGAAATAATAGTATTGAGGATTGAATTGAAGATGTATTGAGCTAATCCGTTTGAGTGAAGTAGGTTTTTGACTCCGTGGGTTCGTAGAAATTTTCAGACATTCCATTTAAATGAGTTCCAGCTGTGATTAAGAAACTATGCTCATATCTGATTTAATTTTATCACCAGTACTGTAATACTTTTTAAAGGATTTTTTTGAATTTTAATTCATGATCAGTGTAGCTGCTCCAAGATTTGACTTTGGATGATGTCATTACCAGTCTTTCCCCTGTTCTTCAGAATGAGAAACTCCTAATCCCTATTAATTCAAACTGAAACTTTGCAACAAACAAATGCATATTTAGTTTCAAGATTGTTTTACTTTTAGGATAAAAAAATGTATCCCACAGTTTGGAATTTTTACAAAGGTGAGATTTTTTTTACTTGCAGAGATTGTTTTTACTTTTAGCGGCTGATAATGATACTAGCTGGCCCTGCTAGTGACAGAGGTTGGTAAAGAAGGAGTCATCTGATCTATACAATCAGCCTGCTTAAACCTGCATTAAGTGATAAACAAGCTGTAAAAACACCATATCAACATATTATCACCATATAAAGTTAAAGATATGGCGAACCTGCAAGCAAATGGCAAGCAGCATATATTTAGGATGCAACTATTCAAGGTTTGTCTGCTGTGTAGTGGTTTCCAGGCCTTCATGTTCTTACTCAGTGGTTGTGGGCCACCTCATCTCATCAAATATCCAACTATGAGAGACTGTGCTAAATGGAAAAGACTTTTGCTCAAGGCAACATTTAAAGAATGTGAAAACTAGAGTAGAAACTCAAAATTGAACTCAGCACTTGCAAATGATGAAGAAAAGATACAATTTCTCAAAGGAGAGAAGAAAGGAAAAGGAATAAAGAAAAGCACAGTAAGTTGCAGAGTGAGCACTTATATGATAACCGGCTCTTATAAGAATTCTGCTGACATTAAGCGTTCAAAAGATTTCACTTCATCTTAAGGAGAGCATAGAGGACTTAACAGAGTAAGAAGGCTTTATGAAGGTTTTTGGGTTAAGCATATAATTGTGCCAACTGTTATGCAAACTTAATGAAAAGTGAAAGGGAACTAAACCATATTTGCATATTTGTTATTGCAGCTTTTCTGCCTCAATTTTACTTTGAACTATTCCAATAATAAATGGAAAACATTATGCTGCTCCCTACACCTCAATAATTCTAATAATCAGTCAACGAGACCTGAATCTGACTCTAATCAAAATATTTTCAGTTTAATTACTGCCATTTTTTAGCATCACTGTACATGAAGCAACACACATGGCAAGCTATAAACTTTTACAAAATGTGTCGTGTCCTAAACAGATCTTACTACAAAGGGAATGGCAAAGAGTGACTAAAAATGTAATGCAAAGCGCTGCAGATCAGCATCATTTGGTTTAGTTTGCTGCTCTGCCACCCTGCAAAACTACTTAGAACTCACTCAGTAAATACACTTTTCACAATCAACCCCAAAAAAATAATTAGGAGAAATATTTAAACTGTGCACAGTGTTCATCATGAATTCCTGAGGATGAGGGTACAGTATATTGTCCAGTTTTGAATTGATACTTTGCAAAGGCCATAATGATGGATTACATCCTGTATTCCTGTATACTTTATATTACTGTTTGTCTAATTGCATTAGAACTACTTTCAAAAACATATCATACTTAATTTCCTTCATGTCATGCACCATTTGCTTCGATTCACTTCCCTATGGTATGAAAATAAACTTGGGCTGAAAATCAGGATTTATTTTTTTCATGCAAGAAACTGGGACATTCACAGGATCCTTTTCCTGACGTCTGTCTTTATGAAATTGCTCATCATTGCAATGCTTTTTTGCAGATGAAATGATCTTTTTAAACAGCTACTACTAAGAGCTATACTATCACTTCACAATTGATGAGCGTAGGTTCACTGATGTTGTCTTTCTAATGGCAAGTGCCCACTACTGGACTTCAGCCCTGATTTTCCGCTCGCCAAGTTTAAGGAGCAAAAGCCCCATATCAGAGGCAAATCATCATTGGCTCGGGGCTCGCATAAAAACACATAAGTTCAATGTGTAAACTGTCCCCTGTGTCAGTGACTCTGATGGGAAGCTACAGCCAATGAGAGTGCATGACATGGACCAAAAGGAAACCTGGGGGAGGGGTTGCCTGTACTTTACTGTATGTGTAAGTTAAAGTAATTTTTGCATTGATTTTTTTTTTTTTTTGTTGACTAAAATGAATTACGACCTCTATACTGGTACGCTACATGTAGTGTATGCTTTGAAAAACATAGTACGGCAGCCAGCAACCTCAATAGTGGCTTATAGATTCAGATAAATGCATGATTCTGCAAATCAGACCCCCACTTTTATGTTATATCAGCAGTTTTTGAATAATATGAGCCTGTCTTTTTGTCTCTCTCTGACTGGAGCTTTATGACCACAAAGCTGATAACCGGTTAATAAAGTGCTTCAGATAAGCTGTTTTACCCTGTAAGAATCCTAGCATTGTGTTGTATCACAATTTCTCTGTGATACACAAGGTTAATGAATAGAGTTTTTTTATGTCATGTTCACTATGGCATTCATTTGAGCTGTCCTTGGACTCACTTTTGGATACACTACATTGCTGACACCCTTGCTAGGAGCATACTGGCTTCAGTCACATACATACAGTACGCACGTATACACATAATTATACACATATCCACATTAATAAAGTTCCTCCTAATGAATTACTAGCAGACCTTGAGGCCATACACCTACATCCCACTAACGTCTGGCCAGGTGCCCAATGACAAGCCTCATAGCACAGAAGACAAGGGACACACACACACACACACACACACACACACACACACACACACTTCCACACAATCCTTTTGTCTTTAAATAGCATGCTTACTGATATTCCTCATCTACATAACACATTTTGTACAAAGGTAGGTAACAGCCCTTGAAATCTATTACTGTCCATCCATCCTGCATACGATTGCTTTTGTTACTGTAAGACTTGCTTTTCAGTTGTTCAGTTGTTGACATGAAAGACACATTTAATTTGGATCAAACTAAGTGTCAGCTTTGTGCACAATCACAGTTATTTAAAGCTTTCTGAAATGCACATGAAGCACACAAGAAAAATTCCAAGGTAAATTTGACAGGAGCTTGATAAGCTGTTTAAAACCGTAACAGATGGCGGGAGGCACCTCACTGTTGGACCAGCAGTCAAAGCTTTATCTCCTGTCAAGGTGAAAGGTCAAGCAGTGTGTCTGCCCACAGATTTAAAAAAGAGTTGAATATCCAGCAGTTATGGCATTTAATAATATCACACCCTACAAAATAAGTAAGCATAAGCAGCAGTCAGCAAAAGTATAGAAACACCTTATAGTACAAGAAGGGATGATGTTTAAAATGTACTTTAAAAGGGTATATTAGAATATAAGGTAATGTGTTTATGTTGATGAATGAATGAATGAATGAATGAATGCTTCCATGAGTTGATAGTCAATTAACAGTTTGGGACAACAGTTTAACAAAAAGTTTAATAATATAAATAATGTTTCATGGGGGAAAAAAAACAGTTACTGGTTACTGCTTTGCACATGTGAGCATTTATTGAGCTTGGTGCTGGTCATTTTTCCCTATTTTCTGACATTTTATAGACTAAATGATCAATTGAAAAAGCAATAATCAGATCAATTAGGAGAAAGGAAAGCAGGAGGAAAATATTTGTTAATTTCAGCCCTATAGTATGTTTAAGTACATTGCCTATTAGTTAATGTATCATAATAATATGAGGTTTATATATCCAATGTTAGGAGTTTAATCATTTTCTGAGGGGATATGTGTTCTGAATGTGTTCCCTACCTGCACCTTAGGGCCCATGGCACTATTGAGCACATAGCTCACATAACCCTCCCCTGCCATCCATGTCCTTTGACCCAGAGTTAGTGGGTTAATAACCAGCTGCACCGAACGCCATTTGTCATTTGCTACCTGCCGCTGATATGATATGTCAGCAGTTGTCGTGCCCTTGTCATCCAGCCGCATGACAAATACAGTATCAGCCTTGCAATCTAAGGCTCCCTGAGGCTTCTCAGTACGTCTCTCCTGAACAACCACTCCCACTTGATAGTATTAGATTATTGTGCCATGATCCATATCGAGATATACTAGAGATACCCCTGTTTTATTTTGTTACCTTCTTTTCCCATTGCTCCATAAATTGCAATTTGGTCTTTTTTATTTTATTTTGCACATTGTTTTTCCTCCTTTGCTTTTAAACGTTTACAGCTTTTTCTTTGATGTTTGATCCTTAATGCCAGAAATGGCTTGGAGATAATGGTTTTATATTGGTGCAAAATGTAGGATGATTTAGGCCATTGAATGGTGAGTCAGCATTTCTACAATTGCTTTGGACATATGAATTTAATCAAGCTTGATAAATCAATTGTCTTCCCATTTGTAGAGGTGTTATATTTGTGTTTAATGCCTCACAAGAAAAGTGTAATCAAATGAATATTAACAGGTAATAGCCTTCCCCATCTCTGACTGATTTTGTCTATAATTGAAGGGCTGTATTGATTTTAATGTTTAAAACATTTGTGATGCTCGCCACTTGTTTTTGAATTTAGAGAAATTTCTGAAGAGAAATTGCAGTCATGAAGATTTCATCAAAGTAGTTAAGAAATGTAGTGGCTTGACAGTAAATCGACCTGAGCCAGCTGCACAAATGCACACAATTATTATAAGCCTAAGAAGTCTGTCCAGCTATTAGAGGGTTCAAGGTTTCTAGTTGCAGCACAGTGTTTGTGTGCGCTTAGACAGAACATAGCACTGGAATACTAATGCACAACTAAACTCCTCACAGGCTGTTTAGATGTTTACTTTTCTTTTGAGTTTTCACACAGTAAGGTTAGGAAAACTGACTTTAACACCAGTTTACTGTAGATGTAAACTTCTCATGGATTAAATGTTGTCCCTTTTTCCTCTCTCTTTGTTCTCCGCAGAGATGTCGGGTACGGGAGAAGATATTTCTCAGGTACACTGGAAGCAACAGTGGTTGGAAAATGGGACACTGTACTTCCATGTGTCCATGACTGAGTCTGAGCTTGTAGCACAGACAACACAACCCACAGCTCGGGAGCCTACTCATGCCCTACATGAACACATGCATCTGCTGCACATCTCAGTTATGGTAAGTTATGAACACTTAAGCCTAAGAAATGTGGTTGTAGATACACGTAGATTCAGAAATGTATGTGTAGCATGGCGAATGCATAAAGAAACACACTATATTTTGCGTATAAGTGTGACAGTCCATTTGGTTTATCCTCAGTGTCAAAAAAGAGTGTCATAATTGTGTTTCAACTTATAATAATGTTTCATGGTTGACGGGAAGACAACACAAGGGTTAAGATGGCACAGACTAAATTGGAAGTTGATTGGATGAAATCTCTAGGAGGAGTTTGTTAAAATACGACATGAGGAAATGGCCAAAATCACACTAATTTTGAACATTCAATTCAAAATGACGGTCTTCCTGTTGGGTTTAGGGTATGGCTCCAATGAGGTTTTTTGTACATCTTGACATGCTACATATATGTATTGAGTTCCGTTATACTATGTTAAAAATACTGCAGGGGCTCAATTTAAAATACGTAAACTTTCACCAGGATTGATACAACCGCTAATTTTGGTGAGTGGTTGAGTATGTTTAGCTCCTCAAAAAGGCTATTAATCTGCTAGAATAATAATAATTTCTTCAGTTTCAATAGGGCTGTCACCGCCCGGGCCCTAATTATTAAACAAGAAAAAGAAAAAGCTTGTTAGCCCTGTTGCTAATGGGACAACAAGTTGACACAGTTTATTCAAAGACATTTCTGCAATTGATTCCTGTCTCATAACTGTCTGCAAACCATTCCTCTTTTGAAGAACAATTTATGCTCTGACAGAAGAGGTTTATTAAAGGTGGATGGAGAATTACAACTAAGAAGCTACGATAGCTTCCTCCATCTCCGGGTCTCCGTTTCCCAAAGGTCCACACTGTCAAGACGGCTTGCATGCATGTATTTACTTTACTTTTACTAATCAAAGCAATTCCATTTTGCCATTATAAATGCTGGTGGGACCAGGCCTTTACCACCACATATGTATACAGGATCTATTTCTAGAGGGTAACTTTTTCAAGCTGATGACATCTCTGTCAATATTGCAGATATTGATGCTCCTGTTAATCTTATTTTATTGTAGTGAGTAAGTGTGTTGACACACTTTCGAGTGATAAAGCACTTTAAATATGCATTGACGTCACCCAATACTGCATAAAGAGTGTGTTGTTGATTTTCCCCAGGGTTCTTCCTCCCTGCTGGCATTAAGGAAGAGTTGGAGTTAGTGGTACTGATGTAGCGAGTGGAAAGAGTAATGACTTTGTTGACAGGACGTATGCGGTGGAGGTTAAGATGTCAAACCAGTCTGGGGAAGGCAGTAGTTCATGTTGATAAGATTTTGTCTGGATAGACAGGATAGGGATTGTCAACATTTAAAAGTATGCAATTACTGACAGTTAGCAGGTGGAGTAGAAAGCTGGTTCGACGGTAATGGCAAGAAGACCCGAGTTTTCTTTATATGTAGCTGTTTTCTTGTATGAGTAGTGTTTTCATCTCAGTACTGCAGCTTTATGACTGTGGCATATAAGGATTTACTATTGCTTTAAATCTGCTGTGGCTGAAGTTGCGTATTAACATACACATGTACACATGCAAGAATGCAGCTCAACTCACCACCTAAATTTGTTCTGCTGCTCTCTCTCACCATAGTGACAAAATTCTCTCCCATCTAGACTTGTTAATTTTTTTAATTTGTAAGATCAGCCTCTGCACTTTTACTTTACTGTGTTTTTAATAGAGTCCCAAATCACTTTGTTAGCCTCCAGTACCGATTTTGATCATAATTGGGCAATTTCTGTCGATAGAGGGCCGATGGCAATCATTTTTGTTTTGTTTAGTTATAGCCGTTGATATAGCTGTGACATTAGTATTGGCCAGTGTGCCTGTTTGAAGTGTATTGGGCTCTTCACCAGGTGGAAGTGTAACCGGCTGTATAATGATGTCATTCTTTAGTAAACCTATGAATATGGTTTCTTACACCCTTTTCCTAACACAAATTAGCGCATATATTCAAGTTTTTTAACTGGAAACTGCTAATGATAGACTACTTTCCCATTGCAAGTCGACGAGTATGCTTTGGATTTTTTCTTCTGGTGCGTCACATTGGAAGTCAAGAAGGCGCTGGAAAACGGGTGTGTGTGAGAGAGAGAGAGAGAGAGAAACCATAAAACCAGATACTGACTGGTTTTCGAACCCCCCCAGATCCCCTAATATAGTAAAACTCACAGTATAGAGTGGCCTTTTATTATAGCCAGCATAAGGCCCACCTGTGCAGTAATCATGCTGTCTAATCAGCATCTTGATATGCCACACCTGTGAGGTGGATGGATTATCTCGGCAAAGGAGAAATGCTCACTAACACAAATTTAGACAGATTTGTGAACAATATTTGAGAGAAATAAGCTTTTTGTGTACATAGAAAAAGTCTTAGATCTTTGAGTTCATCTCATGACAAATGGGGGCAATTTATAATTTTGTTCAGTGCAGTTGTAAATCGTGAACACTCCTGGCTGTGTTTTTACACCTCTCTTCTGTTAGTCTTGTGTTTTCATCACATCACACCTTCTTTCTCCGGAAACTTCAAGTTGCATGTTTTGCACCTGTTCTGTTGTTGACTTTCTCTGCCTCACCTCTCCTTGCTCATCCCACCATTTGCTCTATTTCGGTCTTTACCCTCCTCTCAGTGCACCGCATCTCCTTCGCTCTATCCACCTCTGCATTCTCTCGAATCCTCTGAGCTCTCCTGCTCACAGACCCAACTCCTCTTCTCTCACCCTAAAAACGTTATTCAAAGAGGTGCGCATAACACTGTCATGACTATTTTAAATTTTTTTATTTAACCTTTATTTAACCAGGAAGTCCCTTGAGATTGAAATCTCTTTTTCGAGGGAGACCTGGCCAAGACGGCACACCAGTTACAATATAAACAGAAACACAGCATAGACAAAATCACACATAGAGAAAAGGAACAGGTCACACGTGGCAGTTGCATTTTTGAATTACAGTGAACCCTTGTTTTTTACGGGGTTACGTTCCAAAAAAACCCTGTGATAGGCAAAATCAGTGAAGTAGTAACCTTTATTTTTTTTACAATTATTATACGATGAAATACTCCATAATACATTGAAACCAAAGAACAAAACCTTTTTACAGGCCCAAGCATTTGTTTAACAAATAAAAGTAATCTATAAATTTTTTTTACAAATAACTACTGTACTGTAAAATAATAATTTTAATCCTCAAATACGAACTGAAGGCTTCAAATTGTGGAGATCAGCACCGCCCCACCACGACCAGAGTCACTGGATTAGAACGGGAGAAAATGAAAAATGATTATGAAAAAAAAAAAATACAAAGTACAGTAGGAAAAATAGTGACTCATGTGTATTTCACTGCTCTTCTGACTGAGCCGCTGCATCCTGAATCTTCCTCTGCCTTATGGGCCCGACCCGTGCCTTTGTCGGTGCAGAACGTTTTGTCGACATTATGGGTTTTAGAGAAACTTGAAATCGCAAGAAAATTTGCAAACTTAAATTTGGCAAGCTGTTTTCACGTACGTGTATAAACCGCAACGTTATTGACACACAGGTAGAGAAGAAGCTGAGAGACTGTTTAGCCAATCAGAATGCAGAACACAATGCACAATGCAAATCCGTGAAGCAGCGAGGCCTTTAAAGGTGAACCGCGATATAGCGAGGGTTCACTGTATATGGCATTTTAACATGGCCTTAAATTCATATAATGGGACTACGCCACAGCTAAGATAAACACAAATTAAACATATTTTTATGACCAGAGTTGCGTGTAATTTGGTGTCACTTTTACTGCAACCAGAGATCTCGAAATCTTGACATGAACTTTCATATTGTCCTAACACTGTGATTCTAAAGTTGAAGTTTTAAGCATTTGTCATTTTGTCCAACATTATAATTATTGTTTACATAACACTTTATTCTAGACACTGCCTAAATTATTTGACAGTTCAGTAACATTTAAATCTGCCAAGAAATGTTTGATAGCCTGTCATAAATGTCAAGTTGCCAAAATGGGTACTTTTAGATAATAATAACCATAATAATAACATAACCATTATACTGGTTATAAACATTCAAAAAGATGAACTTTACTCTGCACCTCGTAACTCTCCTTTCACTGTTCTCTCATGACTATAAATATTAAAGAAGAAATAATGTGTTTGAGAGAAGGATTATGTTTAAAATTCTGTTAATTGTTAATTGTAGCGTATTACGTGGTATGATTACTTTCATCAATATCCTGTGGTGCCAACTTTGTAAATCTTTCCAAATATCTATGCATCATTGTACTGCCTGTGGCCTTCATTTCAATTGGCAGATAGGCTGCGTTGTATTTCTGTTTAAAAGTAATTTAGAAAATTCACTTCAGTAATATCATATTTAATTTGTTTTCAATTGGTTTTGGTGTACCCATTTTGTTCCATATATTTAAATTTCCTGGAACTGCTTTTGTTGGCAGTCTTAGGTGAACTGGCAACTCTAAATGGAGCATATGTGTGGTTCTCGGTCTGTGTGTGTTAGCCTTGTAAAATGGGGACCACCCCAGGGTGTAGCCTGCCTCTCACCCAATGCCCAGTTGATGCTCAAGCCAAACAAAACAAACCATTACAGAATATGTTTAATTTGTTGTTTTTGCTATTGGATTATTTCTGATATTATAAGTATTATAATGAATTATTATAACATCCCTCTTTCTCCCTGTCTTGGTTGTGTTTTACTGTCCTCTGCTCAACCTTCTCTCCTACGGTACATCTTTATAATTAGACACTGCTCTACTTGTTCCGTCTGTGCTCCTATCCCTCTCATCGTAAACCCATATCCTTAATAAATGAACATCTCAGCTTCTTTGTGTGCATGCTAGTAGCACAAGACACTTTGCTCCAAAGTTCCATCGTTGTTTAAAAAATCCTTAAGCTTTTTAACTTTTAGCATAGCATTTTTACATAGTAAAACCTTTTACATTACATTGATGTGGCTAAGCTGTCACCAAACAGTTGCCTATTTACACATCCAGCAAATACAGAGCAACATTAGCATTTGTTGAGCTCCATAGAGCTGAGTGGAACTGCAGAGTCGGATAATAATTATCAGAGGGTTTTTTTTTGCTTCCAGAGACCATGTCAAAATACACATAGTCATGTGCTCTATTGTTAAATATTAATCATAGCTGCTTTAAACATGGTTTATACAATTGCGCATGTACACTGTCTTTGCAAACACGGTAAAATTGGGTTTTTAGGTAGTTGTTTTTATCTTTTCTTGTGGATTGGCATTTCTTTAAAAAAACAGACATCAGTGTTTGAAATGTAAAGGAGGGTAAGAGTAGGGGAATCATATTGAGGCAGTTTGAACAGGACAGAAGGTCTGGTGGTTTGGCCTCATGGCCCCAAGGTGTCTCTGGGCTCTTTGAGTGAACATCACATTGTCTGATGCTGTCAGTTCTGGGCCAGACTGAAGTGTGATCACTCTATTCTTCTGGCATTGAGCTGTCAGTTTCTCACTCAAGCAATAATTTTCCCAAGTCTTCGTGCTTTCTGTTGTCCTTCCCCCTTTGCTGTCTCGCCGTCATATGCCAGCAGCAGACAGAGACACAGGCTAAAATGACAATTGACTAACTTGGCGATCAGACAGATTGTTTTACAGTACAATGATTGGCTGCACATTTTGAAGAAAAAGTAATATTGCGATTAACAATACAGTGATTATGATTGCAATATAAAGTTATCATGAGTCTACTTGCTTGATTATCAAGGACACTGAACAAAATACAAAAATCTTGAAATGTGAATTTCACAAATAAACATACAGTGTTAAACAAGCATAAAAAGAAATACTTTTTTTTTAAAATAATTATCTTACAAAATTAAAGAAATCTTTTCGAAATAGACATTTTGCTTTGCTCAATAGTACAAATAAAATACATAGAACATTAAAATAGGCTAAGAAAAATACAAATTCTTATTCAAATAATACATTTTGTATGCCCTTTTGAAAAGTGACATTTAAACTGGGTGTGGTATTATAACTAGTTGCGTAACACGGGGTTGCACACTCCAGTTCGCCTCCCCCCCGCCTCCTTTCACGGGTGTGTTGGAGATGACTGTATCATCTCTAGCAGAGTCAGACGTGATGACGTCAGAGCTAGAAGGGCTGCTGACAAGCGGAGCTATTTCCGGCGTCCCTCTTGGGGAGGAGAACGAGGGATTTTACTCTTGTTACTTTCTCACATCAAAGAAGTCAGGAGGGCTACGCCCCATCCTCGACCTGTCACAATTCAATCGATACATCATCGAGCGCCCTTTCCACATGCTCACCATCAGGCATGTGTTGGAATGTGTGCGCGACCGCGAATGGTTTACGTCGAAAAGACACTTACTTCCACGTTCAAATCATTCCCAGGCACAGGAAATTCCTGTGTTTCTCCTTCCAAGGTGCCCGTTTCCAGTTCAACCGGCTGCCGTTTGGGTACTCACTAGCCCCCTGCACCTTTTCCAAGTGCATGGAAACGGCGCTCCAGCCGCTACAGAAGAGGGGCATCAGAGTCCTTTTTTATTTGGACAATCTGCTCATTCTGGCCATGCCCCGGGAGCAGGCGGCGTTGCAGACTATGGCGGTTCTGCAGCACCTGCAAACGCTGGGTTTTGCCATACATTGGACGAAAGAGCGCTCTGGTCCCTGCGCAATTGATATTTTGGAAGAATTGTTTATCTGGCCGTGGACATAAACTCGATGACCATGAGAGCCAGGCTGTCGGCACCAAGACAGAACGCCCTGACCTCTCTGTTGTCCCGCTTCAGGCGACACACGACAGTGTCAGCGCTGTCAGTGATGCCGCTGCAGTCACACCCTGCTGTTTTCACCTCACCTGTTGTAGGCGCATTGTGAGATGCAGTTTTTGTAGTTTCATAACCATGTTACTTCCAAGCACTCCTAATGCCACGTAAGTGGTGCCGCAGCAACCATACTCTGCTGTCTCACCTCTCTTGTTTTTGGAGTATTTTTTGTGAGACGCAGTTTTTAATATCATACATTGCCCTAATCATGTTACATGCATGGAGATAATCATGTCACTCTGTTGCATGCATGATTTTTTGCCCGGATACAGTCCTCCCTCGGGCGTCCCTTAAAGGGTCAATCGCGCACAATTCCCATTTACTCATTGGACTACTGCCATCATATTCCAGGCCTTATGAACTTTTCTGGCCACGTCATTAGCATGACAGGCTTTATCAGAAGAATGAATCTGATTGAGCCTCCGTACATTGTTGTTGGGAAAATGTGGTCTTTGTTCAGCTTGTGGGCCCTGTGCTGCAGGTGGCATCGACTACATCAGCTTTGCCCTAACCCAATAGGGTAGCTTTGTGTGTAGGGTAGCCCTTAGAGGGCGAAGCCTATATGAAATAGAACGATAGTTACATATTGTAACTCTAGATTCTATGAGTATAGGTGTAGCCCTCTAAGGTCCAGGCCACCTGCTCCTAGAACATTAGTTGATGATGTTTGGGAGACGAACAACGGGTGTGTGTGTGTGTGTGTGTGTGTGTGTGTGTGTGTGTGTGTGTGTGTGTGTGTGTGTGTGTGTGTGTGTGTGTGTGTGTGTGTGTGTGTGTGTGTGTGTGTGTGTGTGTGTGTGTGTGTGTGTGTGTGTGTAGAGGCCCGTGCTGGATGCAAGGGCGAGAAAGAAAATCTTCACGACTGCGCATGCGTGAAGGGGTAAACCCAGCCTATACTCATAGAATATGGAGTTACAATACGGAACTATTGTTATCTAGCTAATGTTATCTTTACCTAGCTGCACATGTGTGACTCCCAACAAAGATAGTATAGAAGTGAGATGTCTCCCTCTGTAGCTAAAACAGAGACCCAAACACACAGGGTGAAAACAGGATCTGCAGCAATGTGCACTACAACAAAATGATGGTCTTTTTTTGAAAATGGAACCATGTAAACCTATTCTGGTACAACCTCAAAATACAATTATGAACCTGAAAATGAGCATAATATGGGAGCTGTTGTGCATTTCTCCCGGGTTGTGTGAATTGTCATGATAAAGGATATACCCATATTGACTGGCTTGGTTTGAATTTCCAAAAGAAGGGTTGAACACTAATCAGACCACCGTGTCTTACTAAGACCTGCTTACTACCAAAGGGAAGCCTTTCTTTCACAGGAAATTGCAGTGACTCATCACTGTCCATGCAGTTTGGTTTCCATAGGATTCTTAGTTTTTCTTTGGTTTGTTTTTTTCTTCTTCATCTCTTACTCAAACACTGGCCATTGGTTCTATTATTCTTGTAAATTGTAAATACTGTATATAGCTGTCAAATGTATTCATGACTGCAACCTCATGGTGATACTTCACATTTTGACACTTTTCAAGAACCCTGCTGATTTAATAAGAAAATATTTAAAATTTTGGTTTCACTCTTTCTGATGATGCTGTAACACTTTTCTGTTATAATTGTTAGTAAATGAGTCTGAATCAACAACTTCTGTATAATTAATTAACATCTTTTATAAACTTCCTTCAAATGAAAAAGAAAATCTTAGAAGTGTGGTTTGTTGCATTCAGTCACACAGACTGAGACACATACTGCCTGCCACATGTAGTTTGTTTGATTGTTAGGTATCATGAAAATTAGCACTTCTCACATTGCAGTACAATGAAGCCTTGTTTGCTGCATTACAGCTCAAAGTGCTCCCTTGCCATGCCTGGAGGCTTTTATCTGAAAACATTGTGTCATCAAAACGATCACATACACTTTAGCAGCTGTAGCCAGGATTATTTTTGGTGGTTAGCTGCTTTTAGTCTTTGCTCGGCTTTTTTTGATGTGTATCTTTTTGAGGGATTTTCTGGCAGGAGCCAGACTGTGATTGTAAATCATAGGAAGGGTACTATTCCATATTTCAGTATCTGCAAAGTACTTCATTGCAGAACACTGCTGTCTATCACTGTTTTACTGCAGCCTCTGACTCTGTTCAGTAAAATGATATAGCTATATAATAGTTTTTCATCATACATTTGCAAAAATGGGAACATTTGAGACAGGACATATAACACCTACATACAGAGTAATAAATGTGTTCACACTATTGGAGCCAAAGATGATAGAATTTAAACCATTTCAGAAATAACTTTGATCTGTAGAATGAAACATGACAAAAAATAATGTGATTCATGGAATTATTAACATCTAACACCAGACAGTTTGTGTTCAGAAAAGGGTAACACTGATGGTTTGATCAGATCTCTTAAGATGTACTGAAGCAGCCCAAAACAAAGCCCCCGCCCCACAGCTAAGACAGATCACAGTGAAAAAGCAATTTTCTCTGCTCAATTCAACCTCTTCACCAGAAAAAAATCCATGATGCAACAATGCATGATGCACTAAAGGATGCTTTTTGGTGGAAAAACGAATTATAGGTAAGATAAAATGGCATTTCTCTCTCATCAGTAGTGAACATGATATAATGCAGTGGGAATATCAATGTGAATATGGAGTTCACAGGAAAAGGCAGTCAGTCATATTGTGTAGCACTGAATATTTTTTTAAAAAATGGCATGTTTGAGTTCACTGGGAGGACAGGTAGTATTTTACCAAAATGAGATGCAATAAAAGCTGGCGGTTCACAGCCTTTCATATGCCACATTACCGAACATAATCATCTATTCCCTGAGATCTGGGTGTTTATTGGACAACAAAAAAATGGAAATTAGACATGTTTAATTGACTATCTGGACATTATTTGAAAGGCTTTAGTTAGCCAACCACTAAAAACCAAATGCATCTATAGAAAACATTCATTTTTAAAATAATTTCTCATTATTGAGCCTATGCCTGGGGTAATTTAATATTCATGCACTCACACAATGTGAAGGGAGGACTACTATTCTTATCTCTGTCCTGATAGTTATGCATGAAGATCACAGTGCACCCTACACGGTTGAAATTGCTTCCTTATAATTAAGCAGTCACTGGTGATATATTACCATCAGGGTGTGGTGGGTCATCGACGCTTTTGAGGCAACCGTGGCTCCTGTGGAATCAGGGGCTACATAAATTAATCTTCACCATGCCCCGGCACACTCAGGCATAATGCTGCTGCGGGTGAGGACATTTTTTAATTATTACATTAAAGTCCAAGCAAGCTACATTTTAATTGCTCCAAGCTTTAATTTTATTCGGCCACCTATTGGTTTCTTTTAATTGACACGTGTGTCATTGTACCATGAATACAAAATCAGTGCTATAATCAAAATATTCTGGTAGGCAGCAGCTTAAGAGATAAACATGGAGTATCTAGAAGTAAGAATTATTAGAAGTTATTGGCTGAAGCGACTTGTTCTTCTGCGCCATTTAATAAAGCTTCTTTACGTCATCACTGCTTTGTATGTATCCCTTAATTTATACTTAGACATCATATTAAAGTTTTAAGTGGTGTATCATGTCTGTCTGAATATGCTATTTCGCAGCTTGTTAGAATATATATCACAGCATGAGTAATTGTAAAAGCTCTAATAAATATTAGGAAGCAAATGTATATGTGTTGCTTTTCTTTTTCAGTTGCGTATAAATACATTAGACTAGTTTTAGGACATCAGACTTATATTATTCAATGTTATGTTGCGTGTATCCGATTAATGAAAAATCCAAATATTTTTACCAAAGTATCTTTACATTGTTTGTGCTTGAAGTCCTTTTTAAATCCAGATTTATTTTCATTGATTAATATAAACGACACAGTTTATGCCCACCGATCCCACAATCCCACAAATCCCATAATCGGTCCCTCCTCTTTTCCACCTTCCAGAGGTTTTGTAAAATTGTAGTTTATGTCCTCCTCAAAAATAGGTAATTTAGCACTGTTGTGGTTATGATCATATCAGTAACTATGTAACTACATGGAATTACAAAAATTTGTTTGGGTTTACCATTTGTGTGATGAACAGGCTAACTTGTGAGATGATGTTGAAGTACCTTCCTTTGAATCCAATTTATCTTGCAGTACCTAATAACATTTAACAGCATGATATTCCACTTTCTGCTCTTGTCTGCACTAGCCAATCAAACCTATAATTCTCCAACTAAAATCATTTTTATTTATTTGGTTAAGTGGAATACTGCACCTTTTTTTATATATAAAGGCCTGTTTTTATTTTAATTTTACTGTGAGGTCAATGAAATAATTGAGTCAGAAGAAAATGGCAAAAGAATTGAAAAGATAGATGAAATAGAGCAACAGTGCAGAGTATAAAGACAAAATGAGAATGTAAATTATATATTTGTAACAGGCTTTAGTTATTTCTGTATTTGTATCTTTACGTATATTCCCCCAACCCTTTGATCTAGAAAGAGTCATTCGAGCACTAATATCAAAGCTTACTCTTGCTATTAATTTAGTTTCACTTGTTTGTTTTCTTTTTTTTAATATTATTCCTTTGGGTTAAATTGTGTTGAAACTTGTTTCTATTTAATTTTGTATCTTATGCATTTCTTGTATACATGTATTTCTATATTTGCAAAATAGTTTGGTGCAAAACATGTTTGCTGTTAAAGTGCTATATAAATAACTTTTATAAAAGAAATTAATTTCTTCATGAAATTATGTTTAACAAAAACAGGCACATATTTTTGTGAAGGCTTTTGATGTTCCAAGCACTCTCTGAAAAATGATATTAGTGCCCGGGGGGGAATTGCCTTTTTTTCTTGCCCATGTTAATTATTTGAACAATGCCATTTCAGTGCAAAATTGAATCACTCTGGATTTGAACTTTTCCTGGTGCAAGAAACCTGTGGTTTACCAACAGACCCACTTCTTCAAAGTGATGATGTTCCTCAAGTCCAAAACACATTGCCACTGCAGCACAGCAGCATGTCACATGAAACTTACCATCTCATGCCCCCAGCACACGTTAGTCATTCTACTGCATGAGGTTGTTAGTGTTATTTCACTTGATTTCGCACCTAACAATTAGTCTTTAAAAATATTTTATTTAAAATTGAATGAATTTGTTTTGGACTCAACAGCAATCTTTTTCTTGTCCACTGTGACAGTAGATGTCCATAGAGATAGACATACCATCACCTGACACAAAAGGTGTGTTTTGCCAGGATGTGTGGAATCGACGGCATGTCTGGAAAACAATGCTGATTTTCTTTTGCATCGATAATGTTGTTACATGAAAATAGAGCAGCATGCTGTTTCAGACCCTGGGGCTATTATGTATTGCCATCTGTAAAAAATTATAATTGGGCCAACTTTGTCTCTCACAATATCACATGCGCGGTAAATGTTTAGGAAGTTTTAGGGCAGATTTACCATCAAACATATTGACTGCAGCAATAGTGTGCTAAGGGCTCTAGCCAGAATACATTTGTTAAATTAGTTCAAAACTTAATTTGCAAGGAGCCATTTTGAATTAAATGCAATGGCTTAAAAATGATTACTGAATTCAATATGTATTCTTTTTAAATGGATCTTTCATAACTCCAGTTCTGATTTGTCCATTCAATTTCAGCTTTCCTGAGCACAAGGAACTTTTTTTCCTTGAATGTGGACTGAAAGACTGTCTACCACTGCTTCAAACAATGGACTAAAACACTTCACTTAAATAAAGACAAGCAATGTGCCCCTGTTTCTCACTCATCACTACAGACAGTGACCTAGTCTTACTCTCCCCAGTTAGTGAAAGACTTGCAAATAATGTATTAGTTTAAGTATTTGCCATTTAACCAATGTGGCACTGTAGCCTGGCAGACACATACAGCTGTCTTTGGCTGTTTTGCTGCTGCAGTCTGCCAAGACAAATGCACAGCACTGTTCTCAAGTTCACACTACATTGAAGAGACAGTTTAATCTGTGACAACCTAACAATATCCAGCGCCGTCAGCTTACCCCTCAAGCTCTCCTACTACCCCAGTGAATGCTGTCATGGGGAGCGACCCTGAGCTCCCTCCACTAATAAATCTGTTGCCTTCTGAGAGCTTATTTGTTAGTTTTGAGTTGGTTCCCCAATGTTCTCCATCCCTTTGAGATCTTATGAAAGTCAACTGCATATGAACTCATTCCACATCATTGAAACACATCAATAATTTTGCACAAAACATAAATTGGTATGTCCAACAATTGAATACATGGTCCTCAGTGACCAACACTTATTTGAACAACTAAGTGAGCAGATGAGTAGACGTAAACCCCATACCATTTGTAGGCAATATTGCAACACACATAATGTATTACATAATCTAAACAATCCATTATAGATAGTAAGAAGACTTGGAAGTGATGACCAGTTTAAATCACATCAGGGATATTCTGTAAAAGCTACTGATGATATCTCCAAGGTTTTCCATATTAATGCCCATGTTCTTATTTATTTTTCTTTCATTTCTGTTTATGCCACTGCTTTGGCCTCCTTAGCATGGTGTTCAATATAGACAATTCATCACTATAACAGATTTTCAATAACAATGCACCAACCAAGAGGATATTCCTCCCAGTAATACTGCACAAGGCATACGGGTCACTAATGTGGCCATTTTATGTTTTCTAGTACCGCTATATATTTGCATTCGGCGGTTCACTGTTCCCCAGGACGGTAGAGTACTTTAGCATGCTATGAGATGCTCGCATAAAAGCAGCAGTTAGTGTTCTCCCCTTTCTGCAACATGCAGTCTCATTGGGGTGACCCTCTCATCCACTGGGACTCTCTAAATGTGCCTAGTTGCAGTAGTGTGCTTTGGTGTCCCTATTCCGGGCGTAGCTGCTTTTGGTTCCAGCTGGAAGTCATTGTGGTCTGTTTCAAAGACAATCTGTCCTCTCACCTGAAACTGTTTTTCCTTGCATGTCCCTAAAAAGCCTAGCATTGGGCAGAGGCGGCGTAACTTCATTTTGCCGGTGCTTCAGCCCCGAATGTATATTTAAAAGTTAACTCACAAATATGAAACCGGACAATAGCCTGTGTAAACCCCCAAAATCATAAGTTGCCTTATTTATCTGTGAAAGGTGTAATTTTCTAAAGCCAAATCTAATACATTGATGCCATCAACACAAAGTTTGGGATGTAATACTACTGATTTAGTTTGAAGTTAACGTGCCATGACATTTACAGTCGGTGTGTTCAGACTCAAACACACAGAGCTCTGAAACAGACCTGTACGTGACTTAATGTCCACTTTCTCTGTAAAAATAGAGATGAGCTCCTCGGCTTCCGTGGACTCTGCAGGTTTAGGTTTATAATGGACGTGCTCTGCTGTCGACATGCTGTGGCAGATGTGTTACTTTTGTGCTTCGTGTATTTCTGCCGTAGTTCCGGTTTTCCACCTCCCATATAGAGCAGCGTACAGCCACTTCCCTGAACTTTGTCTCATCCAGAGAGCAGAGTCTCAAACGGGGCTCTGAGTCTGTCAGAAGGTCTGAGATCTACCATATCTGCAGAGCAATCATGTAAAGCTAAAAGAAAGAATCAAATGTAAAAAAACATGATTTATTTCCTATTTCTGGGTTATGTGTCCTGCATAGCTTGGCCTGGTTAATTCGACGCCTTCACTACCCCCATTTAACAAAATGTAGAAGTATATGCAGACAGAAACTGTGTTAATGTGTGTAAAAATATAGGTATGTGCATAGTACTGTATTTAGCCTCTGAAACTCATGCCTGATGTAAGGGGATGTTGACTGATGAACACGTCAGTCTACACCTTTCCCACTTGGCCATTAAATCAATGAATGCATTGCCTCACCGCCCTTGCTAATTGTTCTTAACCAGAGCCATTAGTGCCATGACATGCTGTTGGGGATGATACTGTTGAAGTAATTAGGAAACAAGCAAAATGGTGTTTTATAATGTTCTTCTTATAACTTAATGTCTGCTGCACGGTTCAGTCATCAAGTTTTTGAGTAACAAGGGTCTATCTTTTGGATTCATCATTGTCTTCCAAATTATGTGATATATCTTGCAAATTTCATCAGCATCAGCCAGTAATGAATGCAGTTTCCTCTGGAAATTCTTATCGTCGTTTTAATTTATAATTTTTATATTTATGAAGAGATGACTTTCTTTGCAGGTATTTTCCCCTCACGCTGAGCATGGATATGAGGTCATTAGTACACTTGGGGCGAGTATAAAAAGTGTAATTTCCTTTAATTAGTCCATAAGGAGGACAGGAGCTTTGTTACGGACCACTATTCACAATAATCTTCTCCAGTGAGTTACGCCATATGCGTATGCAGTAGGCCAGGGTGTTCTTTATGTGTTCAGCCCTGGCTCTGTCTCCTACTTGTATCCATAGGGGAGTGAATAGTACAAGCAGCTCTTCACAGGAGCTTTCTGGCATGTTTCCCACATGTTCTCATTCATAGCTGTTCAGTTCCCAGATTTTAGAAGGACACTAAACACATGGTCAGGTGCTGTGGTGCTGCTTCAAGGGCTTTGCCACTGTCATGATGGCTTGGGTCCAGGCTTTGGTTGTGACATGAATGTAGTCGAGAGAGGATTGTTTCTTGATTCTGTGGCTTTGTAATGAATTATGTCATACACTATGAACTCATTTGGACACAACTCCATAGAATCATCTGTATGCACGCTCTTTTTCTGTTTCACACAAATGTTTACATTCATGATGTGCTTATTTGCTTATGCTTCGGTGAAAACTCACTGCACATTGATTCATATCCATCTGCCTTTTAGACAAACAGCATGTGACGGAATTAGTTTGTTACTCAGTATGCACAAACACACTGCTATTTAGCAGGCTGCATATTCTGCATAAGTGAAGCTGTTCTTACATTGTAAGACCAGATCCATACATGCCAACCTGCACCATCTATGGGAAAGGTAGGCATGGCGTGGCAGGCCCATGCACTGTATACATGTTGCGTCCTCTTGGTGAAGAGAGTAATACTGTAGCTACTGTCTGTGGCACCACTTGCAGGCAATGTTAAAGCTGCAGTTTTATTGGTTTATTTTGCTTATTTAATTAACTAGCTACTAATTAACTAACTAGCTAACTGTGCAAAAGCTACTATATTCCACACCAGGAGATATGGCGTATGTAGTTTAAAACCTCTGCTGTTGTTACTTTTCTTGCTTAAAGGTGGCGCAGTTTCAACTTAAACTTCAGGGTCAACACTTTTGAAACTGCCTCTGTGGCTCTGCTTTTGGATATCAAAGATTTAACTGTTGGACATTCAACTTGGCTCAACTCTCATCAAGTGATAAAAAAGTAGTTGAAAAATTGAGCTTAGGTGTTTCTCTGGTTGTGTTTAACTTTGTGTAGTCTAGTTTGTGTAATTATGCACACAGATGGGCCTGTGCAACATGATTTTGCAGTTGAACTGTATATGGGTGTGCATACATGCATTTGCACTCTCCCTTTCTGTATGAGTATTTGGGATCTCCCCCCCTGTTTTGTATCCATTCATCCATTTTTTAAACTACTTATTGTGCTCATGGTTGTAGGGGGATGGAGTCTATCCCAGTGACTACTTTAACAAAACCATCTTTTACAGAGCCAACACACATTACACACACATTCATACATACTGTAGGGGTAATCAAAGTTTCTGAATCATCAATTTGTATATCTTTGGACTGTGAGAGGGTCATGCAGACATTGGGAACAGAATTTCCCCACAGAATGGCCTTCTGGTCGGTGGATATCAACCCATGGTACTTTCTTTGGTTGGTTTGGTTCAATTGTATTTAGATTAAATTAATTGGGTAATACATAATTTCTTTAATACCACAGTTCATACCCAGCTTAAATATTCACAAATTAACATAACTGTATGTGGGAGGTTGAGTTGGGTGTGGGGAGATGCAATTTTCCTATATGTACATCTGCATACTGTAAAAAAAAGTTGTGTGTGACTTTTCGTGGTACTTTATGCTTGTGATACTGTTTCAATAGTAACAATTCTGCTTTAAAATATCTCATTGTAGAACATTACCATTCACTAATGTGTACAGACATACTGATTTGCACAACATATCCGGTTGTCCCTCTTTCACATACACAGTGAGTGTGGGTTTCAAAACACATACCATTGTAATAGTGCACTTGTTTGGCTAGTCAAGTGTCATGACTGAAGCAAATTGTATCTTTTTAGACTTCCAGTTTCTGTGTTAGTAAAAAAAGGAGGCTATTAATAGAGACAAAACTCAGGTAGAAGTACTGCATCCCTCCCATCTTTGTTGTTTTCCCTTTTTTATTCTGCCCATTCATTCGGCCTCTCTCTGTCTGTTCTGTTGCCTGGGTAACAGTTAGAGATGGAGACCAGGAGTTGGGGGAACAAAAGAAGTGTGGTCCTGAAAGGAGAGGATTATTAAATAACTGTTCATGCATGCACTTTTGACTGCTTGTGTGCGTGTAGATTCTTGATTGATATGATTGCATTTTGTCATTCTAAATTGCTGATTTGCAAATGTGCATAATTGGTTGCATAAGTGTGGAGAGGGAATATAGATAAAGATGTTTATGAAATAGTTTTACTATCTTGCCTAAGCATTTTACTTATCCATTAAAAACATGGCTTACTGTACACACAATGGCTTACATGCTTTTTTATTTGTAGCAATATGTTAGTGTGGATGGATTGAAATAAAGCCTGTTTAATAAATGTATTGAAAAATGAAACTAGATTTGAACACCATTAAACAGAGCAATCAGTAATATGGTCTCTTTTAAAAATACCTAGTTGCAGCCACTTCAAATTATGTGCAAACTACATTCCTGTAATTGACAGAAAATACAATCTTTATCTTTTTTTTCTATATGTTGACAGTCAAATCGATTGTTAATGTGATAATTATCCTAATTGTATTTTTTTTTTTTTTTTTTTTTTACTACTTTGAAACACAAACATGTAAGTTCACAGCTCAATCCTTGGTATAGTTGTCCTGTAAAGTGGGAACAAGCACTGGGGTTATTTAATCACTGTTCTATATATTGTAGTATTTTTTTCCCATATTTCTTACTTCACCTACTGTTTGTTTGGGCTTTTCTCATAGCCATTCCCTGGCTCTCTCATATGCAATACCACGTTGAAACTACAAGCAGCTAGACATTTTGTTTTTTAACCCAGGGGTCACTCATTGCTGTCAAATAAGTATGCTCAGTTAAGATGCATCTTTATATGTTACTGCATCACTTGAAAGATGTTTACTATTGGTAATTAGACCTGCATATGTCATTAACCTCTATGAACTTTAAAGATAGCGCCACTAAGCTCTGCCAAACTAAGAAGCTGGCAGACCAATAGTTTTTATTGCTTTCATTGTCCCCTCATCTGCTGATCTCTCACTATTGATCCATCCCAATTCTTGCTGTTCTTTTAATGGCCCCTTGAAGCACAGTCACCAAAGTCTTGTGAAAATTTCCCATTAATGTATATTTGAACTGCTTGTTTTCCCTCCCTTTAGACCTAATGATAGCAGATGGTTTTTGCTAGAAGCCATTAATGACTCAAGCACCAATTGGGAACATCTGTGCTGTTTGAATTGGGCTTGGGCGAGTTATTCACTCATACCTGTGTTATCTATTAGCATTTATTTTCAAAGCAATCTAAATCTATTGCATGTTGTCACTGGAGAACCATGTATTTATATTTATTTTACATTCCTCCCAAGCCTGACTGGAAGACAAACTGGCATGTACCCTACAGACGTGTATTTTTTAACCTTGGGCCTGGGTGACAGTAAGTGTCAATAGCGATATTGTACTGCATACCGTACATGTCTAACATGAAATATGTGGTGTGGAGCTGCCAGTGAAGTGAGGGGACATTGCTGTGATATCAGGAGCATGGGAATGACCAGGGATGGGTATGAGGGGGAGATGGGGGGACAAAAGTGAGTTTTTGATTGCATCTGGCATGAATGAACAAAGACTACCTTCCCCTTCAGCTGCTGGTGCTTGCTGACAGGTCTGCTCTCCCAAGCTGTTGTGGTAACACTTGGCCGACAGCTGGAGATACAAATAAAGGCCTCACTTCAAATGGTGGAACAGGGAATATAACAAGGGCTGAGGCCCCAGCTGCCTCCGATGGAGGTATACAAGCAAAAGCACACATGAAAACACCTATAATCACACATATCTCCATTGCACCCGCCAGTTTCCAATGTAAAGGCTATTTCGTTATCTAGCAGAGAGCAATGTCAGGCATTTCCCAGTTTTAGTCCTATGTTTATTCTGTATTCTGTTAAATACCACACAGTTGCTCCTGACGGCACAGAAAAAAGAAAAATCTGAGTAATCCTTGTAAGCCTTGAAACACATTTCTTTTTTAAATATGGCCCTCCAAGCAAAAAGGGAAAACAAAATGACTGTATGTGTGTCCACAATTATTTACCCACATGCTGCTCTTTACAAGCATGCACCATTGTCTACTCTCTGATGCCTGTATCTTTACAAAAGAAAAATCCATTACCTGCCCCTTTCACTACTCAGCCCTTCCTTTTTCTCAATCAAAGTCACCCAAGGGCCTCATTGTCCAGGCCCTCTTATTGCCTTGTTATCAACAGCTGTAGCAAGCCTGTATTGGCCCCATGTGACACTACTGCAAATATTGGCATTACCTTTCTTATCACGTCTTTCTCTGAAATGTCACATAGGCAGGCAAGTGTGCGTACAGTGTAAAGATACCATTTATCTCTTATAAAAGTGAATGAAAGAGCCATGATGTAGTGTGGGTGTGGTGGTGTTAGGCCGTGGGGGCATTGCAGTCTCTTCTTTTCCAGCAGTATTAATTTGCCACAGTAATGAGCAAGCACCGGTGCATGGTCATCAGGCAATTATATTTGGTTACTATGCAAACAGGGAGCATCATGGGATGTCATTATACTGAGAAATATATTCAGGCTTCATTACAATGGTGGGGGGAAAAACAAATGCTAGCCATTATCTGAATTGCAGAACCATTTTTTTCAGCAGCATGCGTGTGTGTGTGTGTGTGTGTGTGTGTGTGTGTGTGTGTGTGTGTGTGTGTGTGTGTGTGTGTGTGTGGTTTTGGAATGCAAAATGTTTTTCCTTAGGGATATCCTCATGGGTACTGATGCATTCAGACATCTATATTTAATTTCTTTCCACTATTCAGTTGCCTAATTTTATTATTTAAATTGTTTTACCCAACTATTTATGAAGAAAATGCATCAAATAAAACTTCAAATTCCATATGGTCTCTGTAATTATTTTGTTGGTAATGTGCAAAAACAAATCAGTTAAAGACCTTCATTTATAAATCAAAATAGTTTTCTAATTTACGTTGAAACGAATGCATCCGGGAAACAAACAAAATGGGGGAACGCAAACCAAATTTGTATTAATAGGGAAGGCCAAAGCAAATTAATGTATGGTTATACTTTTGAAATCTCCATTGGGTGGTATAATTGAAAATGTTTGACTGAATGCCTCTTTAGATTTGAATAAATACTGATGTTCTCCCATTGTTAGATGAGACATAATGCAAAGGTCCCTTTTTCCTCTCAATGGAACAGAACCACTTTAATTGCTATTATGCTTGCAGAACTGTGTGTGTAACATTTACTATACAGTAACATTTGCTATACTAGAGGACCCAATACTAGAGGATACCATTTTTTATCATCAGTACAAATAATAACATACAGACAATAGAAAGCGACATGCATTTAAGTGTCTGATGTTAAGAAATCAACTAAAGTCTTTACATTTTACAATGATGATTTGCAATTACTTAATTAATAATCTACATACATACCTGGCCACAAACTGCTCTTAACTGTTTTATTTAGTTTTATTTATTCTAAAGATGTTTTTATAGCTGAAAGTTTATTGTAAGTTTTACACTGTTTTTTTTCTATACTGTATTTTCTTTTATACCACCTTATTCTCTATTCAAATGTCTTTTTAAGCTGCTGGAAATTCAGTTTCCTTGCGGGAGTCATCCCAAAACTATCAATAAAGAGAAGTCTAAGTCTAATGGCACTGTGGGTATGGTTGTGGTTGTACAAAATCAGGCATTGAAACAAATAGTGCTTTCTTTGATGTTAGGCAATAGCTACAGTAAATCAATGACATAGTCTATAAAGACAAACTAAAAAGAGTACCTTTTTTAAAAAAAAAAGACTTCTCTGCAAGTGTTGCAAATGTATAAAAGAACTGAACAGAACAAAGATGTAATTTATCTCTGTAATCTATGGATGCAGACTTTATCCTTCTGTACAGGCCTCAAGCTTAGAGATCCTAACTGAGAGAGGAAAGTGGGTGTAGGGCATGGGTTAAAGCTAGAAAACGCCTGGGAGATAGGTACAGGGTGGGCGGGTGCACCATACCAGCAAATCAGCCCTAATTCTCTGTTATAATTCACAAGGCCAGGGCTCATGACAGCATTATCTGCCCTCAAATTTTTTCCCTGTGTGGGATAGAGCATCGTGGCATGTAAAATGGGAGGATAGAGAAGTGGAGTAATGAACGGGTAGGACTCAAGGTGATGGAAAGGGGATGGAGAGAGGATGATGGAAACATGTATTAGTTCCCATGGTGATAGGGACAAAATTGAAAGGTCGACCTGGTGCTTTCCAGTTAAGCTGTGGGAGATTTTCATTCAGTTTTCAATCACAGTTTAATCAGATTTTATGATTAGGTACGGGTTTTTCGTCAGTGTAATTTCTCTAGCGATTTACATAGGCTGTGGACTTTTTCAAATGATTTTCCGTCACTTCAAAATAGATTATTTCATTTCCATCAACAAACTTTAGCTTATGGAGATTTAACACATATTTTTGCTTATACCTTTTGAAAACGGGTCCCTTTCTATGTAACATTAGTCAACAACCAAACAAACTCTGAACTAACAAGAGCAGAGTATTGATGCAAAGTAGCAGTATTGGAGAGGGGATGACAAATATCCTGGTTTAGTGTTTGTAGGTATTTTTGTACATCAAAACCACTACTAATACTCACTCTGACAGAGGAAGTGAGAGCCATGCAGCGGAACCTGTTTTCTATGTAAATTAAAACGGAACGAATCAAGATTTCTGCCCATTCTTTCTTTTATAAATTTGTGATATTAAGTGTTTACAGTCTTTAGCTTTATATGCATTGATAAATATACTGATCAGATTGGTTCCCTATTATCTGTTTGTTTAATTTCCTTATTAAAGTAGTCTCTGAGCTTGAAATATCTGAATGTATCCTCTCCCCCCAGTCTGTATGATTTAGAGATGTGGGTAAAAGACTGTAGGCCATAATACTATTGTATGCCCACTGCCTGAATTGCATATCTAGACCCGATGGTATAAATTCTGAGTCATATGCCACCCATTTCAATATTTTAAATACTCATTTGACCTACTATTTTATTTTTTTGGATTATGTCTCTCACAGTGGACATGCACCTACGATGACAATTTCAGACCCTCCATGATTTCTAAGTGGGAAAACTTGCAAAATAGCAGGGTGTTCAAATACTTATTTTCCTCACTGTAAAGTTCTTATAATAGGTTTCAAAAGCTTGCTGAATTTCTTGTAGTTTATGGCAGACTTTGTTGTTTTTTGGGTTTCTTATTTTGTAAACAGTTCTTTCTGCTTGCTGCTTATGTAGTCTCCAGGAAAGTAGCTTCATAGCCTTTGGGCCGGTTTCACAATATTTTTTGTTTGGTAAACCTCATTCTTTTCTAATTTTCTTCGTCATAAATCTGATTTATTTCTTGTTTTAGTTGGGCCCATACTTTTTGTTTTCTCATGGGCTGTAAAGGCTATGAGTTTACCCCTAATGACTGCCTTCCAAGCATCCCACAGGACATTTGGTGATACTGCTCCATTATCATTATTTAGCAAGTATTCTTTAATATATTCCTTACAAACTCTATTATTCAGTAAGCTAGTCTTGAGCCTCCATAGAGTATTCTTCTTTTTATTATCTAGATGCGAGAGAGGTAAACTCCTGAGTGGTCTGAGACATATCTAACACCTATCTTGCATTCACTTATTCTATGTCTATCTGCAGCCAAGATAAAAAAAAAGTAATCCAATCTGGGATATTCTCCAGGACAAGGGGAGTAGCACTTTCTATATAAATTACTGAGTTTATTTTTTTTTTTTCTTTTGTGTAGATTTGTTGAGTCAGGTTTGGGTTGCAATCAGATACTCAAGTCACCCCCACAGATTAAAGTTCCTGATGACTCTTGGGTTAATAGGTCAAATATTTTTTTGAATAAATGATCTGCCATGTCCTGGTGGCATATATAAATTTAACAAAGTGACGTCTTTGTGGTCAATCTTGCCTTTGAGTAAGAAATAGTGGCCTTCCTTATTTTTTAGGCTTTTCTAAACACAAGACAGCCGGTATCGCACACATTGCTTCAGATACCAGTATTTGTTTGTTCTTCGGAAGTCAGTCCCTATAACACCTCTTTACCGACCCCATCATGCAGGTCTTGAGAAACAGCAAACGCCTAATTGCCTAATCTGACACAGTGACAACAATATTGGGTAGTTTGAACCTTGCATTAAGCTAATACCAGCCTGGGTTCACAGTGTCTGTATATGTATCTGAGACCAGTAGCTATTTCTCTGTGTGTCCAGGTAATGGACAGGCATGGTTTCTCCAGGGGGAATTAGCTGAGTGGAAACATCAACCAGAGAGCCAAGTCTTGTCATTTACCTTTTATTTGGACAGAAAGAGTGGAGAGCAGATGCTAGGGCACATGCCACTTTTAATATCCTGCTGGGAGAGAGGGAATGGAGAAACTAATGTAACAAAAAAAAAAAATTTCAACATGTGACTTTTTACATTAGCGTTTGCTTTAAACAATACCCTAAAGATTGCTATATTGCTATATCTGTTCTTCCCTTGGAGCAGGAGGTGGATTTTTTTCTAGGGTTCATTGAGCCGTAACTTCCACTGCATGTGCACAGATGGTGGCTAAACCACAGAGCATGTGTTGGCTTTGTTGGCTCTGATTTGTGTTATTTTAATGCATAAATACACTTATTAGAGTCATAAGGGACGTGTGCCAAAGTGTATATACAAATCCAAATGTCAACATCTCAAGGCTCCACCGGAGATACTGTATGTATTGAACTATGAATTGATCATCATTGGTCACCAAACATCCTTGCTGTTAGAGTTTGAGGTTTGAGGGTTTGTTTGAGTAACACTCATCAATTAAGTGAACACAATTTCTATGTTTGGATCTTTAAAACCCCCTTCCTGTTTGTACTGTCGTTTGTATTGTTTTACTTCCTCTGCCTAGCAAATAAAAAATAGGTCTATTTTAATTCAGATTGGCACAATGTTATGTACATAGATTTAATTCTTGTGGCCACTCTGCCGGTAGAAAGTAGCCTACACTTCAATGAAAAATAGTATGACTATACATCCCTTGATGATATTAGTCTTTATATAGCCTGCTAATCACCAATTGAATTGCAATAAACACAGCAAATATTTCACTGGAAGTTTATTCATTTGATAAAATAAAATAAAACCTTACAGGTATAATTGTTGATACAAAATGATGGTATTACAAATAATGTTGCGCTTCTGTTTTGTATATGAAATGTAGAAAAAGTATTCCGCCTACACATCTGCTTTTTTCTATGAATGGGCCAAAGCGAGGTGACACATCTAAGCGATCCATGGTGACAGTGCTATTTCTGTCAACAGAAGAAATCAGAATTAGAGTCACATTGCAGATATTAGACACAAAAGCAGAGAAAATATCAGAGCAGAACGACACAAACACACTCAAGATGTTGCTACATCTTTGCAAGATGCTGCTAAATTAAATGTTGACTATATATCACACAGACAGTCCGCTTTGCTTGAATGGAAGTAATTTAAAAGTGAATATTGTATTGTTTTCATCAATTAGGAAAAAAAGAAGTTCAATACTGAATAGGAAATTGCACTGGAAATAGCTTGTGCAAACAATTTTATTTATTTTTTTATAGTGGAGACCTAATGGTCTATTATAACTCTTTACAGACTGACCGCTGAAATGTAACATGTCTCACTCATGCCAGCCTTGAATTGCTTATTCTAAAAGACCCAACCTTGCATGTTGCTGTTTCTTTCATTAACACGCATACCTTTAGGGGCTCTCTGCAATTAGTTCATCAGTGATTGAACATCTTTAATTCACATTCGCTTCAATGAACTTCATTGATCAAGTCTAATGAGGTTTTCCTGTGGGTTTCTTAACCTCTTTACTTTCTACTGCTTAAAGGGGCTGCACTCAACATTCAGAACATTAATATAGCAGCAAAGGAAAATTTGCTAAGTAAAGATATAGAAGTATAGATATGGAGTAAAGGTGTCCTGAGCTGAGAATGAAGTCACACTTCCTTGTGTGTTGAAATCAGATCTTCTCTGTTCTTTGTTTTGATGTGCATGTAAGTGCATGTGGCCATGAAAAAACATTTGTATTTTACATATTTGGGAATGGTCTCTGAGGGAGGCTCTCTAATAGCAATTTTTTTTCAGTATTTTGGGTACAGCCCTTTAAAAAAGGTGAAAATGACTGTCAGGCCTCCTTGTTTACCTGTTCCCCCTTTTTTATTAATTTAACGCTCAGACTCAACTGGAAGGCGCCTCAATGTCCGTGAATGTGTAGATTGGGCCTATAAGACCTTGAAAATGAAAAGCTGTCCTGTCATTCCCGAATTACTCGACTGTACCTATAGGGGTATTTAGTCTACTGTTCATTTGCACATTTTTGAGTTGACCTTAAGATTACTTTAATAAAATGCAGTCCAAGTATCCAAATTGCAGGGGGGAACAATATTTTTTTTTAAAGGTAAACAATTTCATGCGAAGGCATCTGGACATACAAATCCTATCCTACTGACTAAAGAAAAAATCTTTGTTTGGTACAGATCCTCGCAAAAATCACTTTATAATCATTTTAATTTTTCTCTCAATTAGATATTTTCCTCGTATTGTGCGACCCTAATTTTGGTCAAAAACTTAAAAGGGCATCCTGTTTGCAGACTTCTCCTCAGCTTTCAACTCTAACCAGTCACATATGTTGCTAAATAAGCTGATTAACATGGGTGTAAACCTAACTCTTGTAAAGTGGATTCAGGGCTTTTTAACTGGTAGACAACAGTATGTGAGGGCTGGTCACAGTCAGGGGCAGTCCGGAGAGCAACTCTATGCATATATAAAATTTAATACACATTGTGTGAAAGGAGATAAGTATAAAACAAATAAATAAATATTGCACTGTAATAAAATGGTTAGGTACTAAGTAATAGATAAATATTGCACAGTAATGAAATGGTTAGGTACTAAGTAATAGATAAATATTGCACTGTAATGAAATGGTTAAGTACTAAGTAATAACTTTTGCACAGTAATTGAGATGGTTAAGTACTAAATAATAAATAAATAAATAAATATTGCACAGTAATGAAATGGAATAGTTAAATATTAAATATTGCCCTGTATGAAATTGCACAGATTCCAGTGACCTTTGAGGTATTCTGTGTTAATATAACAGTATAAGAGCATTACACAGTCGGAGGGAAGAAGAAAGTCTGGGGGGGTGGGGGACTGTGGAGTGGAGTCAGTGCATGTGTTAGTTCAGGGTGGTTATGGCCTTTGGGAAGAAACTGTATCTGGGCACTATTATTAATTTCAAACTCACCTGGTCGACCAACACACTAGCAAGATATTCGAAAGCACAGCAACGGCTTTATTTTTTAAGGAAACTCATAGTTTTAATGCAGACACAACGTTTCACTTTTATTCAGTGGTGACCTTCGCCATTCAGAGCTGTCTTTCTGTCCAGAATAGGAACATGCTGGACAAGGTAACTAAAATGGGCAGGAAAATGACTGGATCCAATGTTAAAAGCATCACCAACCTCACAGAACAGGATACCCTCAATCTGACCCAGAGGATACTGAGACATTTGATATTAGGCACTTTTATTTAATTAAATCATCTTAGCTAGTGGACTGATGACTGCATGTCACCACCAGTACTGTGTTGTCGTCATTGTTGTCGTTATATGTTCTGTTTTTCTGTTTCATCTCTTCACGGACACAACCTGTTCCAGCGTCTCCCCTCTGGTAGGCGCTACAGAGCACTGTACGTTAAAACCAACAGACTCAGGATCAGTTTCTTTCTGCAAGCCATCCCTCTGATAAACAGCTGACTTCGGACTCACAGTGCCAGGTTCAATTCTGTGCAATAACCCAGCAACACTGTCTCTAATCAGTCTGTTTATTATTTATTATTTATTCATCATTCTCATATTCTATTTCAGAGCTATTCATACTGTTCATATTGTAATATAATAAATAATACTATTTATTCTAGCACCCTTTGCATGTGTCCTCATACTTGGAAAATAACGCTGATTCTAATTCTGATTCTGTATTGTCTAAATCTTTATTGCTGTCAGATGTTGGTGTGGTTTTATTGTCTTCTTGTTGTCTATTATTGTTTTACTGTTGTATGTGCTTAATGTTTAAATGTGGCTCCCTTGAGTGCAAAACAAAATTCCCCTCGGGGAAATAAAAGTTTCATTCATTCATTCAATTGATTTCACATAGTGGTGGTTATTTCACTCTAATGTGTTTTAAAGTGGCAGAAAAAAATTTACTAGAACGTATTACGCTCATATTTGCTAATGTATGGTATTGATTTTTTTCACACCAAGCCCAAAACAGCATCAGGAGATTTTATTTTATTGCAGAGCTTTTATGAAATGCAGTAAACTCTAGAATAATGTAAAGTACAATAAACATGCCCCAGTAGCAGCAACATTGAGTGTTTATAAAAATCTATTTTCTTCCGTATAAGTCAGACTTTCATAGCTTTCTCCACCACTTTCCGATTCATTCTGAGGTTGTGCCCTCCACCCGTGTCATTCTGGCTATCACTGGTTGTTATTATACACACCAACAAAAAAATACAAACCTACTGCCGTCCTCCTTCTGTAGTTTTAGGATGGCTGTCGTGGCTAAACCGAGGTAATGGCTTAATCTGAGGAATTTCCTGGTATTATGTGTGCTGAAAAAAAGTTACTGTAAGTTTTGAATAATTCAGTGCAGATGCTTGTCGCCAAATTCTACATTAAATCTGTAAAAGACTAAGGATGAAAAGTAAGTGATAAGGGATAAAACCGTTGCAAGTGAGCCTGCCAGGGAATGATGAAAGAAAAGAGGCAGTAGAGTGGAAAAGGGGGAATGGGTTGATAGAAAATGAAAAGTAAAAAGCAAGCACGACAGGAAAAACACGGGAAATTTACAGGAGAAGGTTAATGAAAGAAATGTACAGAGAGGAGAAAAAAAGGCAAAATGAATAATAACACAGTGATTCAGATGGGAAATGAGAACATGGTTGAGGAAAAGAAGAATGTGAAGTAATGAAAATCACAGACAAAAGTAAACCTATACCACAGACGAGTGGAATTATGGGTGTTTCCAGCCACTCTGTTCCCCGTGAAGTCACTTAAGACTAAAGCAGCAGGGATTTGTAGGGTCTGAAGATGAACAGAAATCCCATTTTCCCTCATGGCTACATCTGCCACTGTGAATTTATATGGCTGTTGTACTGGAAGAAAGATGTGATCAAACATGAAGGGGAATAGAGACGAAGAGACACGGTAATCGAGAAGGAGCGAGAACAAAAGGCACGACTGGTGGGAAGTGCAGAGGAAAACATTGTGAGATGATACAGGAAAGGGAATTTGAGAGGATCTTAAGGGCACTGATGTGACAGAGCCAAATTAACAAAATGAAAAGTTAAACAACTGACGTGATGTGTGCGTGTGTGTATATATAGCTTTTCAAGGTAGAGTATTTGCACTTTGTAAAGCTTTTAGACTCACTGTAATTGTACTTTTACACCACATCTGCGTTATTCATATTTAAATGTAAAGGAGGGCAATTAAGCTTTTAAATGTGAATGGTGTTGCAATTGTAAAAGGTCTGATTACTCAAAATGTTCATGACTAACCCTCAATTCCACCTTTTACTTTTCAGTGACATTCAACTGACGTGTTATTGCGGTGTTGAGATGAATAAAGACATCACCGAGCTGCAGAAAATATTTCGGTCTTACATTTTAAGCTGCTAAAAAGCGATATTTCAACAGTTTATACTTTTTCAATACAATTTATTTCAGTGCTGCGGCAGAGCCATACTGTACAATGTCACTCCATTATCACTACGCTGCTAAAATAAAACATAAGCCTTCATATGTTTTTGCTATTCTCAGGGGAATTAATGTAGAAGTGCAGGTGAAGGGGAGTTTGCGGGACTGCATTTCTGCAAAGCTGCCACCCTATTGGAGATTAATGAACAAGTTTGTCCGTGGTACTAGTCCTCTCTGTGCCACCTCCCCTTTCAGCATAGTTTGATTTATGGACACCCAGCAGTGCATGAGTTATAATTTGAAAGGGGTTTGTTTTTCCTCATGAAGATGGAATTTTAAATGCTGTGATGAATGATCCCGTGTGAATTTTATTCCTTATTTTTGTGTGATTTTTTTTTTCTGTGTGTGTGTGTGTGTGTCTGTGTGATTTGCACGATTTGCAAATATCACCACATCTTTGAATATATGCTTGCAAAAGCGCTGACCTGAGTTTTCTGTCCGACATCAGGAATATATATTGCCTTTAGGTTGCCATGTCTGACTGAATCAAATACTACGTCTCACCTATTGGATGTCATTGTGAAAAAATCAAAGAATAAGTCATGTCCTCCCTTTTCTTTCCCCCATTATTTCCGTACATATGGATTTACTTTATCATCCAGCCGCAGTGTGTATGCCAAAGTGTTTGATGGTTCCGTGATGGTGAGATATTGAATGAACCGTGGATAAATGTGATGCTCCTTGGTGAATTTACAGGACCACATAAAGAAAGGGAGCGCAGAACAGGCTAACATCCCTAGTGCATTGGCTTGTGTGTAACACTCTTAAGATAGGATTCCAGAAGCAACACTGCTACAAAGGAAATAAAGTATGCCTCACTGCTTTGTCTATGTGCTGGAGAAAATATATAGATTGGGAATATTCCTATTAGTAGCCGTGCAGTATGTTCATCATTTGTGAATCTTATGGTTTCAAAATATTGAAGTGCTTATTTAATGCTGTGGCAATTTAGAAGGTTACAGTTTATGATTGTGTTGTTGATTTTGGGCGGCATTATATTATGAGATAATACAGTATTATCTCCTGCATATGTCCAGTGTACTCTCGTGTGTGTGTGTGTGTGTGTGTGTGTAAATGTATGCAGGTGCCAACTGTATGCCTGACTGCAGAAAGTGCACAATGTGCTAACAAAGTGCTGATTTTGATCACTAAAACTCTGTAATGTGCTTAACAGCAACTTAATTTTTGTGTGAGTGCATTTCTATGTGTGTGTATGTGAATTAGGGTGTCTGCATTCTTCCTACCTTCTAATTTCTTGCTTTGTCATCAGTGCTACAGGGATTGCCATGTGCTTTCCTAAATAAGTCCAGCACCGAAGCAATTCATTTAACATAATTTATAATAATGCTAACAAAATATATTCTATTATACAGCAGAGCAATTATTACTGTATATAGGGATAGCTGACAATACTGTGTGAGGTGAATGGGACAGGTGCATCCTAGTGCTCTGTAGAGATATTGTAATTTGGCTCTCTCACTCAACGTATCAAAATGAATACTCTTGGTAGGCGGTGTTTGACAATGCCGGTTGGAAGTGTGATGAACAGTGGCAATAATAGTCACAATAAAGATAATGGAACTATAACTAGAAATAGTAGTTGTAATAGTTAATGGCATAGCAGGGCACCGCCGGGCTTTACAGGACATAGCAGGGTAGGCTGCCGGCATATCACTTTGTTGCAATATCAATGTATTCTTTGATGCTGCTAAGGTTCGGAATGTCCCATCAATATGGTTGTTATATCTCTGGAGCCCTCTCTATCCAGTGGTATACGGATATTTACTGTGTGATGAAAACCTATGGACATGGGTTAGGGTTGTAATAAGTAAGGGTGCGCAGTATAGCAGACAGCCAGACCTTCTATAATAGCTGGCAAATGATGATAATTCACATTCAAGCTAAAATAATGGACAATCTATTTAGTCTTTGAATTTTTGTGTGCCACGTAAAATATAAACATTACCAGTTAAGTGTGAGCATCAGCATTGTTGTATTTGTGTGCTTCCCTTACAATGTCTTTTCTCTTGCTTTTATCCAGGGAGGCCTCATTGCCCTCCTCCTCCTAATTCTACTCTTCACCCTTGTTCTGTATACCCGCCACCGATGGTGCAAGCGTCGCCGCATCCCCCAGAAGAGCGCCAGCACCGAGGCCACACATGAGATCCACTACATTCCATCTGTTCTGCTTGGACCCCAGGGCCGAGATGGCTACCGGGGCTCTCGAAATGCACACCAACATGGGAGCTCTGTTATCGGTATGCCCATCCGCGAGACCCCCATTCTTGATGATTACGACTGTGATGAGGAGGACCCAGGTGGACACTCACTTAACTCCACGCCCAACAAGCTCCACACCAAGATGAGTGATGGGAAGGTCCAGGAGGACTATGGAGTTAACATTGGCATCGGAGGACACACAGAAATGCTGTTCAAGGAAAATGAGATTAAGCATAATTTTGAAAAACGAGGTAGGTCGTCTACTTACATTTCTCTTGAAAAACAATTTATCCTAGAATGATGGAAAAAATGTTAGCACTGCATACATACAATAGAGATTAATTATGCTATACCTGTGAAATAAACCGCATCATGCTGCAAGCAGCATACACTAAAATTATGAGTTGTCATAGGAAATCTGTTTTGCTCAGTGGTAGTTTTGAGAGCATGATTTGTACATCCGTGGAGGCGCTCAGTGCCAGCTCCCCAGATGGCCCAGCCTGGACAGTTCACTCTGGCTCTTGCCTGCCTAAACATGTTCTTAGCACAGCATGTCCTGCTTACATTTTGTCAAAAAAAAATGTATGACTCACACCATTACAGTACATCATGCTGGTAATGATAATAATTCTGTAATCCATGAGATATATTATATTCTGAAACCAAATTGACAGTGAAACCACATTCTTACATACCCACTTTGTTAACAAAGACGTTGGCTTTGTGTGTCAAGCTGTAATGTAATGCAGTACCATGTCATTTAATGTAATGTCTAAAGGTCAAGTGACAGGGGCCATCAGTCTGGCCGATTAGATTCTTGAGGTGTATCAGTGGGTTGCCTGTTGACCCTTGCTTAACGTAGCGAGGGCCCTGCATTAGTGACAAAGCTCAAAGTGATACTTAAATAAATAAATATTCTGCTGGAGAGATTTTAAACATAATGTACAGCATATCTATAGGCTCCATAGCATTTGCTGTTATTAAAGTATATCCTGTTAAACTTTGGGTGCTCCTCTGCAAAGCACAACTTTAATAATTGAAAGTTGCTGACTGAGTTGGAGGGTGCCCAGGTAATCCATGTCTTATTGAATTATGCATGTGAGAAGTTTGTGGAAAATGCCCCCTTGCTTCCATAGTATTTATCAGTCTACATAACCTAATTTACTTTTTGCTTCTGACTGACTGGGTACGTAATTCCTGAAAATAGGCTGGAAAACAGATAAAGCACTGATGATTTCCGTTCAAGATTAACGTTATTTTACTTATGTCTTAGGCACATTACCAATAGAAAGTATTTATTTACAACTCAACAATAGAAAAAGCTGATTATGGTTAAGTTTGACTTTATTAACATTATTTGGAGTATGAAATGATAAAATGTGTTGCATTTACATCACAAACAAACCTTAAATTAACAAAGCCTTACAGTCCCTGACCACAGCTGATAATGATTCTAAAAATCAATCTTTCATTTCAACCATGATACAAACTTATTATATAAGCTTGCATATATTATGTTGAGCCCTAAAATTATGCAACATGGTGAAGGCATGGAGGTTAATTTCTGCTCTATTCCCAAGTGGGTATGCAGAATTTTGGGATTAGCCGCTGGGAAAAGAGAAGAGAGGCAGAGGTCAAAAAGATCAAGGCTCTTACTATACAGGCCTGTCTCTTGGGCTGAACGCCAAATAATGCCATTACCAGAAGATAACAAAAAGGAGACGATTATCCCCAAATAGCTCTAAGAAGAGTCATTCATACTAGTTGTAAGCAGCAAGACATAACACACATTATACACACCATATTATGAATGGCAATTCGTTTTTTTTTTTTTTTATTTAACCAGGAATATACTCACTGAGATTAAGAATCTCTATTACAAGAGTATCCTGGCCAAGACAGGCAGCAGCACAGTTAACAGAGTTTCACACATAAAACATAACTATTCACAATGAAAACACATAAATTACAGGATCATAAAATATCAAGATATTCAACAATATTAGGCCAGAAGTCAACTAATTCAGGAATCAAACAGATCAATCGATTAGAAACATTTATAGCCAAATAAATCATGGATATAGAGCTGTAGGTAAGATGGAAGCAGTACGAGAATAGCTTTATAAATAAAAATATGCCAATGATTAAAGGTCCCAGGGCATAAAAATGTCACTTTATGAGTTGTTTTTTTTTCAACATTAATATGATGTCCCCCAGCCTGCCTATTTACCTTATGAGGTCATAAGGGGCAAGGTTACCTCCCCTTTCTTTGCCCGCTCAGAGAATTTGACCCACCCATGAGAGACATCATGGCATTCAATCGAGCAAAGTGGCACTTGGTCAAGGCCACACCCCCAGCCTCCACTATTAGGGGACCATTAAGGTCTATATAAAAGCATCTAAAGAGCACCATGTCTTGGGACCTTTTAAGTCTACAAGTGGACAATGAAGAAACCATGTAAACCTATTCTGGTACAACCTCTAAATACAATTATGAGGAAAATGAGCATAATATGAACACTTTAAGATTAGTAACAAACTTCAATGTTCCATGGTAAACAGTATCCAATGTGTGCAGACTTTGGGTGGATGCATGCATGTATATAACGTCACTATATTCCAACACTGACATAAAGGTGGCAGCAACAAGTCTCCATTTGGCCTCAAAATAAAAACCCAATTTCAGCTACAGTATTTTTAACAAATTGCTGAATGTGAGTGTGAGTAAAAAATATACCTTTACTAATGTTCAGACACATACTGTACAGTTGCATCTAGAGGCACACCATTGTGTAACATAAACCTTCAAGGTCATATTATATGTAATGTGGGCAATATCCAAAAGTCCATTGAAGGGTATCATTTACGTGTTTTTTTTTCTTTTCTTTTTTTTTTTTTCTTTTTCAAATACAGCTCTTCTAACATCCTTCTATTAATCTCATAAACAATCTGTAATTTTCCAAAAGATATTCACACAAACAATTTAATTTGATGCCTCTGTTTCCCCATCTGTAAAGTGCATAAAGCGGCAACATTTGAATACAAGGAACAATTAACTCCTGTCCCACCTGTTGTATGTTGCTCTGCATCCGAACAAGTCTCCAAATACCAGTCATCCTTTATCTGTCTGTCCTTGCTGATAGATAACCCCATTCAACTGAACTCAATAGTATTATCTCCATGGATTATGGCTATGCCTCACAGGGTTATGCATGGTATTGGCTTTTGTTACACAGAAAACCAAAGAAATGAGGCCTGTCAGTTTCATTATTCAGCAAGATTCCCACGACTTTGGAAATGCATTGGAGCAACATGGACGGTGTAATTCAAGTGCAGAAAAGCCTTAGCTGCACACTAAAAAATTTGTTTTTTGAGAAACGCTCAAGGCACCAGCATCAAACTGCCACACATCACACATACATCTTCCTCTTAGTTTACCACTGACTTCTTCCACTGCTAACCTACATGTGTAGCCTTTGTTGTGAGTCATACTTATGTCATCTCCAGAGCTCTTTGTAGGGATAATTTACTGTACAGGCCTGAGCAACTAGTACTGTGTCCTACTTCTTCAAACAAGCAATTATTCAAATATTGCACAACAAAATTAGTAACCTTGCCTTGAATAATTAAAAACAATCCAATTTCATTTATAAGTTTAGAGAAAGAACAAAACCTTTTTTAGCAGATGGTTGTGACCTTTTGCATCGGAGGTCCACATTTGGTCTAACACGCATAAAGCTGATGTCACTTCTTGCTGCCAATATTGGTTCATTTTTATATACAAATATGAATTCTGTGCGTACGTAGAAAAAGAAAAAGAGGGACATCTTAACTGTAATGAGTTTTATTGTCAACTTTAATCTTTGAACTCAAAAGATTATTAGAATATGATACCTCTTACAGCAACTTTAGGCAAATTGTTATTCTTGCATTATTCAATAATCCAGTCAAAAGGACTGGTAATTCTAAATGTCTTTTTGTCCTACTGCTATGTAAAATTGAGAAATAAGGTGCTTATCTCTCCCCTTTCATGTCTTCATCTGTCCTGTGCAATTGAAGGCCTAAAATGCCCCAAAAAATAATCTTAAAACAATAACGTGAAATGTATCCTCACTTTTATCTTAATAAATTGAGATTTCTGTAATAACCACTGGAGATCATGATCCTGTTTTCAGATACAAAAGCCAGCTTCTAGCTTATACACACAGCTAATTTGGCCATATTGCTATTATAGTGTCTTGTTAGACCTAACCCATGAGACATAATCAATTGTAGCATGTGGTCACATTAGCACTCTTACTAGTTAACTTACCTCTTTTTGTTGGTTGTTTCCTTAATTAAAATCAAACAATGTACAATAACAATCCATCCAATTCCCATGTAGAATGTCTCATACACTGTGTTTATCAAACATTATCCTATGATTATATGCACTAACTGGACGATCAAAATTAACTTAGAGTTCCATGTGATTTATTTCCCCCCTAAACAGCTCTTACTGATGAGTTGAATTAACTGATCCAACAAATAACCAAAGACATTATTGCAGTATTGTGATTGTTCTTTTGAAAACCCCAGGGTTGCTATAAAAAGTGTAATATCTAAGAGCATGCTGTAGCTAATAAAAAACTTGGCCAGTAAATCAACATTTCTGCTATAGTTAAGCATTTCAGAATCCCAAAAGTATTTCCTATTGTTCCTCTTATTCCTTTCAGTGAAATTGTGTTGTTTGTAAAGAACGCTTGATGCAGTTAATGGGTATTTATTTTACAGTATATTGTAAACACAGATAAAGCCTTGGGCACCACATGTAACCCAGAGAGAATCTGCTAAAAGATCATTAGATGTTACAAGTTTGAGGAAGTAAATGTGTAACTAAATGTTGCTTAAAAATAGACAAAACAGAGACATGCAGTTTAAAAAAGATCCCTTCTAGTACAGTGGATTTTATAATGAAAAATATGGTTTCATCATCCACAAGACCACTGTCATTACCAAGCTTATGGAGTGTTTACCGAGCTCTAATTGAAACCAAGACTGGAGAGTAATAACCCAGTGTCAAGCTTCAGATCGCTAATGTGACATCATTTTTGAGAAATGGCTGCCGGCTTGGCACACTCAAGCTAGCTCAGGGTGATGTTTTGGTTAATGCTAGAATCAGGCTTGTCATCCTTCCCCATTATAAATAGATGGAAGTTAATTACAAAGACTTCCCATACTTCCTTTTGCCCTATCTACGGAAAGCATTTACATTTTGTGTTGTCAATAAGAGCAATTTAATGAGATGAATAAGATAATTTACAGATGCACATAAGCAGCATATGTACAGTGTGTGCACAAATATCACTGCATGATCAAGGTCCACCATGTAGGCTGTATGTTAGAATGATTTTCTAAGTGAACTCAGGCAAAGATCCAATAAATGTGACACTTTAAGCAGTTCATCATAAAATTCTAGTCTGTGCCCACCCCAGTGTGAAAACAGCCAGTGCCAGTTTCATCAATCATGGCTTCAGCATCTCTGGTGCATTGTGATTGTCGGGAAGTTTCAAAGCAACACAAAATGAATAAGCTCCTAAATACGGAGTACAGCAGCAGATAAGATGATATGGAGCAGAAATCACTAGAATAAAATAAGGGGGGAGTGGGTCCAGATATTGTGACTCATTGAGAAATGAAGCCTTAGTAATCCAATCCAACGTGAGGCTGTTGTCAGAGAGAGAAAAACAAGACATGCCTGTATAAATGGAATTGTAAGCACCAAATCCATGCCAGATCAATATATGTGGGTTGATTGCCTGCCAACTCATGATCCATCTTCGTGAGGCTGTTTTGAAATGTGGTTGGGACTGCTCACCCACATATATTAGTCAATATATCCCTCAATGCTTGTGTGCTTCCAGTATTTCAAAGACTCTTAGTTCATTAACGTTATTATGCTACATATTCAAAATGTTCACATTGACGTCGTTAAAGCTATAAATGCCATTACTTTAGGAAAGGAAACAGAAAAAGGAGGATAGGCACTAACACAATAACAACAAGGAACAAACTAATAGGCACCACCACTTTAGACCCCTAAATAATGTATGGTGTTTTCTGTAATTTAAACTATGCCAGAAGGAAAGAAAAGTGAACAATGGTATGTGTATTTACAATCAGGTTATGCAGTCATAAAAATTGAAATGTTACAGGTTAGGATATATTTGTGCCTTACATTATGGATGGGCCTCCGTCCAATCCACCCTTCCATTTTTGGGGGGGGTTTGTTCAGGAGAAAAACCGGAACTGCAGCTGTTCACCTCAGCTTACCTTCAATATGCAATTGTTGGAAAAATACAGTTGCTTGCATCATATTACATTAACCAAATTATTTCTGGGTGTGATGAATTATCTTGGTGTGTGATAAATTGGCACCCTATCTTAATTGTATTTGCATAATGTCTTTTTGCTTCATTTCCACTCCTACATGTGGCTGAAATGTTCTCAGTAACACTGGAGCAAGATCTGGAAATAGTTCATAATATTTATTATTGTATTTGGAATCTGTCAAAAGTTTAACATATTTTTTTACCGTGAAGAAATTGATCAGTGTCTCTCCGCATACTCACTGTATAACAATTAGAAGTGTCACAAAATGTCATCAATAGGCATAAAAATAAAACTGTTAACAGCAGTTAAACATATCCAAAGAATTCCTTATTAAATTTGAAAGAAAATATGATATGTACAAGGGGGTAACCCCCTTAACAATAAATTAACACCCATAAAACCTATAATCCCCAAAAGCCAGAAACAGCAAAATAGATTACATACCCTTTTCAGTTTCCCCATATTATAATAAGATACTGCATAACAACAACAATAATTTCTAGGAATAGATTAACTTTGACAGCATCCATAGTACTTTTGAGGAAGATTCCATGTGCATTTGGAAGTGATAATAATCACAGTGTCATTGGGATTTTCCTTGCACTCTGTGTAGGTTGCTTACTAGTTATGCGCACACATTAGTACCTATAATTTGTCATTTTATCCCATACGTGGCATAGAAAAGGATTCCTACTTTGTGTGTAGCTGGACAGCACCGCTCCCTAATTTGATATTAGCCTGGGTCTGAAGTATGGCCTAAGAATTCAAGCATTAGCTGGGAACAAAGCTTAACACTTCAGCAATCTTTTGTGGTGTCAGAAGTTTAAAAAAACCAAAGGATAGACGCTTTCCGACCAGGTAGTTACAGAAATATAGTTATAGGAATAGTCTGCGTCTAAACAGTTCTACTAACAACTCTCCCCCAAAATAAATTATTTCATTTGCATTGGCCAAATGGCCAAAGGAACTGGTAGGAGGGGTAAGGGAGTGACACAAGCATAGCAACGGTCTTTATAGCGTTAAAATCAGAAAACAAATACACCAAAACAAGTATGATCTGCATACTAAATCTAATGTGTATATATGTCATAATGTAAACAAGTCTCCCAAAGAGAAACAGGTATCTCTCTCTCTCTCTTTCTCTCTCTCTTTCTCTCTCTCTTTCTCTCTCTCTCTCTCTCTCTCTCTCTCTCTCTCTCTCTCTCTCTCTCTCTCTCTCTCTCTCTCTCTCTCTCTCTCTCTCCCCCTCCCCCTCTCCCTCCACGCCTCTGCCTGCTGATGCCTGAGCGATGAGCTTCTCAACACCAAAAACTTTGAAGCAAATTGTCAATTCTGCAAAGATTTTCGCAACACTGTGTATATTCAAAATCTAAACAATTAATTTCTCGCCTAAAACATTCTCAGACCTGAATGTAGTCATAAATAAGATGGCAAAAATTGTTTAAATTGTCCCGTTGTTGGTCTGTCTGTACCGGAAATCCAACTCTTGTTGACCTAGGTTCCTTTGCGGAAAAGGGAACAGCAAAAAGACCCTGCCCTGAAGTAGGAGCTGAGAAGAGTTACAGGAACTGCAGTCAGAGGAAATTAAAAATCCCCAAATTGGTCCAGTCGGAACATGATAAAAAAAGGTTATAAGAATGTTATGTTCTAGGAACTGCAAAAATTCCTCTGGTCGGAAAGTGGCTAATGTCTCCAAAAGAGCCCCAGCAGACAGAATGCAGAAAGATGCCATTAAAGGTGGAGGACGGCTTTCAGTCAGGAATCAACCCCACTTGTCCCCTGAGTCCTGCCTGGTCGTCTTGGCTAAGATGTTCAAGAGCTTCATGCAGCTGCACATAGAGAGAGACAGAAGACAGGTGGATGAAGGTCACAGTACAGGAGCAGGAGTAGAGTGTTTTGACCCAGATTTCTATGCCAGGAATTGTGCGGAAGCCTAGCCTTTGAGGGAGGTAACAGTTAAGCAATTTGCTGCAGTCATGCTCAGAGTTTTCAGTCAGGTATAGAACAAAATACTGACCAAAACGTAATTTTTATGAGTTGCGCACTCTTCAAAGCGCCAAGTGAGAGAGACACTTCTTGCCACTCTCAGACTAATAGACTAATTGCATTTCAATGAAACACTGAACGCATTTCCTTTGGGAAAGAAATGGGATAAACACCTTGTGTTTTGCTTGCTGCATACAATTCAATTCAATTTTATTTATAGTATCAATTCATAACAAGAGCTATCTCGAGACACATTACAGATAGAGCAGGTCTAGACCACACTCCAGAATGTACAAGGACCCAACAGTTCTAGTTGTTTCTTCCAGAGCAAGCAATAGTGCGACAGTGGCGAGGAAAAACTGCCCTTTAGGCAGAAACCTCGGACAGGCCCAGGCTCTTGGTAGGCGGTGTCTGACGACCGGTTGGGGTTAGAATGAAGAGTGGCAATAACAGTCACAAAAAATAGTAGTTTGTAGTACAGTAGTTCTTTGTAGTAGTTCATGGCATAGCAGGGCACTGTGCGGCATTACAAGGCACCGCAGGACGTAGCAGGGCACTGCAAAGTGTCAAGGACTTTTGTCATTTGAGCTAAGCTCATTAGGTCAGAGGCCCTCTGGATGAGCTCTGTGAAATGTGGGAGGAGGTTGACTCAACTAAGTGATGATTCTTATACACTTTCATGACTCACCAAACAATATGAAAACAATCTTGGTGCTGATCATGGATAAAGAGCACATGAAAAACAACCTGCTGAAATGGCACTTTTTGGACTACCCAGAGTGTCTATTGTCCTCAAAAGGTTAAAAGTGTACATTAGCACATTAGTTATTAACCCATACATTTCTGAGTCACTGTCTGCCACACTGAGATACATTTATTTGAAATATTTTTATGTGAGGATCTTGTTCTTAAACCTCATGATCAGGGTATATTTCTTAATTAATTGTCAGGCTAGAGCTTCAGCCTGTCTGGAGCAATTGGAGGTCAGAGCGATGTTTAGCTGGCGCAGCATGGGGAGACACATCCATATTTTATTCTAGCCCATGGCAAGAGCAGGAGCTATACATAGCACTTTATTCCTGCTCCTCTGCAAACAGCAGATGCTTTAAAATATACAAGTAGAGACAAACGCTATCAGAAAGAAAAAGTGTCTGACTAAAGATGGGACATTACATTCTTTCCAGTGGCTGGGGATGACTAGACATAAGACAGTAAATGTTCAAATCCTGCAGAGTGGGAGAGTTTCTGTCTGTTCCTTGCGTTTTTCTAAGTTCTCCAGATGTCTTTAAGTGTTTTCAACTGTCAATATATTTCATTTTGTAGTATCTTGGCAATCGCCATAGTACAAAAATGCAATACCGCTTGTTCCTTTCTTTCTATGATGTAGGATTTTGTCAAACTTCCAATTCTCCCATACTGTATCTTTTTTTTGACATGGATTATGTGCTCTGACTGTGGCATTGCCTTCAGCATGGTGCCTTTGGTATTTATCTCAGTTAGTTTGGGGATTAGAGATCTACGGAAGAGGATTAGGGCCACATGTGAAAAATGTAGTTGATTTCTGAGTTTAAAGTATTAGTTTATTCTCATAATTTTGACTTTAAACTTAGGAATTCTGACTTTATTCTCAGAGAGGAAGCATTGTGGAACTGTATCAACCTATTTATTTATTATTTTAAATACACAAAATGTGATTTTTTTTTTTTTTAGCAATTTTTAAAATAAGTTAGGTCCATATGTGTTTGTGTTATGTCGTGAATGTGAAAATGAACTGCTACCTCCTCTGTCAGTTCTCGCCACTGAAAAGAAATAAGCAGAGAAATCAGGCCAATTACAAAAGCTGGTCAGTCTGACGTCATGTTGCCTGAGCTCATTACTATTCATGAGCTCACCCAGTTGCGCTGGGTAAAGGATGCTGATAGCCAGGCTCTCATTGGCTAGCTGTTAGCCAATCAGTGTCAAGCAGCTTATCTCATTGAATATTAACGAGAACTGGCACAAATCTAGCCGTGTCTTCCTGCAGGCTTTCTATACCACGCTAGAATGGCTTGAAACAAGGTAACCAAGGCATTTTTTCCACAAAAAATGTTAAAGTCCATGGTTCAGACATTACCACAAAGTATGAAGTACTTGTGGCAGGGTACCTTTAAGATATTTTCTAAAACTATGCAATGGCACACGATTAAAGTACACTCTCCCTCTTACTGTACTTCCTATTGTTGTTTTTATTTTATTTTTTTCTTTCTTTCTTTCTATGATGATTTCTCTCCATTATGTTTCCCCCGTCTGTCTTATCATATTTTCAGCTTATGCTCCTTTACCCGCTGCTCTGTATCCCGCCCGGCTCTCTTATTTGCATCTCATTCCCAACATCATCTCCTTTCTCTTTGCTTCAACACCCATGGCATCCATTGTCTACCCATCTCTTCCTCACACGTCTCTGGCTCTATCTCTTTCTCTCTCGGCCATTCTCCGTTCATCTCTGGATCCCTTGTCATCTCCAACACTTTTGTCTTTTTCTTTGTATCTGTCAAGCCTCTTACTCTCTTCCCATGTACCTGTCACACTTCTAGAAGCAGGGCTGTCAAAGCTTTCCCAGAGAGCTAGACTGGACCGCTCCTATTGACACAATGGCAACTTTAATAAATCACAGAGGGAATCAGAGCCGGTATGAACCCCTGCTTCCTTGCTATTGATCCCTTCTGCACTCATTTGCTCCCCAAGCCGTGAAGGGGAGGAGAGAACACAAGGGAATAGAGATGCAGCTAAAGTGTGTATGTGCTTGTGCATGCATGCGTGAAGGCAAGTGTTGGAGGTGCAGCCAAAGAAAAGACATGAGAAAGGGAATAATAAAAGAAAATGCAATGTAAAATAAATGAAATCTGCAGGAAATTTTATTTCTTTGGATCACTTTTTCTTCCAGATTTGCTCCAAATAAAAACAGCAGGGGTTTGTATGGTCCAAAGATCTCTCATATACTGTGTATTTGAGTGCCGTTAGCTGCCTGGTGGGATGGCTTTGAATAGGGAAAGTCTATAACAATTGTTTAAACATGTCAAGAGGTTGCATAACCCTCATGTTGTCCTCGGGTCAAATTGACCGGTTTTCCTATATCATTGTTCTTTTTAATTACCCAAAATAACATTACTAATTCAACACAACGCTCTTTGGCAAGTACAAATCTCTACTTTTCATTCATTTTGGGGTGTCTTATTCAATTTTATAGCATTTGAAAAACAAATTGAAGTGGTTTTGAAACTTTTGAGTAAAAGTTGACATATTCCATTCTGTGATTATCCATCAACGTACATTCCTTTAATTTTAGTCTAAATAATTCCTAATTTCTGCTTTTCTAACTCAAACATTGGGTATAATTTCCCAAAAATGAGGTTTATTGACCATAAATTCCTAAAATAACTGTAAAACTAAAGTTAATAAGTTAGTGTTACATAGTATTAAACGTGGAAAAAAGCAACAGACATTGAAAAAAAATGTCAAAAGTATTGAAAATAGAGACAAAAACTAAACAAAAAGTTAAAAACACTGATTAAAATGCATCAAAAGTGTTTTCAATTTTGACGGGAAGACAACACAACGGTTAAATCAAATTGTCCATATGTGCATAAGTGTTTCCTTATGTCTCACTGACTTTCAGCAGAGAGAAAATAGCTTCTTGAGCCTAAGAGAAATAAGGTTCAAGCACTATTTATGGACAGAAAGTCATGGTCAAAGGTTTCAGTTTCTGACAGACAGTAATTACCATAGGCTGTATCAGCAATTTGGAGGAAGCCGACCGTCTTGTTCATTTGGCTTTTTTGAGTAGCTAGTCCTTCAGTGTATTTTTAGCTGACGGAACAACTGTTGCCTTTCCTGGTGCTGAATATCATTTGCTGTGAAGGTACGGACATCAGATACATGCATCATTATATCAGTTTTTTGTTGTGATACCCAGAGATATATTTTTAGAAATCTCTTCTTCTGCAAATTAGTGCTTTAACAGTTAATCTTTTGTTTTGTGTTTTAATTAAAAAAACATGAATTCCGCCTCTGTTGATTGTGATAAGTTATATCATACCATACACATTTATTAGCAATGTCGTTATTGTTTTAGTAGAAGCTGTAGCAGCAACTGTAGTAGTTCAAATAATGTCAGTAGTATTAATAACCAATGGTATGCTGAATTTTCAACTAATATCTACTTTGAAAACGAATTGCACAGGGGCAAAACAATATGGTTAATCAATCAGCAGTCATCTCTTAAGTTTACTGTGACAATTTGAGCTTTATTATGCCACCCACATTTTTCTTGTTCTTGCATGTCTGCTTGTTCTTCTTGTGATTATGAAATGAATATATTTCACCAACAAAATAACAAAAATGACGATGTCAAATACTTGTTAAATTGGAAGGGTCTCTTGCCATAAGCAGAAGAGATTAATGTCTAATACTGTTGGACAGCGAGGGCTGTCTGTTTTAATTTTTTATTTTACACAAATACCGCCGCATACCGTACATCCTGGTGAAATGTCAAGGTATGAAAAAATAGATACCAATTACCAACATTAGATTGCAGCCTGCTAATCGTTAACAGCGTTCTCTCTTAATACTGGACCAATTTCAAAGATCGTTGTTCACATTAGTCATTTAGACTGAAATACATGCAAAATTAGCGTCCAGGTTAGAAAATACAGAAATTCCCCTTTAACTTGTCTGGCAGTGAGTAGTTTGTTAATGCTAACCTTTTTGTGTGTTTTGTCTAACTAGTGAGGCTCTCCTGAAACCTTAGTTGACCCATAATAAGAACAATGAGTACATGTCCATCAAAAAGAAAATGGCTGCATGCCTGACTTCTCTGGGTCTGTATGAAAGCATTGCTTACTAATGAGCTCCCAGGGGAGGCTAGATTATAAGAGATGCAAAAAAACAGATAGGTGGTATTATGTTTGTAGTGAACACTTGAGCAACACCCTGATTTTTTTTCAGATGTGTAATGTTCCATGGTCTTTACATTAAATGTATTTATTTATAGTATCAATTCAGAGAGTTATCTCAAGACACTTTACAGATAGAGTATGTATAAATACAGTATTATAGAACACACTATAATTTACAAGGACTCAACAATTCTAGTAATTCCCCCCAAGAGCAAGCAACAGTGGCGAGGAAAAACTCCCTTTTAGGAATAAACATCGGACAGACAGGCTCTTGGTAGGCGGTGTCTGACAGGGCCAGTTGGGGGTGAAATGAATAGTGGCAATAGCCGTCACAATAAAAGATAATGGAACAGTGACTAGAAATAGTAGTTGTAGTAGTTCATAGCATAGCAGGGCACTGCAGGGCGTTAGAGGGCACAGCAGAGCATAGCAGGATGTAGCAGGACTTTTCAGGGCACCGCAGGGTGTAACAGGGCATAGCAGCATGTGTAGGAGGACCATGGCGACAGCTGCAACCATGATTTTGGTGCCACCGTAATCCAAGGAAACATGCTGTGAGAAAAAGAACATAAGGACTCCGGGGAATAAACTCCCCAGAGCTAAGTTAGTAACAAGCATTTCTGGGACACCGATGCACCCAAATGGAAAGATAGAGGAGCTCAGTGTGTCAGAGGAACATTAGATGTGAACATATCCATATAATACATTTGTCTTTGTTGAGTATGTTATCAAGCTTCAAAGAGATTTTTTTTGCCACTGTTTAAACTGAAAATCATTTGATTTGTTGGCCATTTTCATATTTTGGTAAAGGCCATGAAAAGATAAAAATGGGGGGTTGAGTCCACTTTATGTAAACTGCTGTGCTTTACACACAGCTGGGAAAGCAATGTACTTCACAGACAGGGAGTAGCAAATAAAAGCAGGAGCTAAAACATGTCATTTACATAGACAAAAACAAAACAAATGCATATACATACACACTTTCACAAAAGCCTGCATAAACAAAAACAAGCATGCAAATTGAGAGGGCTATCTTCCCATACTGGGCACCGTTAGACCGGGACGTTAGAAAAATAGGAATAGGTTGACTGATGCATCATGCTGTTGACATCCACTACTTATGATACACTGTTAACACATGAAAAGGGAGTAACTACAGATAAGGGAGAAAATAATGGCACCATAGCTTTAGCTGACATTGAACTCAAAATGAGAAGCCTGCGTGGACCTGGGGTCTGGGGAAAAACAAATGTCAGAATAAAATATCTTAGTAGCTGCTTCTGACAGATGTGAGAAATGGCGATTGACAGCCAAATAGTGAGAGACCTTCAGGAGAAAACATTCTGCAAAAAATGAACACATTTGTATTTTAGTGTTCATGACTAATGCAGACATTAATGTCTTACAATATATTGTATCAACTATGGAGTCTTGTGAGGAATTAGTGATAAGGAGGACCATCTTGTTTGTAATTAAATGAAATGATCGCTCCATATCTGAAGATCGGCCAAAGAACATGTCAGTTTTACAGGATTAAGTGTACTTTACTAAATGGTGCAAACACAATCGTCAAGAGGTTTTAATATTTTAAGATGATTGAGATGTAAGTTGTATGTGTATGTTAGCGGGGAAGACAGAGATACAAACATCAGCAATTTTGTTTCAAAATGGAACAAAGGAAGAGGGATAAAGAGAGACCATGTAATATGTATGCAAGTAGTTAACCTCAAACATGCTTTCACACATACTGCTCAGTCATGGCAGGTCAGAACTTAAGTGCCACCTACTCTGGCCCTTCTTATTTTTTTGCTAACCCCAATAACCTGAATTTGCCTGAAACTGCCATAAATGCCCACATGGAATTAAGTTCCTGTGTTAAGTACTTTATATTTTCTATTCACTTTCCTTTCATGGTTTTAGCTCCCATATTGACACTACAGCTGAAGCAAAGCCCTTTTGGATTTTAAAACGCAAACCAAATGTGGTGGCCAGCTGAACATGTTTATGTTGAATGTGTATAAGCCTAAACCCTAATTTTACTGTTTAAGATACATTCTGCTGTGCCTAACAGAGAAAACTACTCTGCTATTAAAGCCTTGAAATGTGCTTTCTTTTCTCCCTGAAGACAGTCAGTATGGGAAATCCTTTGCAAGTTGGTGCCAGGGAACTCTTGTATTAGTCTTTGTGTCATGTGCTCAAAAGCATTCCTTCAACACAAGGCAGAACCCGACTCATAGCCAAGGGTTGGTGTACATGCACCACACAATTGCCAGAAGCAACAGTAACTGCTTCAGCATTAAAACCAGTAAGCTTAAAAAAAAGAAAAGTTCAGTTACTTCTGTCTGTATGATACAACATAGTAGAAGAACAACAATTATACTTTGTTAGTGTATCATAGCTTTAGCTGTAGTCAAACAAAATGGATATCTTTGCGTTTGTGATACATTAAAGGCAGCTGGATTGTAAATAAACTAATTATCAGCAATAGAAGCTGGAGGCAGCATGCAGTAAGCTGCAGTATTTTAAATAGTGAAACAAATGAATGAAGCTGGCGTGGTAAGTGATTGATGTGCACAGCTTTCTGTGAATTTGAAGCCACTGGCCACTTAGCAGAAGTGATGTGGGGGATATGTCAGTAACAGTGGCAGTTAGATACATTCACAAAAAGCACATTTATACAAAGTCCATCCATCCATCCTCATCTGCTTATCTAGTATCAGGTCACTTATACAAAGTAAATAAATTATTTTCAACTAGAAGCATCATATTGTAAACATTTTCATTTTCAAACATTTGGTGCTCGTTGGCTTTATAAACCATTAGTTTACTTAGTTTTCAACTGCCTCGGTGTGCCTGACTGCCATTTAGCTTCTTGGCTGCCTTCAGGGCACCTTAGATCAATTTGTATAGTGATAACACAGGGCTTAGAAAATGTGACACACTGTTATAGTGTAAATATCTTCAGAAAGTTCATATCCAGCCCTTTCGCTATAGACACGTATTGATGCCTCTGGGGGAAAACAAATAAATCTAACATTGTTCTAGTCCCTCTTCAATCATGTACAAATTGGTGTTGGCTGCTGGAATCCTAGTCAACAACCCATGTACATACATTATTTTATCTAAAAAGAAAATTCTTGTCTTCTGTTTTGTTGCTAAGTGTAGGTTAACAGTGAGTGTGCTGCCTAGTGTTATAGTTCTCCTCTTGTTTTCCTAACTTTCAAGGATAAATGGACTACTAACTTAACAAACACCCAAACAGAAGAGCTAAAATATGTAGTAGCCAATGCACTTTATATTCATTTTCCAAGACAGCACAAGCTAGACAGTGTCTCTGTCTGCAGAAAATATTTTGTTGGAGCTGTATTTAAGGACCATTCAACTTGTAGGTGTTTTGTTCATCTTGAACATTGTTATAAAAACTTTAATAACCCTACAAAGCAAAAACATTTTTGGCTGGAAGCCATAAGCCAACATCTGTCCCCAAAATGAGGTCATGGTCACTTTGCATCATGCCTTGCACCTGGTTACGGGGGGCTATTACCATAGCCATGCCAACCACAACCTGAAACAATGAATCTGAACAAATTGTGTATCATTGAAAGGATAATGTTTGTTCTGAAGCACACGGCAACACCGCTGTTAATGTTAACTTTCCATTTATAATCTCAAAAACAATGTGAACACTCCTGCCTCTTCACTTCAACCCTCCTCCTCTTCATTTCCATCTTCATCTGCTCTTGCACGGTCATTGGCATGCACAATGAGCATCCACTGGGAGCAACACATCACCATTATTCATGAAAAGAGTACACCTCTGAGCCAGACTGACAGATCAAAAGATGCTGATGATAGGTGGGGGTAGTGGTGGTTGGGGTGATAAATGGCCTCATCTTTTGGAGATGACTATACTTATACTAAGTTTGGGGGCCGAACAGTTTTCAGAGTTTTTATTTACCGGTTGTTTGTTTTTGGCCACAGCTGTCTAACCCTATACTTTCAGTATATGCTTGCAGATATGATAGCGCACATACAGTACGGCCAACTCCTTACAAACACTTAAACTTGATCGCTTCACAGGGGATATAAAACAAGGCTGAGCTATTAACAGAGGCTATATATACATGTAGTTAAATAGCATAATCTCTTTTAGATATCCATGTTTCGACCTGTATGTGTCAGACACAATAAGGGGAGACTCCTAATTAGTATATTCATTCTGGCATTAATTAATTAGCCAGAGCATATCTAGACAGAATGTCCTGTCCTTTTACTTTTGCAATTTTCTGCTGTACGGTAAACCCTTTTCCCCACAGCCAGTTGTTTTGGAGTCATTCATCAGTAAAAGAGTGAGACTGAGCCATCAGTGGAAGCGTTGGCAGGGTCCCTGTAGAGATGAGGCAATATTGAATTGATGGAATCATTTAAAGGCCAGATAATAGAAATAACACTGTGCTTTTTTACAGTGTCTAAATAGGACAGCCTAGTGACTGATGATGCATATCGAACTTTTATCTTTCAAATAATAAAGAAAAAACCCTATTTAGGAATGTTTACCTTTATGCATCCATGTGTGTATTTTACTTACTATAGCTTATGTGTCACTATTTGCAAAATAATTTTCACTTTAAAGCCTTATGACATGCCTGCCATTTTCACTTTGGAATCTCTGTTTTGTAGCTATTGACCCGAACACGGAGTCAGTGGAGGATTTGATGCAGAGGTTCCAGGACAGTTTCCGTGTGCCCAACACGCCAATGGACATGTCTCACTATCAGCATGTCATGCACAGCTCGTTGACGGGTCGCCGAAGGGTCGCCAGCCACACCAGAGGTAGGACAAAAAGTAATTTGAAAAAGTTTTCTTGGCAAGATGATTTATAGCGTATACATGTTGCCTTTAATTTTACTCTGCACACTAGACGATGTTTGCTGAGTTTTGGTGCGTCTGTGGTACTCATTTATAATTTTGGGAAGGTATATTTGCCCTTTTAATACAACATTCATGCACTAGTATATAATGTGAAATAATTATAAAGACACATTTTTGAGCCGTTTACACTCTGCTTTATGAGATGTGTAAATGCATGGGCATTTTCTTTCCATGCACTTTTCAAAACACTACCTGCCATTGACCATTATTTGTATTTAGAAGCCAAAGATTTCACAGCTCGTCCACTAAATTACATAGTCTTTACATAACTGCCAAATATTATCCAAAGAATAGCATTGTAGATTAATAATGCCTTAGACAGTCCAGGTGTCAAATTTCAGTATGGCAGACATTACACATCAATGGTCAATTTAGATATTCCATTTTGCTTGACTTGAATAAGTTTGTAATGACAGAGGAAACACATGCAAACACAGCAAAAGTAAGAAAGATGCGCTCAATTATTTTAATGTATGACCTCTAGATGACCATATTAACCACTGAGCTACCATGCTGCTCTGGAGAATTGCCAATCTGCTTTGCAAACGATGTCACAATTCTTTTCACAATTTCCTTCAAGTAAATGAGACTTACCATTTCATGTCCCATTTGATATCTGTGAAATGTTTTAAAATGTAGACTTTTTTTCTTTTACATCATGTAACGTATGTTGACACCAGATATAGCATAGGGACATGAGGAATACGGTAAAAAGTGACTTTAGTCAATCAGATTCATAATTTGTGTGTGAACATGTAGCCATTTACATATTCATCAGGGGTTCTCATAGCCCTGAATCTAACATTCTGTATAGGCTCAAATGTATCTGCCTAGGACCAGTGCATAAAAATAGTTTAAGCATCACCCAAATTCAAAATATTTTCAAGGGAATCATTTGATTTATAATTAAAAAATGTATTGTACATTTAAAAAAAGTGGGTCTCTCTATACACTTATTACCTTTTGTTTACATGTTTTATCATGATTGCTTTCAGCTCACTTGGTGTGCTTTCTGTATCATTAAAAATTAACTGGGAGCACAGTATCCCAGTTGCGAAAAAAATATGCATTGTTAAATATTGAGATGTGACATATTGGTGACAACAGCCTCTGCCCCAGAAATAAATTCTGCTCATTACAGCAACATTCCAAATAATTTTAATTAGACATGCAGTCTGTGTCATTGGTCATATCATTATGACCATTGAGACATTAACCATGATGAGTTCACCTACCCTTGACAGAAAAACTTACTACCCTCTTCATCTACAGTGGATGTAAAATACAACACTGAGTAACTTTATATTATGCATGCTTACTTATGTGGGGATTATTAATCTTTCCAGTCACATAGCCAGTGGTGGCGTGAGTTTATATTCATGGTTATCTAGAATACTTCAGCTTAGCTTGTGCTTGTCTTATTTGCTGTTGAGGATTTCCCTCTGTAGTAATTAAATGCAACTTGTGTCTACCTTCTGAGCAGATGATGCCTTTTAAAATTAAATGCGTGCAGGTCAAGCTCCTCTAAACTCTATGAAGGACACTGCTGAGTGAGTTCCTCTCTGAGGTCAATGGTAAAAGAGTCAGTTTGTGGGCCTATAATTAGGGCTAAAATGTCTCCTCAAGTGCAGGCAAGTACTACAAAAATGATAATAGGAGAAAGACTTAAACTGAGGAGGAAACTCTATTAGTTGGACTGATGTTAGAGGGGAATGTTAATTGGTCATACATAGAAATTCCTTGCCAGTGCCAGGCAAAGGCAACAAGCAAAGTGAATTCTGGCTTGGAAGATGCTTTTCTTTTTGATATTGTTTTTATGTTGTGCTATAGCTAAGTGTCTCTTGCATTTTGTCTTAGCCCTTGTGTGCAAAACTGAACTGAGTAATACTTGACAATACAGTGTTTCATGCAATGTAGATTTAACCAAGCGACGCAGACAGGTGAAGTGGAAGACATCATCTGTGTAGTTTATGAGAAGTGACAAGAGCTTAGGCTGAGCTACTGGAATTAAGTCAGTGCCAGGCATGACATGAAATACAGGTGGTCATAATGAAGACCGAAAGGTCTAAGACATTTAAAAATATATTTCAAAAACACATACTTTGACCACTTGTGACTAATCGTACTTACTTGAAAAATGGTCAATCAAATATTTTTTTTTGATCCGGAAATGAATGTATGCCTGTTAAATTACATTGTAAAGAAATTAGCAAATAATCTTTTTCCAAGCATGCCCTGCTTCAAAGAGGTTGTATACAGTGAGGCACACACCTCTTAATCATGACAGACCAAACCTGGGTCCTGGTTCCTTGAAACATTTTAAGGCTGACAGGCCCCATTATAAATATATGGGCTAGGATCATTATATCTTAAAGTTCTCATATTATGCTCATTTTCAGGTTCATAATTGTATTTAGAGGTTATATCAGAATAGGTTTACATGGTTTAATTTTCAAAGAACACCTTATTTTTGTTATACTGCACATTGCTGCACCTTTCTGTTTTCCCCCTGTGTGTTGAGCTCTCTGTTTTAGCTACAGAGTGAAGCATCACATCACACCATCTTTGTTGGGAGTCACACACGCGCAGTAGATAGGTAAGGACTACTAGCCAGTCAGAGGCAGAGCGAGGGAGTGCCATGCTAGCAGCTCGGCGAGCATTATACCGTGTTACAAAGTGATACATGTTCGTCACGGAAGTAAAGGCTAAAGGAAAAGGGAAAAAGCCAAAAAGCATAATATGAGAACGTTATGATACCTTTGGGAAATGGACCCTGAGTCCTAGGTTGAAGGAGAGGACATCCGTGTTTCAGGAATTTATTATTGAGAACATTGGCAGTGGGCTAGTATGCACAAGAGGAGAGCTATTGTCCAAGATGTCTGAATGTGAGTAATAGCAGTAGGTACTGTAAGGATGCGTGGGGGTGTCTACATCCAGCAGCACACAATCATTTTAGGAAACTGCACATTCCTTTCCTTGAGGCTTGAGAGATGGTGGAGAAGGCATGCCCCTAATGGCCAATTATTGGGCTTGAGGGCTGTCTGGATTGAAGATTCACCCCAAATCTGCGTAGGAGTGGGAACAAGAGCAAATAAGAGAAACACATCACAGTAGAGCTTGGTTGTTAAGTAAAACTGCCTATAGTTTACCAACCAAAGTACCTTTGTTTACTTGATTCACATTTACATTAAAGAGTAAACGTACCTAAATTTATAGAGGGTTTTCAGAAAGAAAGGAAGTTGCCATATTGGAGGTATTCCGCTTCACAACAAAGCACAGGCACTGACGTAGATCCCAAACTTCGTCAAGGAAAATGGTTAATTATTGCTGTGTTTTAGGTTGTACCAATAGGTCAGACAGAGAAAAACATTTGGAATATAATCGACTTCCAAAAGTTATTAAAAACCAGTGAGAGGAATGCCAGAAGTTATCAGATGAAAGGAGGCACGTGTGGTTGGCAAAGCTCAAACTTGCTCAGATAGTGTACAGTCTAGATAGCAAACTGGGGGTCTTTGAAATGAAAAAGAAAAACGATTGAGAGTCACTTGGCTACACTTTGAGTATTGCCATGATATCCCACAGTTAAGGTTAGGTTGATTAAATACATCATTACATTATTTACTTTGGGTAATGGTCATTAATGACTTAGTACTGCATCTCCCTCACCCATCCACACATCATCTGGTTATAGGCCTCCAGACCTTTGTAGGATTTAAGTACTGCCGCTCTGTATGGGCTTGGCAAGAAAACCAGGTAATTGACTATATCAGAATATGCAACTGAAGGAAGTATGACCGGGTCTTCATGGATTCAAGAAGAAGGAGCCAATTCGTAGGGATCTGCACCACCAATAAACCGTAATTACTCTAAATGTTGCGCCTTTTCTTGTGGTCCAAGTCCTTCCCAATATGCCTTTGCATCTTGGACGCTTTTCTTTTGTTTAGACATGACTACATTCACTTATAGTATCCACAGTCCATTGTTCTCTGTTCAGTTGTTTACACCGAGTGCCTCCAATATGAAATTTTTTTTTTTTTTTTTTTTTTGCTCTGTGGCAACATTCTTTGCTTCCCTGTCAGCATGTATTGCACTAGTTTCTTGTAAGCACCATCTTATACCTGGACTCTCAGAAAATGTTGGCTCATGCACAGATTGTCGAGTCTCAGTCACTACCTTCAATTTCCTATTATACTAACTTGGCAGCAACTCTCAGGATCTTATTTGGAGGATATATCACCAAGCATGATTTGAGCCAGATTCAAAATTGCTATGAACATGCATATTGTTATAGATACAGAATTGTCCACATTGATAGCAATAATGAGTTATTATTGATGTTTTAATTGTACCTGGCATGCAATCATATAGCACTGTATATCCCCTGCCACCTGACCAGCTGTGAGTTGCCCACTTACACTTGGTCCCTTCATGTGTCTTGGGCAAATAAGATAGCTACATGATAATCACAAAAGCCAAGTCAAAGCCAAAGTCAAAGCCAAAGGCTGCCAAGAAAAATCTGAAACAAATTGCAATTTGATTGCTCATAACATCTTTGGAGGTGGTTATCAATCTAGAACAATATTCAAGCCAGATTTTAAAAAGATGTAAACATCAATTTTTCAAAACCACTTATGTAGTCTGTATTTATCCCAGTCTGAACTATGTCAGTATCAGTAAGTGGAAGTTTAATGGCAGACAAAATTATCAGCAAAACATGTCTTATTTGTACTCCATTCACGCAACTTATCCATGTGTTTGTGTTACAAAGCTTGTCAAAGATTTAGGATGTTATCCAGAGACAGAAGGCTACCAAAGGGGCTGCTACACTGCTGTGTTGCCTACCGCTTTTTTAAGGGACTTTGAATATGCTTTTAGGGGCATTATTGCCAACTTCTTGACTTAGGTTTGTCCCACCCAGATTTGCATTTAGCACAGGCATTTTAAGAGATGTTGTCATTTTCCTTGTGAAGATGCATACTTGTGGCTATACAAAATATAACCGACAGTGTATACATTCTCACCTAAATTATATTGGATATAGGGCACTTGAAATGATTTGCAGAGCCACTCTGTCTTCACTGAACTGCCCAATGATCTCTTTCTTGCCTGAGAGAAGTTGTTGCATTTTGCCATCAAAGTGCATAAGTCAACAATTTCCGTTGGTTGACTTTCATCTTTTGTTCAATGTGGAATATTCCATTTCAATGTGATACACACAGGAGCCAGTTCTTTTGTACTCAACAACCCCCTGGATATGCCTTTTTTCTAGGTCTGTGAACAACAGATCTAATGATCTTGGATTAACATGTTGTGAGCTTCTGCTGGCTGTGTCCTCCCTCTGAAGTTTTTAGTAAGGTTTTTTATGTGCCTTGTTCCTTGACTTTGGCCTTATTGTCCCCATCGACTTTTACATGGCATTAAAGGTGCAGTGAGTGGCAGTTTATGTTGCTTGTCTAGAGATGTATTTCCGTCTTTCCCCTATAGTTAGCATTAAGAATAGACAAGTATGAGTGGGAGACTTTGCTGTGATGTTGCTCCCCCCTGCATATTATGCTTGGTGCAGAGCTTCAGCTATTTATGGCCTGAGGTGAACAGTTTGTCCTGCTGAATATACTGTAGACAGCAAAGAGTTTTATGGGTATAAAGAGGCAATTTGCTTGTGTCATTCGGTCAATCCACAGTCAAGCCTAGAGTTTGCAAGACAATGGAAAAATATTAGTATATCACAGAATATTTTTGTAAACGAATTATTTTGTTTTTCTTGTGGAGCGAAAAGGGACTACAGTTTACAATTCATACCTGTGTTGTAGAATGACAATAAATTAACCTTGCCAGATTATTTTTGTGATGTTTAAATGTACATGCACTACCCACTTTTTTGGCATATACTGTAAGAACTGCTCTGCTCTCAAACATCGAAAGAAATACGCATTTCATAATATTTTGTGAGATTTCACTTTAGAAAATGTGCATGTGTTTGTACTATGGTTACATGATGTTCTAGTGTAGTCACCTTACTAGAAAAACTTTGAAGTCACAACACATTTGTGGTTTTGTCAAATATTAAGATTTATGATGTAAAAACTTGCTCCCTTATTTGCATGCACCTCTGTGCCTGTTATTCCCTGCTGTGCTGTTAATGTATTTCCATGTGCTGACTAGAAGCTGTGTAAGTTTTTTGATGTGTCACAACCAATACTTTGGCCTATTACGATGTGCATGACCTTATGGTCATTATCTAGCTTTTCTCTTGTTTAATTGATGCTTTGAAGTAGCACATGAAAGTAGTTTGGTGTGTGTATGTGTGTGTCTTTGAATATGTGTGTTCCATGGTGCCTGAATGAATTTAGTGCTCAGCTGCTCCATTTTCAGCATTCCTCAATCTTCGCTGCAGACAAAACACAGTGATTACAGGTTCTACAGTGACCACAGGGCTTCTTTACAACGGGCCATATCGGATCTTCTGGCAAGTCAGGGCAGTGTGTGACTCTATTTTTGTATTTGTTTGGTTTGTGAAAGACCTAGAGAGACAGAAAAAAAAAATACAAAGAGAGATCTCACAAATGTCTGTCGATCCATCTGACCATACATACCAATCCATACTTCTTAAAATCCTAATTTTAAAAGTGACAAAATGCCTTAATGAAATTGTGCTAATCATTTCATTAATATGCATAACTAAATTATACTTAAAATCCTGATGGTCCTAAATCTAGTTAAAATCAATTTAACCAGGATAAAGCTTTTCTCCAATCACAGACTCCATGAACCATCTCACTGCTCTAGAAAAAATATGCTTGCCTTAGCTTTCTCTGCATTGAAGTCAGTGAATTCTTGGCTCAAATCCCTGCCACAACTTCTTTTATATGATTTTTAGCCATGTGCACACAGGAAGAGGAGTAGCTGCTTAATAGGGTGTACACACACTAAAGTCGAACTTGGACTGTGCAGACAAGTATGTAGATGTGCCCACCAGTTTCCCTAACAGAAAAAGATAGGTGTGATGCTTGTGTGGAGAGGCTGTCTGTTATACTTAAGCCTTCTTCCCAGGAAACATAGTTCAGAAGTTCAGTGGAGAGCGCGGCCATTTTGCTCAGTTAATGATGAGGAACAATATTTATTAGTTTATTCAGAGAAGTGTGACCGAGGTTGAGAATGCTGCTACCGTTGACACATGGAAGGGATGCAGAGCAAACAGCCATGAAGGGAGGGGGGGCAGGCAGGCCTCCCCTGTCTGGCTGAATCAAGCAGTTGGTGAAGTGATCCTTTGGTTGTCATTGCTTAAAGGTCATTGTGATGAAGTTGGGCTGGCTGAAGTTGAAGCAGGTGAAATTTCATTTTTTTTTCTCTATACACTCTCTACTCTAATTTGATATTTGTTTGCTGATCTTGTCTTCCGGAAATTATGTTTATACAATTTATTTACAACTGCAAATAGGTTTTAATGGAAACATAGATAATGCTGTTGGTCTATTACAGAAAAAGTTCACAAAAAGCACAGTATTTTCCTAACCATAACCAAAGGACTTCTGTGGCCTAAACCTAACAACAGATCATGATTTGAACCCTGGACTCTGGAGTCAAAGTCCTGTGCTTTCTACACCCACCATCCACCCACCATCCTTGGGGTGCGGTTTATAAATGCAGTGCTTCATTGATTCAAAAAAGTGTTTCCTTTAAACAAAATCCAGACAGCAGTAACCTTTGTCAGCACAATGTATTTGTGCAGTAATGAAGACAGGGTTGTTTTCTGCACATACATATGTAATTTAATTACTGGCAACACACCCATATTGATCCTAACTGCTTTGACCAAATGTGTCACTTGTATACAGTATATCCGATGCAGGCCATGTTCAAGTCCTTTTTAAAAACACAAGCAAAAACAGCCAAGTTTCAACCGGTTGAAGTTCCCGGGAGTAAATTCAGAATGGTTCTTTAGAGCCAACCTTTGAGTATAATCTGTTGACACTATTGCTTAATCCCAACCACACTCTTTGGTGCTTTGACTCCAAAGTCTGGGGATATTTTTTGATGTTGCCTACAGCAGTAGCATTAATATTGAGGAGGCAGATGATTTTGGGGTCTTAGCGTCTTCTTTATTATATATAGGCCTATTGGTATAGTATTTTTGAGGGGGGAGTAAGATGCTTCCATTGTTACAGTCTATTGAATAAAATAAATTGTATGTAAAATTTAGGGGCGCAATCAGAAAATACACATCACATGCATAAGAAGTAGTAACACAAACAAGAGTAAAGCAAAATATTGATTGATTGCTATGCCATGCATGTGCAAGCAATTGGCATCAATACGCACATTTTGTGTGCAGCTTGATTATGCTGCTTTAATTTGAGTGAAGCCAGTGGAACAAAACAAAACAAAAAGGAGGGAGCTATGGCTAGTAGTTAAGGTTTTTAGATCAGCTCCTCTAGTTTGTACGGGAGGTGTAAACTCAGCAGGTAACATTAGCAAGGGTTTAACAGAAATGTATTTAATGGAGAAGCTACAAAAACGTCTTTAATTTCAGTTTAACCTTTCACGTACAAGCTAAAAGGATTATGTTGATATATATTTTGCATCTTACACTCACACATTGAAACATGTTTTTTCAGATTTAGAAACACGTTTGTTATCAGAATTACTTTTATCTGTATATCCGTCAAAAGATATTCATGATGATGCCAAAGCACTTTTTATGCTGTCAGATGTATTGACAATCCCACCCAAATTCCCACTTCCCTGCAGTGGTTGCATTTTCATTTCAGGATTGCTTTTAAGATTTTATTTTATCAGGCCACAGCATGAATGATCCATTTATTATTACCCTGACCTTTTAAGACCCTGGGAGGCAGACTGTACCAGACTGTCCTAAAGTGAGATCCACTATCTTTCCCATGGTCTAATATAGAGCATATATAAGTAACTGAGTAGCTTGAAGACCAGTGATTTTGAGAGTTACAATGCTGATATACTGACAAACTGCAAAATCAATCGTTACCTCAAGGAGTTGACCTTCCAGTTTTCTCCCTTTTACCATTGTTGTGCTGCAGAGTCAGCTTGCCAGCTGAGAGCACCATACTGTGCGTGAGTTTTCTTCACTGCTCTGCTGGCTACTGACTGGCTCTACAGTCACTGCAAAACTGTTAGACTCAAACTAAAAGATATGAAAAGTCAAACAGTTTATCTCATCAAAGTCAACTTGATATGACAAAGATGCAAATGTCACAGATTTATATAAAGACAAAACAAGTATTGAGAAGAAGCCTTTTTGTTTTCATACTCCATTTACAAAAATGACAAGGCAACACCTTTCTGGGTGACAGCTGCCATCTTATGCCACCCTCTGTGGCTTTACCACTGAACAAGCTGGTTGGTGACAGGTGATAAAACGACATACAGCCAGGTGCCAAGGGCCACTGCATCTGAAATTACCCTTAACAGCCAACAGCAATCGCATATCTGACATCCCTGAGATTTACCATTTGTTTATTAGCTCCAAATTGGCAGGAGTGTTCTCGATGCAGGAGAGATACAATAAAAAATATAGAGGTGTGTGTACAAACACTGAGTCCAATTGAGTAGAAGAGCCAAGTGGTGTCTTGTTAAGCCTACCACCTTTTCAAGTCCTTCACTCCTGTATAACAGGTTGCAACTCATAAATTTAAGTTGTAAAATGTGTCGGCAGGGATAATTTGGTGATGCCCTCTGTAAGAACGTTTCAGCATTGGTTGTTTATGTATAGTAGGATTGTGCGTGTGAAGAGCTTTTAACAATACACTGTGCAACTGCAGAGTAAAACAATATTGATTGGGATTACTTTAGATAGACAAACAGAGCAGTAGGAGACTGAGACATGAGAAAAAAAGAGACAGTGAGAGACAGAGGCAAGGCTAGCTACCACCGTGACATACATGAAATTCTCACTTAAAAAGCAGACAGACTGGGACAGAAAGGCAAAATAAAGTAAATTACAGGCTCTACGTCCTGGATTTCCTTCGATCTCTCTGATTTTCTGGTTTAAGGAGTTGAATCCCTTTGCTAAGCAGCATGGCGGAATGGAACGCCTCAGGCCTACCTTCCTGATCCTGACCCCTCCAGCCTGTGCTTGTTTGTTTTTGCTTTAATTTTAACCAAGAGAGCCCTATTTCTCAAGCCATTCTACACTGAACACAAATATAAACCTATCATGTTTGTTTATGCTTCCATTCTGTACGAGCTGAAACAAAAAGATTGAAGACTTTTTCTATGCACACGAAAGGCTTATTTCTCAAGGTTTGTGCACATATTAGTTTAAAGAGCCCATATTATGCTAATTTTCAGTTCATAAATGTATTATTAGGTTGTACCAGAATAGGTTTAAATGGCTTAATTTAAAAAAAACACCATATTTTTGTTGTACTGCACATTTCTGCAATTCCTGATTTTACCCTGTGTGTTTAGGTCTTTGTTTTAGCTACAGAGTGAGACATCTCACTTGTTTTAGCTACAGAGTGAGACATCTCACTTGTTTTAGCTACAGAGTGAGACATTTCACTTGTTTTAGCTACAGAGTGAGACATCTCACTTGTTTTAGCTACAGAGTGAGACATCTCACTTGTTTTAGCTACAGAGTGAGACATTTCACTTGTTTTAGCTACAGAGTGAGACATCTCACTTGTTTTAGCTACAGAGTGAGACATCTCACTTGTTTTAGCTACAGAGTGAGACAACTCTCTGCTTTACTATCTTTGTAGGTTTAGCTAGGTAATGATAACATCGGCTAGCTACTGTTTTTCCAACTTTGGTCAGTACAAGGCAGGATTAGGCACACTTGTGGAATACCTGCAGAACAGGGACATGTAAGTAGTTCTTTTGTAGATTATGGTGAACTAGTGTGTGTTGTAGCATTGTTTTGCCATTGAGAACAAGCTGGCATGCTAGTGCTAGCATGCAACATTTATCCTCCTGGTCTCAGTTAGTTATATAGAAAGCCGTGGAGATTTTGAAGAGCTGAGACTGAAGGAAACCTGTATCTCACTCAAAACAGCATTGATGTTTTTTTTTCTCAACTTTGTATGCGTGTGGAAGCACCAGAGACACAAAATAACACCCCAAATCCCAGAAAAAGTGTTTTTTTTTAAATAATATGGGCTCTTTAAATCTGTTTTAGTGAGCACTTCTTTGCCAATATAATCCATCCACCTCACAGAATTGGCATATCAAGATGCAGATTACACAGAATGAAAATATGGATTTCACATGACTAGGGCTACAGATATGCATATTTTCGTCACAGGATTTATTATTATTGTTTGTTTATTTAAAAACAATGGGCCTCAATATCTTAAGTTTTTTCTTAAATTTGTTCTTAAAAAAGTGACTGATTCATGACGTGTTCTTAAACAGCAGAACATCTGCTGTCTCTTTAAGCCCCCCTCTGCTCTGATCTGGAATCCCCAAGGGCGTAAGCAAGCATCCACAAAGCATACCTCCTATTGCGCCCTTTTTATGCTACCTAGCACTCACTCGCCGTTAGCATTCCATTTTGACATCACTTTGACAGCGAATAACTTTACATCTGAAGTGTATAAAGTTTCTATTTGTCCATTGTTTGTTTCTAAAGAAACATAACTATGTATAAAAGGCTCCATTACCTTGTATCTCACGTTATGGCACTGTAGCAGAGGTTTTTGCAAAAATAGGCAAACAATTGTGTCATAACCACGCAACATACTGTGGCATAGTAGAGGATCTACAGAATAGTACAGGAGAAGTTTCAACTTTCATTAGCTGTTTAAGTTTAATTACTAATTGTTAACTAGCATTTTTGTTAGCAACCATTAGTCAGTGCCTATGTTATCTCCTAACATATACCTATGCACTTTGTCTCTGGAGGAATTGGAAGGATTGAGATTTCTCTTGGCACAGCTACTGTACCAGAAGACATAGAACTTTCCGGCAGGTTGCTCACATCACATCTATATCTTCAAACTCAGTTGGAGGCTGCGCAGTAACGCTCAGCTATCACTGGAAATGTGCTTCTAATATCTTTCACTGGTCTCCGTCCAGAACAACGGGATATGTTGGTCCATTTCTTAAACTGTCTATGGAATCCCAGCAAGGCTTTGCACTCTGAAAAATCACCAATAAAGGCTTCTAAATCAAAGACTACATGTTGGCTGAGACCTGCAGTGGCCCGGGTTCGAGTCTGACCTGCAGCCCTTTGGTGCGTGTCTCTCTCCCCTTTTCATGTCTATCCACTGTCACTTTAATAAAGAGAAAAAAACAACAAAAATAATCTTTAAAAAAAAAAATGAAAATCTGACATTGTTACATTATAGACATGATAGAAAATACGGGAAAGTATTATAGGTTCCCTTAAATTTATCATTTATAAAGCATTGTTTCTTCATTATTACACATTAGTATGAAATTCCTACTGGTATTCAGGTTGTATTCTTGATTAATACGCATATCTATAATGTGTTTAATGATTGTATTTTCATAATTTATAAATGATGGATTCACCATTTTTAAAGATTAACATAAATTACAAGCCAGTTATTTAGGAGTCGTCAGTGTTTCACAAGATCATTAAGAAAGTGTAAGTAAAAGATTATTAAACTGCCTAGACATTTTTGCATGTATTTACATATAAAAAGATTTAGACATGCACTAGTGGTCAGTTAGTTTATTAATGTGTTTTATAAACACTTCTTAATACTACAATTCATGATTAATTCAGAAAGCATTTACTAGTGTGGCCTCATCTAAAGCGAGGAACACTTAATAGAGAAATTCATGATTAGTTACTCGTTAAGTATATTTGTGTAAACTCATCTAAAGTGACAACTATCAATGCCTCATAAAGCATTTATGAATGAAATTGAAAGGCACATTTTAAATGATCTTGTGAACCATTAACAACTCGTAAATAACTGGTTTGTAATTGATGTAAAACTTAATTTAGAAACGGTGAATCCATCACTCATGAAGTATAAAAGAATAAAATCAATAAAACATGTATACATGTGTTTATAAATTGCATACTCATGTTTAATAATGTAGGAAGTTCCTAGGAACAATGCTTTTATGTGTGATGAATTCAAGTATTTAATGATAATTAACTTATGCTTCATAGTGTGTAGTTATATAGTGTTATTGAAAGAAGTATTTTGTGTGCATAGACCTTTTATTTCAACTTAAAAATTTTTTTTTTAAAAATGTTTCTAGTTTTGTTCATTGTAACATTCATCAGATTTGCAAGTTTTAAATTCATACAACCATTGTTCTTCTTCATCGTGATCTGAATTTTAAGTCAATAATTGAATTGATGCAGTAAAGTTGCAAGACTTGTATTTATATTCGCTAACATACATTTAATATATTTTTCTGCATAAACAACCAGATGAATACAACTTCACAAATTTGCTCTTGCTGCCTCTCAGATATTGCTTTGTGCATTATAAATGGTACATTTACATACTCTAACTTTTCTGTGAATGCTAATGCCAGTTTGTATTGAGTTGGAGTTGGAGATATTTAGCTTGCTGGTGTCAGAACTGACTGCTGAATGCAGCTGTGCCTTGATGTGATTACCAGTTGCTGAGCCATGTGGGGACTGGTGTTGCTGTCAGCTTAATTTACTCACAAACACATTGTCACAAAAGTATTCAACACACATATAGCCTCTAAATATGCATATAGAAACGCATATGCACTGTACAGTCTACACACACAAGCTGACATTTATCTGTAAGTCCAGCAGCCATACGTCAAGACAGTTTATCTTGTTTAGAGTCACTAAAGCCACTGAGGTCACAAGTTGTCTCAACTCACAAGTTGCGAAAGACGTCAGAGTCACATGCACAAATATGCGTGCAGTAAATGGGAGAACAGCCTCATGCACATACATTATTAATGAACACAAAGGCATCTGAATCCACAAGCTACTTGTCAAGCATACATACCAGCACATTCAAAAGCAGACATGGGACTCTCTTATTTTAACTATATTCTTTCCATTCTTTCTTTTTTTTACACCAACAAAGGCACAAGCTGAGCTGTGAAAGATTTTTCCTCTCAAAACTATCTTGCCTCTGCATGTTTTATTGAATCACATGTCTGTATAATTATTTGGGTGTCTTTCTGGAAAACCAACACTTAGCCTTTTCATTTGTAAAGGTTTAGAAATAGTGTTTGGCAATTAGGATTGCCCCAGTTAACATGGCTTTCCAATTACCTGAATTCACTTTGGCTGTATTGAATGCAACACAAACATGTGACACTCTGTATATCCATTATACGTAATGAGAAATAAGGCTGCCCTTCAAATTAGATAGACAGATGCCTTTATTGTCATTGTAGATGGTAATGTAAAACAAAATTTGGAAAGCTGTTTGTTCAGTGAAGACAAGTTTTAACAATAACAACAAAACAAGACATCATGTACATTCAGGTCATAACATTTAAGTAAATCAGTTTGTGTTGTTATCAAAAACCTCCTGTAGAGTTACCAACCATACAGGTACCCAGTACATCATTCACCCAGTGTGTATTTAGTTACTATATATATATATATATATATATATATATATATATATATATATATATATATATATATATATATATATATATATATATATACTACAGTATGATGAATGGCTTCCAAAAGCAATTTTCATTAAAGTTTGATCTGTTGATTATTTCTTGATTAATTAATTGTTGTGTTGTTATCCAAAATAGTAAAGAATGCATATCACAATTTCTCAGAGCCCAGTGTAACATATTTCCAATGGATTTTTAAAAAAATCCAAAACCAAAATATATTCTGTAGACTATCATATCACTGCCTCTAAAAAACACAAAACAAGTGTAGGCTGTATATTCCCATATAGAATGGTCCAATACTTCCACTCACTGTTACTATGGTTGTTTGTGGAGATGCTTGTTGTGGCTGAGCAAATGCAAAGATTAATGTCCTGTCAGTCTAGGAAACCACAACAAAAGGCTCCTAAGAATGGATATAAGAAATCAGGGTACTGTCTTCAAATGTAAAGAGTGTAGATTGATAAACAATTATTTCTAATCACAACGTGATTAGAAATCCTTGGTAATGTGAAGAGTATTGTAGTTTAATGCAACCTTCTTGCCTTCTCAAGCTTACTATATATTTATTTGAGTAGATAAGTTCCATTAGGTTTGCTAGTGTGAGCTTTTTTGCGTTGGTGTAACATACAGTATATTATTGTATAGTGTGATGTGCCCTCCTCCTATGCATAAGATGATTAGCATTTACTATTCAGAATGAAATCATCACTCCACCTCCCTGCTCATTCCAAGGATTGGAAAACAGTCTCTCTCTCTCTCTCTCTCTCTCTCTCTCTCACTCACTCACTCACTCACTCACTCTCACTCACTCACTCACTCACTCACTCACTCACTCACTCACTCACTCTCACACACACACACACACACACACACACACACACAGCCAAATCACATAATTCTTGCTTCAGTATATAATTGTGACATCTCATTCTCATTTTGCCTGCAAAGCAATTGTGTATAGCTGTTTTATTCTTTTCCCTTTCTCTGCATTTTCTTTTTGTTAACTTGTACGGTCCCTGTTTTGTGTTGGTCCATACCTGCAATAATCAACTTAACATTAACATATTGAAAATATGAGCATGCTAAAAGATACAAAAAAAATATGTTGAACTAATGTCAAGTAATCATTAATTAAAACTCTCACACTCTCTCACACTTAATCATTTCCCAAATACTTAAGAAGCTTTCTTTGATTAACTTATAATTAATATTTTTATTTTTAAAGATACATTACAAAATACCTAATATGTTTTTTCATTAATTGTCTGCTAAAAAATGTCTTGCTCTACAATTATCTATGTATTTAGTTTTTTAGCCAGTGGCATTATGTTTTTGAGTTGTTCATCTGTATGTATGTCCGTTTGTCCGTCTGTCCCATTTTGGGATTGGGACAGCTCTGGAACGCATTTCCGAGAAATGGCACAAACTTCCATTTGGATTCAAGATTGAATTGATTACAATTAAGAGGTCAAAGGTCAATGTCACTGTGACTTCACATAACACATCTTAGCTATAACTGAAGAATTCCCCCGCCAACTATGACAACATTTCACACAAATGTCTAAAATGATGAAGCGATGACATTTAATACCTAAAATGTCAAGGAAACTCTGAAATCATAATGTTGTGCAAAAACACTTTTTATTCAACACCATAACTCAGGGTGAGATTGTGACTATGTTTTACATTTGGTCAGACACTGAATTGCCAACACTTATTGTTGTGTCTACCTTGAAACTGTGATTGTATAGATCTTTAACATTCAACATTATGGCATAGTGAAAAATGGATCAATTTTTTCTTTGACTAACCAATATGCCTTCCCTTTTGTCTACATGTGTAACTTTTATTCCACACAAGGCACTGAGGTGAGATGTGATTTTTGAGAGCATATGCACAAAAAAAAACATGCTGTTGTCAGAATGTTCATGATGCATTTGCCTTTTCAATACCGGTGACTGAGGAAAATGTAATGAATATTTTTTCTTTAACAATATTTTTGGGCAATTTAAGACTTTGAGGACTCTGAAATGATCTCGTGGACTTCTGGACTGTGATAGGGACTGTGAAAGCAGGATGCCCCAGTAATTGAAATGTTTAGTACCGACATGCTGGAGTTTAGCGTTCTGGGGGTTGATGTTTCTATGTGACTGAGTTTGGAAGGTATCATTGCTGAGAGAGAGAGAGAGAGAGAGAGAGAGAAAGAGAAGCAAGATCAAGACAAAAGAAAATGGACTGAAAGAGGAAAAAACATTGTGAAAAAAGGAAGAAAATCTGTGAAATAGAAAAGACCCAGGGCTAGATTTCTAAAGACTTTTGCACCTTGTTTCAGATGTATTCTTCTGTGTGTTATTTATCAAGCAGGCACCGTAGCCTGGAAGCACAATTTAACTGTTATCTGGATCTCACACACACACACACACACACAAACACACAGACACACAGACAGTCTGTCAACGCACCTTTTGTGTGATCGGTGAAATGTTACCCCATATCCTTTATGCATATGTATTTGAGGGAGGATCATGCAAATGATAGAAATATATAAAGTGTTGTTGAATTTATATTCCTGTGGTTTACCAAGCTTCAATTCTAGGTGTCTTTTGGTTAGTTGCAAAGGCCTATTAAAAGAAGGCTTTGAAAATGTAACTAATCTTTTTAATCTCCATGACAGCAGAAAAAAGGTGAACATTTTACAAAAGATGTGCAAGGGAGCTGAACTACACTTGTTTAAAATACAAAAGAACACCTTCACAAGCAGGAGAAAGACAGCAATTACTTACAATTTTACAATACCACTCAAAAGAAAGTTGAGACTGTGTACTGTAGTTATTAAACCTGAAATTGATTTTGATATCCACTGAGCTTCTAATGCACCATGGCAATTGCTCTTGCTTGATAATTCCTTTAGATTTTGGTGGACGTTTATCTTTTTTTGTCATTTAAACTCTTTTCCTTCACATCAGAAGTTAATGTAGTTATTCCAACTGCACAGATTTTACAAAACTAGCTAGCTAGGTTAGCTTTATTATTTGTTGGATTTGCGAGCTATTGCAAATAAATGTCAATATCTCATAAAACAAAGTCAAGATCTCGCAAATGAAACTCGATATCTCACAAAACAAAGTAAGGATCTCGCAAATCACCGTCAATATCTTGCAAAAGTGTTTGTCCCCAGTACATATTATTTTTATTACATTTTGTTTTTTTCTTGTTTTTTTTCCTCCCCCTCCATGTCAACTCTGGAGCCCTGTACATTACTGATAAACCATCTCCTAATGGGGAGTGTTTGATTCAGAAGCCTTTATCTGCGGATTTTGTAGGTAAAAAGTGCTGCTTTCTTTTACTACACTCTAACATTAGCATACTGCTAACTATTAGCTAAGTAGCTACATGCTAATGTGACATAGCTGTAATCTTGACCAATGTTGGTCATTTCTCCCCAAATTCCGGTGCTGTAGCTCTAGTGAGAACATGGAGCATAGGCTCCGGACATTCCAGGAAGCACGCTGGCCAATCAGAGCATACTGGGCTTTTTTGGGAAGAGGGACAGGCGCTCCTACAGAGCTTCTCATACAGAGGGTACATACAGGTGCTGCAGCCATGGGCAGTATGAGAAAATAAAGTGCTTTTTTAACATTAAAGCATGTAAAGATGTTTTAGTACAAACACAAAATTCAACTATAATCCTGAAAATGCTATATGTTAGTTGCCCTTTAAAGTAAATATTAAATATTAAAGTCATATTTTAAAACTGCTCTGTCACTGTTCCTTTTTTATTTCCTCTCTTTTCCTGTCTCTCTTCCTTCATCTCTGCCAACCACCTCTCTTGGCATGATCCAACACGATGCATAAATTCAGAACCAATTTTACACCACATTGCCTTGGTTGGCTCTGCTCTCCAAATGCCGCCAGACTCTCGCACTCAAAATCCAACTCCACTCTCGACCTGTCTAAGTGCACCAGACCAAAAGAGTGCCTACAGCTTTCTGTACGGACACAGACTTAATAGAACTTTTAATCAAGACTAAAATCTTTATGGCACATTTTCATGAGCTATGACATAATGTTTATGAAGTGAGTAAAGACGGGACTTTTACCTGCATTGCTCCGCAGTTGCACAGGATTTATGACTGTGCTGTAAACATGCAAGAGAGAATCTGTTGCTCTATCCTTAGCAATAAACTACTTTTTGGAAGGGTTGAGGTTTAAAAGAAAAGAACAGGTTTTAAGGTGAATAAAAAAAAGGTTGACAACTTTTTGTTATTTATTTGCCTCTGTCTGAGTGTACCAGCTTTACAAGAAGAATTAACCTATGTCTTCATAACCTGCTGTCAATTCTTTTCACACATTTTACTCTGAGAGAATATAGTCAAACATTAGATGATTGAAGTTTTTACACAATGCAATATGCCTGAATCAATCAATTGCTTGAATGCTATAAATGTGCTGTACCATCCATTGATTTTCAGAAAGGAGTTATAATATTTCAGTGCACAGTCTTTGCAACGTGTCCCCCTGATGTGTACAATTTTGGACTGATTAAATCTTTGAAAGTAGTTTGTGACAAGCTTTTGTCACAGAGGGCTGCTGATATTATGATCATTTCCAGGTTTAAAATTGTATTTAAAGGTTATATTAGAACAGGTGTACATAATTTAATTTTTTTTAAACTATTTTTTGGTATTGCACATTGCTGCAGCTCCTCTTTTGACTCCTGAGTGTTTTGCTCTCTGTTTTAGCTACAGAGTGAGGCATCTCAATTGTATTCCATCTTTGTTGGGCGTCGCATATGTGCAGTACCTAGGTAAGGACTACTACCCAATCAGAGGCAGAGTGAGGGAGTGCCAGGCATGCAGCTAGGCGAGCATTATAATGTGTTACAAAGTGATGCACGTTTGTCACAGAAATAAAGGCTGGACTACAATAGAGCAGTTTGGAGCAGTTTGTTAACAGTGTTTTCTGTTGGAGATGGTAAGTGCCTTTGGGTTGGACTATTTCAATATGTAAACCCATAACATCCACAAAAAAAGATATTTAACACAATAAAGGAAAGGGAAAAGCCAAAAAGTATGATATGAGCACTTTAAACATGAGCAGTGGGCCCATATGTATATTTATTTTATTATCAGACATCTAAGAAATAAAAATGTTCTAAAAAGCTGGGTGCCTGGGTAGCTCACCTGATAGAGCATGTGCCCATATACAGTACAGAGACCTGACCTGCGGCCCTTTGCAGCATGTCGTTTCCCCTCTCTCCCCCTTCATGTCTAAGTTGTCCAATCAAACAAAGGTCTAAAATGGCAAACAAAAAATCCTTAAAGCTGTAGTGCGTAGTTTCTATCTCCCCATGAGGAATTCTAAGTAATGCCAACAACACTGTCGCCGCGTCCACATGATACAAGACGTCCGTGATCGCACCCCCACAGACGTTTATTAATATCAAAAAGTTACGCACTAAAGCTTTAAGAAAAAGTTCTAAAGAGCCAATTTAGGAGCCAAAATGTTCTTTGTGTGGGGGGAATAGGGCATATTATTAAGATACATGGGGTCACTTTATACTGGGTTGTAAAATGGAACACAATTTCAGCTCACCTCGAAGACTTTTTGCAGTGTTACCCTCGGTTGTTCACCTGAAAAGTAAACAAAATTGTAAACAATTTAAAAAAATATAAACATATTGTTTATCATGACCAATGATTTATTGTACAATCACTCCAAAACATGTCTCGGAAGGTTTATTCTCACCTCTGCTGACACCTGGGATCTGTGAGGAGATTTTAATTTGTACCTTTCGCTCATGTCCAAATCTTACTTTTAGCAGGTAATTGATTTGAAACATGCAAGAAGAAATTCATCACCATATGTGAGTCTAAAAAAAGTACTTACACCCTTCCTGTCAATTGCACTGCATTTTTTATAAGACACAATTAGCAATTGACAGCACTTAGAAGCGTAACATTTTCTATAATCATCCCTGTGGGGGTAAAGCTTTTACCTCTTACAGATGAGTAAATATTTATTAGCCATTATCAAAAGTCCTCACTGACATGATATGAATCAGGGTATTGACACAACACACCACAACCCTACTTTTTTTTTTCATGCTACCTTGTTTTAATTTGCTGTCCACAGGTGAAGCATTTTTTCCTCAGATGCTCCCTCATAGTCAAGAGAAAATAATTGATTTTCTTTCTGTCCATTATCCCCTTTTTACTCTGGGAGATTAGGAAGTGTAATCACTGTGATCCTGGGGATTATACAAGCAAAACATATGTACAGCCATGAGGAATTTAGATGGATTTTATTAGCATAAAGTCACTCCTTTAAGCTGTGACTTTGGCTAAATTGCTTTGTTATAACAATGCTGACAAATGTGCTATGTACGTTACAGTAATAAACATGTGAGAAACTCGCTGTGAGGACCTTTTATATCAGGTTTAATATTGAAGCCATCCAAACATCTGGTTATTTTAGATTACTTATTTATCCATCGGTGGCTTAACACTTTGCAAATCCCTGCCAATTATCACTTTGTGGCCGCCCCTGTGCATTTAGCAGAGATGTGTGTTTTGGTGTTAAAGTGGCAGCGCAGTACAAACAAAGCCTCTTTACTCTCACAACCTCTCTTGCTCTCACCCTCATTTAAAAACAGACATGCACATACTCTGGGGATGTGACCCGATTTGATTAACAAATTGAGCTCCAGAGACTGTAACGATGGACAAATTACCAACCATGGCCAACAGATCAGACAAGGAGGGACAGGAAAGTGGGGAGAGGAGTGGAATTTCTTACTTCCTCAATAGAGCTTGAATATAACAACAATGGGTGGTGAAGAGCAACCACATTAAAAAGGATAAATAAGTTGTGTTACATGCGGACATCACAAATGAGTCAGTAAATTTAGGGTCACCACTCATTCTCCATCCTCTGAATTTACCATAACATTAACCCAATCCCAGATTTCTAACCAACAATATTACAGGTGATGGAATAAAATACTGCAATCAACTGTTGACTTCGAGTTCAGGTTTTAATCGTCTCAATGAAGCAGTTCAGTGTACAGTGTACTGTAAACATCTACAATATACTGGTTCATATCTATATCTAAGATTGCATTTTAATGCTTTGCAATTCAGAATACAAATACTTTCACTTTTAGAAAATAATACTTGCCATACTGACACTTGAATGAGATCAATGTGTCATGATCCTTGCATCTAAAATGAATACTGTATTTCCCTTAAACCTATATACGGGTAAAAAAAATGGCAGATTTTTCTTCTGGAGTGAATAAAGTGTCCTGAATGGTTGGTATTTAACTTAAATTGACTTTGAGCAGAATTTGAATTTATTTGAACTTGAAATGGAATTTCTAACCTGTATTGAATAACTTTAATTTAGTCTTGTTCATACAGAGCTCACACATTTCTCTGTCCTGTGTGTTTTCTTGTGCAGTGTTGAAAGATTTGTGTACCTGAAAAACATGCTGGTTAAGAGTTGCTATCATTCCCAGTTTCCAATCTTTTTTACAGCAGAATTGTATCCTTAAATACGTTGATTGATTCTTCACCAATTTCTTTCCACTTTTCCCCTCTTATCTTCTCACTGCCAGCACCTGGAGGTGTGTTTGGTCCTCAAGGGGAATCAGGGTCAGAGCCTGAAGATGACAGCCAAATGAAGTTTTACACAGAACAACACAGAGGACGAAGGCGCAGCAAAGGTGAGAGGGAATGCAGGTTTACATTGTTGTATATTGTTATAAATGTGCTACATTTTAAACACATTAACTGACATGGGGGTAAGCATTTTATCCACGGCATACTGGTGAGAAGGCAATAAAGTAAAAAGGTAATTAAAGGCAATAAAACATTTTGGAACCAAATTAATTCCAACCATACTCTGGTTAAAGATAAGCTTATAGCTGAGGGAAATGAGGCTAGAAATTTCTGGAGTTGTCAGCGTAGCTGGAAGTAGGAAGGAGTCATGCAGATTCCCTGTGGGGTTTAAAGTGCTGAACCATGGCACAGCTCAATGACACGCAAAGCAGATATATGAGCTGATGTAAATGGAGGCTTGGTGATGAGCAAAGCTGAGTCACATTACTTTGATGGGAAGCATGATTCTAACTTCCCTTCCCACGTAGTGATATGTGATAGCGAAGGCTGTATCTGGATTTTACATTTGTGTATATGTGAGTGAGTGACTTGAAGAGGATGAAACACAGGGAATTAGTCTGTGTGTGTGTGTGTGTGTGTGTGGGGGGGTGTCGTCCACATAGGGATTGAAAAGTAATTATTTCCCATGCATGCAGTTCACTATCACATAGCACTGTACCCAAGGAGGAGAAAAAGCAATGTTGCATATACTAATCTCATTATTATTACAGATTCCACATGTCTGGTCCTTTTTGGTTACCATAGTAGAGGAGTTAGGAGTAATTTGTTGACCTAAATTATGCCTGTATGTTAAATTCAACCTGAGAGGCGGAACTGAAAGCAAGAAAATCTCCTGAACTTTGTAGTCATTGCTGGGTTTAGATTTTCTAGTTATTTTATTCCATTCAAATGATGGCAAACTCAAATGTTAAACAAGTGATAACTTCTTAACACAGAATGAAACTGAGGTCATTGTGTTCAGGTTTGTATTTGCGTGACTTTGATGTCTGAATCAATGTTGTAAAGGAGTTGTGCCGAGGTAGAAAAAAGCTTGAAAAGCTAAATATTTCACTTTTCTTTGGAGTTTTGCTTGCTTTCTTATACAGCCACAATAATACAACAACCTTGGTCTTCTTTTTAAATGTGGCTTGGCTATATTTTGCCAATCATTCAAATTCAGCAAAGATATCCACCTCTGTAGTTCCTGGCTGGCAGAATAACGTGTACGGGGCACCAATGTTTTTGCCAAGCAGGAGTTACAACCCAGGGAAATAAAACGATAACTAGATTTCCATTGTGAAAATGTTACTAATTTCCTACAAATTTTATTGAAACTCCCTTATTTTTGTCACACAATGTACATCATATGTAATGGTGATGACTTAATTTATCCTTTATTTTTCTTGAATATATAAAAAAAATCAGCATTGCTATATATAAAACATAACACCCATGACCATGATCTCTGTTAAGGTTACAACCTGTGTAAAAAAAGTTTTACTTTCTCTAGAAGATGGGGAGAGGGCAATAAATAGAATGAAGAAGTTGTAAGTTGAACAGCTTGTAAGCTTTAGGGTTGTTTTGTGTATTTGCTTGTTGCTTTGCTTCACTTGTGTATTTGTGTATGTGTCTGTGTTTCTGTGCTTGGTTTGTGGCCATAAAGTAAGTGTTTGCCATCGTGAGTGAACATGCCTTTGTCCACTCAGTAAGCTTTTATAGTAATTGAGGGACCCCTTCATGAGCTCAGTGACACCACCCTCACCCCAAAGGGATTAGCTGCTCTGCCACGGATGCCACAGACAGCTGTTGTTCTTTCACAACATCGTGACTGTAGTAGACGTTATTCAGTACAAGAGGATTCATTATCCTAACTTGGTCTTCCTGTTTCCAACCTTGAGATGCATTTCTAAACTTCTGATGAAATTCACTGGACTCTCCTGTCCCAGGGGGTTTCTTATTGAACTTGTTTCTATGATGGTGTGTTCAATGTCCATTTCAATCCATTTGACCATTTACACATTGCATCAGCGATTGATAAAAACACACCGCAGGGGCGCCTGGCTAGCTCTCCTGGTGTAGTGTACGCCCATGTATAGAGGTTTACTCCTTGACTCAGTGGCTGCGGGTTCGCCTCAGACCTGCTGCCCTTTACTGCATGTCATTTCCCCTCTTTCTCACCTTTCATGTCTTCAGCTGTCCTAGTGGGGACCTAAAAGGACCAACAAATAATCTTTTAAAAAACATTGCATTTGGAGAACGTAAAACTGGTGGCTGAATCTGGTGGCTCTGTTTTTCTGAGGTATCCCCTGATAGTAACAGAACTCTTATTAGCAAAAAAGGAGATTTTTATGTATGTCACTTAACCACTCGAGTCCCACTGCTCAGAACGGGGAAACAATAGGCCTACTATTACTATTGATTTTTTGCAAAGTCTGTAAATTTTGAGACATTGTGTGATATTTAAAAAAAATCTGGTTAAAACAGTTTTTAAACCAGCACTCTCACTTCCATATCCCTATCACATCCCAGTAAGCCCCCTCCAAAATGCCAACCTCCCATGATGAATATCAGTAGACAGAGGTTAAGCGGCTAATTTCATTCCTTGTATCTGGCTTGGAAATGGGAGCCCTGACTGAGCCAAAGGGCAACCAAAACAACCAATCTATAACCCTGTCAGTAGCAATAAGATCATATATCACGCTGAGGAATGATTCTGGGCTGTTGTGCAAAAGCTCGGGTATTCAAAGTCATCCTTTATGTACTCGAGCCAAACTTGAATCTTGATTAGATTCATATATCAGTACAATTAACTACATTTTCAAGTATTGATGGAGACACAGAGGTTGTATTTACAACAAAGCATAGCACTGGGTGATTTAGTTTGAGGTCTGTGTGTATTACGTCCCTGTGTGCAAAAGCACGTACTATCAAAACAAAAGGGCTTCTGTCAAACTGTTCACCTTTTTACCCTTTTCTCTTTCTCTGCCTCTAGGCCACCCACACAGTCCGCTAAACAAGGTCACGCTGACGTTGATTACCATCAGCACATGTGTCATTGCCATTGTCTATGCTACACAGGATTCCTGCCCCCTCACTGTCAAGGTTACCCTCCATGTGCCTGAGCATTTTGTTGCGGATGGTAAGTGCAACACATTAGACCTTGGCTGAATATTTCACTAGGGATTGTCAAACACAATCAGTTTGACTCACTTACTGTAGCATTGTATCTGTTTTCTTTTATTGCACTAAAAAACAGGAAGGGCAAAAGAATGAAACTTAGGAAGACCGTAAATAAATCAAATATCAAGTAAAATCAAGTATCACTTGCACTCACAGCAATCGTAGTTGGGTATCCTGTACGTACCTCAGCCCTTGGCAATGTTGGGCTTCATGTTTGAAACTAAAAAAGGATATAGATTTGTGGAGCATGTTATCTTAATAGCCCATATGTATCATGGTACGCATTTCTTTTTTAGTTTTTTTTCCCCAGCCACAATGGATACAGTTGTCCTTCAAGCAGCATGCTGCAGGGATGGCTGTCCAGTAGGTACATACTGTTACTGAGTGGTGAAAGATATTATGTAATTTGTATAGTTTTTATTTTGTTTGGAGGAACAACTAATGGACAAGGGACAGCTCTAAATGCTGCCTCTAAATGTTTCTATTTACAAATGACTTGAAGTAAAATCTCTCTCCCCCCCCTCCCTTCCATTATTTGTGGTTTTCAATTTTAATGCGTTTTAGTGTCAGTGTCCCTCTGCACAACTGATAAAGTACAAAAGACGCATATCCATCCAACAAAAAGTAAATCATGTTCTGGAACCAAAAAATGAGCAAAAATCAGGACAATAAAACCCACACACTGAAAGCTCCCAATGGGTATAAAGGATTTATTGTCACCACAAACAGCTGAATGACATTTTGAGCCATCAGACTGATGAAGAGCAGTAAGCTCAAAATATGATTGCTTTTTTTTTTTCTTTGTTTCTGCAGTGGGAGCTTTCAGTGTGCAGACTTTATGACATGTGACTGCAAACAGTAGATTGGACTACTAACATGTTCTATGCTACACATCTTTTCATCAGTTGACACAAACATTCTATTTTACTAATTTTACAGAAGTACTCAAAGGTTTTATTCACGTTGTATACAGTAACAAGCGTGAATAAAGTGTGTGTGTGTGTCTCATACAAACAAAATGTTGTGAAAAAAGCAGAATAAATAGAACAAAATTGAGTTGTAAATACTGTATTTTGTCAATTTACATGCTAATGTGGAAACTACATAAAATATTTTTAACAAAAAAGGAAAAATCTAATATGTAGGTGCCCAGTCAACTGCTTAGAGATTTGTCCCACTGAGTGTGTTTTAAATTAGCTGTTGGATAATTCTAAAATTGTTGTGTGTATTGGCAAGATACACCAGTATTATAAACCTTTCTGGGAGTTAAGAGAGGCCAATCTGGAAAATGCACAAGGAGTTAAGTGATGTAAGAGGGAGTGAAGAGAGAAGGCAATTTAACTAATGATTGTCATATCTCTGAAAGCATTCACATATCAGCCGATCAGGTGCGCTTGCTGCCGGGGCCTCATTTCTAGTCCACACACTCACACACACACACATACCCATACACCATTTGTTTGCACATGGATACACAATACAATACAGTACACAAAATTTCCAACTTCTAAAGTATACTTTGTAATTGCATGTAAGATGAACACATCACGTCACACACAGTGTCATTGGCTTTTGTCAAATCACAATAATATTAGGACTCATGCAACAATCACTCGTAGGAACATATTCATTCTTAAGTGGCATTTACAGTATAAGTGATTGAATTTCCTCATACAGTATGTACAGAATTTAAGAGTGGTCCAGAGTCATGCAAAGATATTCTGCCTTTATTTTAAGCATTATAATGCCCTGATCTGAATGAATTTGGAGCTTAAATATATTTTTTAAAACAAAGATAAAAATATTTATCTAAGACAAACTTGATGACAAATTAATATCCTGATCATTAGATCATTATCTTGGTTTGACAATTTACTGAAAGACCTTTTTTTAGATTTTTTTTTTTTAAAGATTTTTTTTTTTAAGATTTTTTTTAGATTTAGATGACATCTTAGAGGTTTAGACTACACTACACTGTAGTCCATTGCGAGATATGTTTACTGGACAAGTGTAGTCCTTGTAGAATAATTGATTGTATTTCTTGGACCTCCTCACCTTTGCTCTACCACTACTAACAAGGCAGACTTTCCACTCAACCACAAGACTTGTTATATATCACTGTGTGTATGTATATATATGTATATATATATATATATATATATATATATATATATATATATATATATATATATATATATATATATACAGTGAGGAAAATAAGTATTTGAACACCCTACTATTTTACAAGTTCTCCCACTTAGAAATCATGGAGAGGTCTGAAATTATCATCGTAGGTGCATGTCCACTGTGAGAGACATAATCTAAAAAAAAAAAAATCCAGAAATCACAATGTATGATTTTTTTAACTATTTATTTGTATGATACAGCTGCACATGGTAAGTGTCGGGGGACCATTGTTGCATATGTTCGATACAAGACAACTGCTAGATGTGCACAGTTTCTTTACTTCTACAGTATGTTGCCATGACAGAGATACCCTGCTTTCTATTCCAAATAATTCCCCCTCTGTCTTTTGCACTCAGTTTGCAATATGCACATCAAAATTGCCAGCAATCAAGAATGTTCTTACTGCTCAGGAGGGATTTCTTCACAAGTCTCAGAGAAACCAACCCATAATCTAACAATTGCCTCCTCACTGTGTGAGCTTAGACCATTAGGTTGTTCCACTCTCTCAGCAAATGAGGGCTACTGGCAGTTCTGTTCACTAACTTCAGTGCTGCAGGAAGGGTCTCGACCTGGGAAATGCTTTTTGGGATCCCATCTGAAGAATTATGTGTGTATTTCAGCTTTTATTTTGGCATTTTGGTGGGTCCTGGATAATTCACTTTCAAGAACAACAAGAACCCTTGTTTCTAAGGGATTCTATGATTGTTCAATCTTTACTCATAAATGATAGATTAATTATTGTGTGCAGTAGAAAGAAAACATGCACAAAACAAGCACAACATATTGAACCACTCATCCAGTAAGTATTTTTTACAATGTGTTTATTGTCAGGCACAATGAAACAAGAGTTTACAGTATGCTGCTCATATTTCAACAGACCTTTCACTTCACCATCTTAGGTGGACACACTTCAACTTCCCTTCAGTCCATACTCTTGGTGCAGCAGAACAATGGCTACATGCAATGCAATATTTACTTGAATACAAAACTGTAGGGCTATTAGACAGGCAAGTTGAGTGGTTTCAGTCAAGTTTGCCAGGTTGTCAAAAACTATGTGTAGAATTGAACAGTGAAACACATTTCTGTCAAATGAAAAAAAAGCAGCCGGTGACTTCATATGTGTAGCACGAGGCACATGGCAGTGTATTCTATTTTGAATTTGGAACAATTAAAATGGTAATAAAGAAAAAAAAACTGAAAGCATAAATGAGACTTTGGATAGTTCTTTATATGCATTCTTTGTGGGGTATTTCTTCTATGAGTTGTGTATTTTTCCGCAAAGCATTGGCCTTGTAACTTTTTCATGTGACTCAAATTTACTATACTGGCTACTGTCTTAGCTTTTCTATCTGTATTAATGCTCTCTTTAAAAAAAGCAGTCTGGAGACCACCATTACAGGGTTTTTTACATCATGCAGAATATGTGTGGATGCTTTTTAATCTCACAGTTGCTATATATATGTCCTTACATGGTTTTTGAAGTACATTTTTACTTGAACAGAAATGTATACTTAGTTACTTTCACAACCCAGCAGTATACACACAATAGAAATGTATAAGAATATCTGTGTTCAGAAGAGTGCTGAGGCACAATCTCCTCGAAGCTCCCTTTAGAGCCAAAAGTCATTGGCATCAATTAGGGATAATCTTGTTCAGCGATCAGAGTTTAACGATTGGTCTGGGAGCAGTAAAAAAGAAAGGTAAGTCAGCGTCAATGAGCATAGCATTTACTGATTGACTCGTGAAACTCTGTTAGCCCCTCTACTGCAATTACCAAGGAAATCCCATCAATACACACATTATAGGTCTTAATTTTCTCATTTAAATTCAGCCTGGTCAGGAGGGGAATTAAAATTACAATGAAATCAAAAGTATTAGCTACTTTCCAATTGGTTTTGCAATAGAACCAGTAAATGAAGCTTTAAAAAGACCAAACAGTCAAGCCTTTTTCTACCTTTTATTGTTTGTTTTTTATATAAGCAAACTAATTTATTGTTTTCTTTTCTTTACAGGAAGTAGTTTTGTGGTGGGCATGGGAAGCTTCCTGGATGTTTCTAATTGGCTAAACCCAGCCAAGCTAACCCTCTACTATCAGACCAATTCGTCCACACAATGGGTCCTGGACTACTGCGGCCAGAGGACCACTGAGCCCTGCGAGCAGATTTGTGATCAGGACACAGGTTAGTCAATACAAACACGCATGACACTGATTCAACTTGAAATTCGATGCACTTGTTCAAATTTAATTTTAAAGCTGTATTTCATGCCATATTGAGTGTTGATAAGAAGAAATTACAAGCATTTGAATCTCTTTTTTTGTTGCGGTTATTGCAAGGACTGCAATGTTGAGGACAGAATGACAGCTATTTTTGCTACATGGTTACCTTCATAAATGAATTTCAGTATTTGTGATCTGAAAAAAGTCCTTGGAGGAGTCTGATGGGACTGGTTTATGCACATCTAACCTTCTTTTTTTAAATGGCATTGAGAAAGTGTTCATATTAATATTTGTCAAGCTGTAATGAACGCATTAATAGTTGATTAATAATAGTTTCAGATTTGTGTAGTTATTACCACCAGCCATAAGTGTATCTCAGTCATCAAGAAAATAAATTATCCAATGTAATTTTTACATTTAACTTTTAAAACCCTTTTATTACTTAAAGTAAAGTTCTACAGTATGAGATGAACTACAAAGTTAAATATAAAAAACAATTTTTATAAATTCCCCAATTTCTACTCAGAATGTTTTATAAAGATAGTTTTATATTTAGATAGTTTAATTAAACAATTAAAAGGATGTATGACATGTTAAACCATAAAACCATTATGAAATCTAAAATTAGCGATTTGGGGACTAAAACACCAATTGTATCAACATGATATTACAACTAATATAAAATAAAAAACATTTTGGACATAAAACACACACTAACTCAACACTTAGTTTACTCTTGATCCCGCCTCCATTTGATACAAGTAAATGGGTGTAAAAAGGGCGCAGAAGACAGCGTCCTAAAACCAATTGCCAGTCAAGGGTCCACACAAGGGACTCTGTCTCTTGTGTGGACCCCTGTCTGTCTATAACTAATTGTGGCTGGAGTGTGTTTGCTTGTCTTATACAATTGTTGAGTAAAGGTAACATTTCTATAGAAATGTTACCTTTACTCAACAATTGTATAAGACTTTAACGCTTTAACTTCATCTAGTAGATGAAGTTAAAGCGTAGTACATCAAGCTAGACAACAACATTATTAATGTTTAAGCATTACCTGTTGCCCCATCCAGGTAAATAATCCCCAGCCTCCACTGCAATATACACAATCAGCTCTTACAATTGTGTGCCTATTTGTGATGACATTTAAATTACCAACAAAAGCTGAGTGTGCAGCATGATGATATGTATCTTCCCTTGAGTGCAGTAACTCCCTTGTGTATTTTGTGCCCAACTAGATAAAGTCTAAGCTCATTAGTATGGATTACATCTGTAATGTATGTGCATTTTATGTCACCCTGGTCAAGGGTATGATAAGGGCTGATGCATAATGTATTAGAGCTCCAGTAACTCAACTTAATCTGTACACATGAAGATGCTAAAGATGGAGTTGGCACGTATGTGTTTGTGTGTTCCTCATGTGTGCGGACAGGTGTGCATATGCTTCCCTCAATCCCTGTGTGTTTATGCGTTGTGAGATTGGTAATGGTTGTAATTTAATAATGGAGTCATTTGATCGTCAATATCCCAGTACATTTGGCAATTTTTAGTACTGCTCTTCTTGTCTCTATATTTATTTGACTTTCCATCTGTCCTTTTCAGCAGCAAGATTATTTGATCAGTAATTGCCATAGAATGTTGTATCTCCTCAGGGCAACCACATCCACTTGGCAGAAAAATGAAAGGTGTTCTTCAAAAGAGCTTTTTATTTCTGTCATTGTCTTCTAGCATGCATTGTAGCACCCGTTCATTAGCACTAATTGACACACACACACACACACACACACACACACACACACACACACACACACACACACACCTTCACACAGCATACCTGAAACAAACTCTTTCATCCGAGCACATTTATTGCAATTCCAACAACAGGGTATAACACTGGTTGTAAGATGTCAAAGGCTAAATCACATATGGAGGTACTGCTGTCTATGCACTGGCATTTTTGAGCATGCTGCAATTGTGGCCACAACAATAAGCACTGTCAAAGTGTGTATTGTACCTTTCAACAAGTGACAAACACCTGCTTGGGCAGGTCTTGATTAAACACAAGACCTACACAAAACTTAAACACAAAGAAGCTGCTTGCCATACACACATGGACTGCTGGTCTTTGACTCTAACTGGCTGTTGAAACATGACTTTGCTTGACATTTGACAACTAGGCATTTTGTTGAATTGCCACAGAGTGAAATGTCCAGTTTGCCCATTGTAAAATGGTCAAAACACAGATATGCTTGTGAAATTTGACATGCATATTGGTGCCATAAAGTAACCATCACCCTGTGTCCTGTGGGTTATACTGTACATCCACTGCATTGATTGTTATCTCTGAAATTAGTTGTTTAGAAGGCTGGAGGTTTTAAAAAAAATTAGCCCAGTCATGGGCATTTTTGTCATTTGCCATGTAGTAGGCGGTGCTATGCTTGAAAATAAAAACCTGACCATTATAATATAAAACTAATACAAACGTTTTAAAGAATAAATAAATTGCTGGTGACAGCAAGGTGCAAAAAAAAAAAAAATATATGTTGCACAAATATATATATAGCCTACCTCATCCACGTGGTTGTGGGAGTGCTGCAGCACTGTCAGCTCACCTACCTCCCGTGGGTATGATTTTATTTCATCATTCTAATAAAAGCTGGCCCAGTGTTTGGTACAGAGATTCTAAATTTAAATTATTCAGTTCGGCATCTATGTATGTATAAGCATGCATTGTTTACCACTGTATTTCTTTACACTACCATTGTGGCTGCCAATGTTACATTTAGATTAGATTAAATATGTTGGCTTTAACACGTTGTTTCTATTGTCGTCTAAACATGCCCACAATTCATGAAGAAATATACTGTATATTACATATATTCAAATCCATCGTTTTTTTTTCCCCAAACTATTTTTTATCTTTCTTTGTGCTCCATCAACACAAGCGGGTTTCGTTTCACCGAACATTCTCACACCATCTCTATCATCCTGCTTCACTGTCACACTGTTTGACTGCCACTGTTGATTACCAGTCCCACTATGGATAATCACTCCTCTCTGCCTTCACCTTCACCCCCCCTGACTCAAGTGCTAGCGTGAAGGTTATTGTATGAATGATCTTTTTATTGCCTGATAGCTGTATGACATCTAGCAGACTATAACTGTGTAACAACTGATGATGTCATAACAGCTTGAAGATGTAATAAAATGTCTCTGTAAAATGGTTGAGAATACAATGCACCCATCAATGTAAAACATTTTTTGTAAAAAAATTTTTTACTGAACTTACTAAAAACATGTTAAAAAAATAAAAATACAAACACGTAAAACTTATAAGCAGTAAAAAGAGAAACAAACGAGATCATCAGCAAGATATAAGCAACAAATAAGCAACTCAAATAATATTCATGTTCAAAAGGGGTAGAAAGAAGTTCTCTATTTTTTTAGACAAAAACAAAATAATAAAAAATTCAATGTTTGCTTGATTTCATCAAACAGGATTTTTATCCTGCTTAATTTCTTTTCCATAGTATCCAGAAGCCAAGTTGTCTCCACAGTTAATTTGTGTCATCAGCAAAAAAGTGCTATGTTGTGGAGACAACATGGAACAACTTTTGGATATATAATAACATTGTGACTATATAATAGGTGATTGTATTTCAAAAATAATATGAAATAGTTGAACCGATGATGTAGCCATGATAGAGTAATGACTCAAGTAAATACTTTATTATTATGAGTTATTACATTATTAGTCAGGGTGTCCTATCTCATATAGTTATACGCCATATGAAGGAGGAATAAATTGCTTCCAAACCTTACCATCTATCATCATAACTAACCCCATAAAGACCTGGGAACCTCCTTAGCGGCCTTTGTTTTCCTCATTTGAAGATATGTCTCCCTGGCTCCTCCAATCTCACTTAATTGGAACTGAAACTGCTGGGGTGTTTACTCCTGCTTTAGCCTTCCATCAAATGCTTATAGTACTTGCATGTGCACTCACACACATACATACTGTGATTCTTCTGTAGAGCCCAAAGACCTGGGGCAGAAATGCTACTCCTCCTAGAAATGTCTGTGTTCTGTCTCTGCATAATGAACCTTAAAATAATAAAAATCATCGACACGACCACAGTGATATACTTGAATCAGTATAATGAAACACAACATTAGGTTTGTTATACAGGTGGAAGAGTGAAGAGAATTGATTTGTTTTTGCAAGTGATTGCCACTTTAAATGTGGCTCTTAATTTAGTACAGGATGGTTACAGTGAGAGAGCAAAGGAACGAAGTGGAGAAAGAGGACTTAACAGGGACATAATGGTGATGAATTTGATTGGCTATCTAATATTGGTGTTTATTCAGGATGGTACTATCCCCACGTGCAGGATCAGTTGTGTGTCTGTAGAAACCTGGCTGGAATGGGAAGGGACTGTGTGAGCACAATTAGATAATTGTCATCAAATGGCCATTTCCAATCACAGGTGATTAGCTCTTAATTAGGCCAGCAACATGGTCTAATCACTCGACCATAACTTTTTGGCATCACTGACTAGGCTCTATGCAAGAGTATTTCATATTTCCGTTGAAATCTCAGTTTCCACACTCATTTCCCAAAAGCAAAGAACTGCAGAAGAGGTGGGTAGTTAATAGCAAAAGAGACTGCTTTACCATAACTAATCACACTGTAGTCTGCAGACAGAATTTTCAAAGTGCAGGCCTAATCAAGCCTCCAGCTCCAGCTGAACGTAGACGTCAGAAATATGGGGCTGTCCAAATGCTTTTTCAGTGAAGCAACTGAACCTGTGTGCCTCATGGCCCAGGGTTTGGCAAAGACCACATACAGACTTATCCCGAAATAAGGAGACTCTAATGAGTGTATAGCTCACCATGATCACGACTATTCCAATACTACTTCTAATCCACTACAAATCTGATTATGCAATTTCCCTTCCAAATACCACTCACTTTATCTTTGAAACCAGCTTCTGATCACAAATTCTCACACCATCCATCAGCATCATACATTTTCAAGTTGTATTAGGTTTGTCCAAAATGTCAGCTTACTTAATTTGTGAAAATAAACAATTCTGTCAAAAAGGTCACATTTGGCAGGTCTATACTCTCTTAAAAGACTGTTATTTATTTCCCTAACATGTTGTCGTAGTAATTAAATTTGATATTTTTAAACTTATACTATCATATCTGCAATTCAGTAAAGTAAACACCTAACTCAACTGATGGCTGAATAAAATAGTATAAATTATTATTAGATATCGTGTTAACCTTTCACATGTATTTATTTAAACTAAAAGTCAGTTATGGTCTGTCTAACAAGGCTATCTAAAATGTACTGTATATTATTTTTACAGTCTCTGCATTCCATTGCCTACCTTTCGTCAGGTCTGTTTCAGAAAGATGTGGCTCACAGTTTCAAAATCCAACAGTGAGCCGCATCATCACTGCATGGGATAACTTTCTTTACTTTGTACTTGGAGCTGTGGGCATTTGGATGTCTGATGAAGCAGTAAAGGCTCACCTGTCAGATGTGTTTCAGAACTACTCTGATACACAAGTGGTGTTGGACTGCACTGAAATGCCCTACCATACAGCAAACTCTTTTCTCCTTCAGAGTGAGGTGCTTTCAACCTATAAATCCCCCTGCAGATTTTAAAGGGTTTATTGGCATAGCTCCTCATGGGGCAATAACCTTTGTCTCAGTTCTTAATGCAGGCTCCATCAGCGGCAAAAAGATCCTGAAGAAGATTTAGCCATCTACAGTACGTAAATATAGCCATCTAGTTAGGGAGACAGCTTTTGACCGCAACTGTTTGGGAGATCTACAGTATCATTGCACGTATTATTAAGTACTCATTGTTTAATATGTTGAAATAAAAAAAAAAGTTGAATTCATCAAATTCTTAACTAGATAAATGGATTTAATGACTCATTAAACTTCAAAATGATGCATAAATTATTTTTTTCAGCCTTGTGGCTCTTCAGGAATTTTAACATAATGTATAAAAACCTCACGCCTGTTTAACACAGTTGTGTCTCTAAGTGTGCGATACAGACATGTCATCATGCCATTGTCCACTGTGAGGTACCAAAGCGTATGGTATTTGGACATTTCATTGCAACTAACCCAAATTATTGTGGTGGCTGTGGCTCAGGAGGTAGAGCGGCTCCACCTTTAATCACAAGGGTGGATTACAACACTAAACCCCGAGTTACTCCCATTGGGCAGGCCAGGGCCCCTCATGGAAGCTCCGCAACCATTGGTATGTGAATGGATACGGTATGTGGGAAATTGTAAAGTGCTTTGTCAAAAGCTCATAAAAAATAAATAAATCAATGAGCCATCAAATAAGCAACTGTTCCAAACTCATAACATAGCAGATGGATGGCACTGATATGGCTCATGTCCCCCAAGTTAACTCCAGCCAAATGCCCACTGTACTGTAAATGTAAAAAGGAGTGCAGTTGCAATAGTGCATTAGCAGCTCAGTGAAGTTCAAGTGTAATGACCACCTCCCCATCTACTCCTTGTGTGGTATTTTTACTGGCTTTCTTTTTTTAAATGAACTAATCCAGCACAGCTCCTCCTCTTTACACTTCTGGTACACTCCCTTTTTATCTGCTGCCTTTGAGCTCTCTGAAGAATTGCAACAGTTAACCACAACCTTCCTTTTTAAACACCTGCACTGTATCTGAACCAAGTTTTTAGAGGCAGAGAAACTGCCACACATAACTGATTATTGCAAGTTATCTAAAGGTTAGTTAATCCAGCGGAATGTGTAATCAACCAGAAATATCACTTCCCGTTAATTGCTTGGTCCTCCCTTAAAGGAATTTGTATAAAGGAAAGAGACACATTTCCCTGATTACTTGCAAGGTACGTCTCAGATTACACTGTGCTTCCATGCTGGTGCACCTTATCTGAGACAAGGTGGAAAAGACATTGTAAATGTGTCCCCCTGCAGCCTTCAGGCCCATACACTTATGTCTCTATGTATGTATATATAATTCAGTTAGTCATGCTTAATTGAGTGTGATTTTAATTTAATATATTTGCTGGTATTGTTAATTAGATTGTGTGGACTCTACTCACTTCTAAATGAGTAGTGTCCAAATGCCCAGTGTTCCAAATAGCATAAAGATACATTTCTCCAATATCTTATTCAGAATGCCATCTGTCCCTGTGAATAAGAGGACGTTTGTATGTTGCAAAGTTGCGTTGGATTATTAATATTCAGATATAGAATTGTACATTTAAAAAAATATATGTTAACCGTTTGACACTACTGCAACACCACAGTACACATATTGCTGTGGGACAAAGTGAGACTAGCCTCCAAACAAATGCCATGTATGTAGATATTACAGTATGTTTATATTGTGACTCAATACAAATAACATAATAAATTTTTTTGAAAGTTTTGATATTTATTGCCCCTCATTTGGGCTTGCCTTGCCTGTCTCTCGTTGACTGACTCGCTTGTGTTGTTTGTTGTGTCCAACTATGCGTGCTTTCGAACACCCGCCCAACTCTACGTCTGATTGACTTGAATTTTACTCAACCTCAGCCAATTGTCAGCATTAATGCGCTTGTCACTGCCCACTAACCAAGGAAGAACGTGAAGAACAAATGTCTTTGCCTCTCAGGTCAGAGAGCTAGTTGCTCTGATGAAAAAAACAGCTTCAATTATAGCAAAAGTCCACATTTTTTGGCAGTAACGGCGTTATTATGATGGGAAGAGTAATCAAAGAGATTAGTCTTTACTGAAAAAGTTACGCCGTGATTCTCAACACAGCGTATTACACTGTATAATATTATGACACAAAACTAGCATTACTCTATTTTTATTGGATAAACAATTTTTTGTTTAACGTAGATATTAAAACATCCAGTAACATTTCAAAATACAAACAGGTGTTTCATGAATTTCATGATAGAAATTGTAGCGTTTAGCTCAGTCACTGTCACTTGCAAACTTTGCTTGCATTCACCAAAGAAACTCTGTTATTGATTAGGTTTTTGGTGTGTATGAAATATGTTGACAATGTCCTATTAAATGTCTCCTCTTGAACCAAGCACAAGCTGGTGTATAACACTTGTCAGCAGCACTTATCAGCTCCTGGATGCAGCCTGATCTCATGTCCATTCTCCAAAAAATCAGACATGCGGTCATGCATTTTCACCAACAAATCAGAGTTTGCTATGTAAATATTTCCCATTGCATATGTAAAAGGGGAAATTGGCACAGTTGCCTATCCTCTTACAGAATACTAATGAAAATGGCAATTCTTGCAACTGGCAGACGGAAATAGGGAATGAAAAGTGAGAGACACTTCCCTACCTACCTCTCCAGCATGTAACTGGTAACATGTGACATGACTGCACATGCGAGATGGATTTAATTAAGCAGTGCCTATGGCAGTCAGGAAGATTTAACTTTAACTAGGTTAAATGTGTATCCAAAGAGTAGCCGTGGGTAAAGGATGTGTGTATGTTTGAATGTGTGCTTTTGCAATGTGAACAAAATACATGTTGGTGTGCCTGGGAGTATGAAATCAAAGGAGACTGTCTTCCCAAGAAAATGACAGCATCAATCATTTCAGCAAATGCCTCTAAAATGGTACATGTTTACATTCAAGGCCCCCGAGCTAAGAAGGAAATGGTGTGACGTTGTTATACAGCCACAAAGTCTGCAGAGAGAGAAGTTCAGAGTGGATGAATAGGTCAATAAAATGTCGGACAATTCTAACACCGGCCTCGGTTTGATTCCCGTTACTTTAACGAGGTAGTCATTTTATCCCAAACTATGATCTTTCCCTTACCCTAACCAAATCGTAACCTTAACCATATTTAAACCTAGATTTGTTACTGCTTTGGAAGGTAACAATGTCATCCTTCGATGGGGGAAATTTGGATACACAAAGTGACCCATTGCATTGTTTACTATTGTTACTATTGCATTTTTTCTATTTTTTTTTCCCTTAGAGACTTACAAATTGAAGAACATATTTTGTTTTATTAGTCTCAAACTCTGAGGAAATATACTGTAATTGACGGCAAGAAAAAGTTATTTGATCAAATTATGAAAATACATTCTCATCATATATGCAACTATTATCCTGCTCATCAATCATCTTCTGTTTGAAATGCTACTTGAATGTTATCAATGTCCACATTTTAAAGTGGAGCCATTTTAAGACTATTTGCTTTTTATTTAGTGAGGGCACATGAAATAGCTGCAGGCTAATAAAAACATATTTGTTGCTTCTCTGTGACTGGATCCTGGTGGTGTATCACTCTGTGAGTCAGTCTTAAACCTATAAACTCAACCCGTAAATTATTAAACACTAGGTGATAAAATGTGAATGGTGTTGCCTGGGTGGCCATTACACATTTTTCTGGTGTTATGCCTCATATAGGTCAAGAGAAAGCATTCAGTAGAATTTATTTTGGGAACACTGATAATAAAAAAGATGGTAAAGATATCTGTGATTAAGATTTAAAAAATGCATCCTCCTACCTTAAAGGTATTTTACATGTATTCTGAATATTTTATTTATCATAAATCATGCATTTCCATCTTTATGAAACTCATAGAATTGACCCACATGAAATAATCTATATTATATGTTTGTTTAATGTTATCTGAGGAGTAGTCTGGCTCAACGACGGTATGTTTCTAGGATAATTGCCTTATGTCCAGTGCTGCTGGCTTTGTTCTTTCAGGGAATGACTGTGAAGATCTACATAATATGTTTACATCATTTACTATCTAACTTGTACATTTTGGAACCTATTAGTGGGGATTTGCTATGGACAAAATACACTGGTAAGTGCTGTACTTAAAGCTTCAAATCTAAGGAAGAAATACATCTTATTTCCAGAAGATCAATCCCCACATATATTTCATTACCAACTAGGCAATGTTGGTAACCAATTAAAGGATGTATTATGATGTACAAAAGTAACGGGTGGTTTTGAACTTAATGGATAACATGTAAGGCCACAGCCCCAGTAGCCAGAGAGGTACAAACTGACCTAGCTGCAAGACTGACAGCCTCCTGTACCAAAACAAAATAGCTCTGCTGCCGTCTGAGTGCCTCATTCTGCAGTGGGAGCTGTCCAGCTAACTGAGCAGTGCTGAGTAGAGATCTTGTACCAAGACAAAAAAATGCTCAAAAGACAAAAATACCTTAGTGAGGATGATAAAGACTTATAGGGATACTGGCAGCAATAAGAAACCCATTCACTTTTTCTCTGATTCTAGCCAGCATAATCCATGTCACTGATTCCATGATGTAACATGTGTATATGTGTGTGTGTAAGTAAGCAAATGGTATGACAGTGAGAGTGACAGTGCTGGCTGCAGGTGCAATGTGTTTTTAAGTTATTACATATGACAAAATATACTCACTCATAATGTTTAAAGTGTTGTCTAACAGGCCCTTTTCTTAACTAATCAAGCTATGTCCATAGAATTCTGGGAGAAAAAACTATAGTGGACAGTGTGATGAGCAATCCAAGAGGATGATTGCTTTTAAGTTTTGTAAAATATCCCAGAAACTAGCCCAGCTAATGGTACTGGTGTCACTGTAAATGTACTCCAGCTTTGTTCGCTGGAGAAATTTAGCTGGGAAATTAGGTGGCATGGCAACTGCTTATTTGATCTAAAGAATGAGCAGGCCGGGTCACTTAAATGGTAATTTATTCAGCTACTGAAGATGAATAAATATCTGCCACTGTGCCCCTTCTTGTACTCTTTGTCGCAGGAGAATGCAGCTGTCATGAGGGTTATTCCCCCGATCCTGTCCATAAACACCTCTGCGTGCGCAGCGACTGGGGTCGAAACGAAGGGTAAGTCTTGTCTGCTCTATCCACTCGTATTTAAAAACTCACTTGTACTTAAATGACCTTACGGCTGGTTTCGCAGTCCTCACTCCCAACTCCCAACTGCATTAGCAGTTATATTAATTTTACATAAAGTAAAGGTGAATTGTTCGCTGTGATGGATTAGTTATGTGGAAAGTTTCACATCTCTGCAAGTACTGAAATGAATGGAAACGGAGGAAGAAAATACATTTTATAATGTACTGTATGCTTTCAGAAATGGTCACCAGTAATGTAAAATATAAGCAATTTATAATTAGTGGCCTAAAACACAAAAATGTGCCTGTATAGTCTTTTAACTTGAGGATGTAGACTTTGAAGAGGTAATCAGAAATACAGATAGTAGCAGAAGGTGGGAGGTAAGTTACAATGTGTAATTAACCAAAACAACAGGGGATGGCAGAGAGGGAGAGAGAAAACACAAAAAGATAAATAGTAAAAATGGACATGATAGGGATAGAAAAGTAAGTCAGATGAGGCAACTCTTTGACTGTGACCTTGTTTGACAATTGCCTGGCTTCCCCAATCATTGATTCAATTAAAAGGATCCCGCATTGTTATTCAACGCCACTTGTCATTTGCTGGATTCAGTCCAGTCATAGATCAAATTTCCATTTACAGTTCTGAAGGAGTAACAGCTGACAGAGGGTAATCTTATCCACATGAAAACAGTGTTTGATCAAGTGAAGTTAATTTTCACCTTCTATTTCAATTGTTTTGGTATATTGTATCACACACACACACACACAGTGTTGAAATTGCAACTGTAACGTCTTTATTAATGAAAAACATTGCCATACTAATTTTTAATACAGTATTTAAATATTGTTTTGTATTTGTCTTATGATTTGGTGTTCCCTCTGCTCTGTTCTCAAGTCCTTGGCCATACGCTAATCTGGAGAAAGGCTACGACCTAGTTACAGGAGAGCAGGCCCCAGAGAGGATCTTCAGGTGAGTCCGTCACTTCTGCTGCATCTCCTGTGTGCATGACTTATGCTGGCCATCTGTGACTCTTTGGACACACAATGAAATGATGGTGGTGTTCTTGGCATGTGTTTGTGTGTGCATGTGTGTAACGGAGCATACAGATGAGCAGATACACATAAACACAGTTGGATGGACACACAAATACACCTCGTGCCAGGGTAATGTCTCACCCATGGGCTCTTGTGTGGAGAAAAAGCCCATGGGGAGGTCTTGGATGGACTTGTTTCAAATGCTTTTACTGCCATTTTTGTTACACAACTCATTCTTGATGGGGTCATTGTGTCTGACATTCTTCAAAAACTGCAAAGCTCAAAGTACCCATTCAGTGTCACTTTGGTGTTTTTATTTATTTCCTTTAAATAGTCCAGATCAACCTGGCTTTTTTATACAGACAAAATATTTGATCACGTTGATGATGAGGCTTTTTAAATACTGTAGTAGTTGGCCCTTCCAACATATAGAAGTTACAATATGGAATCGAAAATATGCCTTGTTAGTTCACCATAATTTCATGTTCCCTACCACTACAGTGCAAAGGTAGGAAGGGTTCTTTGTCACAGTAGTCTTGCTGCTCTACACACTGACCTTGCAGCTTCTCTGCATGTGTCCACTCTAAGAAATGAGGTAGTCTACAATCTTTGTTCTGCACAAAAGCACATTTTATTTTTCAGCTGTCCATTGCCAGCTAAAAGCACTACAGTATTTTGGAGATGGGACTTGGATGGCACCGCCATACACACACAAACATATATAAAGGTAGCAACCAAATCTACTGCTTGGTTGAAGCAGTGTGTCAGAGTTTTACTTTCAGCTATGTACACACTCATACAGATAGCACACAAAGTGAGTAAAGATGCAGCAACCAAGTGGAAACCCTCACTGGGTTCATGTTGGAGGGGGTCTTTATCAGTCCTGTGTAGGAGAAGAGAGGAGAGAAGTCTGCATTGCTCTTCAGCTTGACACTGTTAGAGTCAGTCCTAACAGGGATTGGTTTCACAGATTGGGATCTTTGTAAGAAACCAGAGTTGCCTGTCACTTTTTTCTTGATGCTAGGAACAATCAGGGTGGGACCTCTTCTTCTGCAGCTCTCCCTCTTCCCTCTCTGTCCATCCCCTTCCATCAAATGAGCATGTGCATGCACATGCCCGTGCTTCATTCAGTAACCTGTATGAGCACTAATTATTGTATTCATCCCAGTGCCGTTATAAAGCAGCAATACTATGGGCATCACCATCCTGTTTTCTTGGTAAAGGCATACTGTGGTACAAGGGACTACTCTCTACCACCAGCAATAATGCATTCAGATTCTCTGATTTTAATTATTAACATACCGACAACTGTATTTTGTAGAAGTTGAAGGTTTTTAATGCTGAGGTTTGGCTCTCCAGAAAATGGGGTTCCAGTAATCAGGTCTTGTACATACAAAGGTGTGTTTGACAGGATGGATGTTAGCAGTATTTAACAGTGGATGCATTTTGCGAAAGTGAAAAAAAACTCTTTGTCATACCTTTAATGCGGGAGTCAAATGAAATAGTTTAGATGTAATACAAGCTTTTTGACAAGCAAATCCATTCATGCTTGGTGTCTAGACTAGCAGTATGTGGTTTTGCCAATCACCTGCTCAGATACAATAAAAGCACATAATGCAAAGCACAGACATGTTCTGTGCAATTTGTGAGGCCTTTCCAGGTGTCGTTATTACCAAGCCAAATCAAGGCTCCCCATGGTGTCCTCCTGGTGATATTCATCTTCTGTCGAGAGAAGAACTCTGAATCTATTTTTTTCACACCATCTTGAGCAATGGTCATCAGCACACGTATTACAAAAAGCGTTGTGCTACAGAGCACATTATGTTTAATGAGACATGGAATAGTTTTTATACTGTGTATACTGTATTAGATAAATAAAAAGCTAGGCTACCACAGCTACTTCTAATGTATTTCTCCAAATCCAATTATGTTTCCAACTGTGTTGATGCACCACAAGTGAATGCCAACTGAATTAGTTGCCACACAGGATTGACATTATAAGCCAACAATTATTCACTAAAAGGCTAAACAAGTGTAGATCTGGTCTTAATAGGTAATCAAGTTTTGTCTATACATTTATGTTCCTGTTAAATTTGGTTCTACCTTTGTTGTTGTTAATTAAAAACCTTTTAGCATGTGGAATGACTGTTGTCTAATTGTGTCCCAGATTCTTCCCACATAAATATTAAACCCTGAATTACCCTGAATACAACTGAATTTTATACAAGGATAACCATTAAATGTATTACCCTCATTGTATGAATTCGGTTCGACAATCCCTCACCGCCCATGTGCTCCACTCTTCATTGTACTCAATCCTACAATAGTATATTTGCATGCTTATGTTTTTACATACTGTACAACACGTGTATAATAACACAAAGTTATATTGTCATTAACATTTTTGACTTGCGGTTGTACCAAAACAGATCATTCTACAGTCTGGGCCAAGGGTTGTGGCTGCCAGTCAGCAAGAGCTTTGTGGTGCCACCAGTGGAACTGTCAATCAACCCCATCGCCAGTTGTAAGACAGATGTGCGGGTTACTGAAGATCCAGGAGATGTCAGGTCAGTGTGACTCAGCTCAGAGCCCCCCACACAGACCCCAGAGAAACAGTGTGGAGCAGTTTATTTGCTGGTCCATATCAACTTAAAGTTCCATAGATACATACCTTTATGTTTTGTTTTTGAAGGTCTCAACAAATACAGTAGAAATCATGTGTGTTTATGAAATTCTAAACCCTGGCTCCACAACTTGTGTGGTGCAGGAAAACTAATAATAAAGCTCCTTAAATAATACATGGCTTTACTTCAATTTTGAGCTGTTTCCATGACACTATTATTATTATTAATGCAGCCATTTTGACTTTAGGACAGAAGGTCATTATATAATACATTTCCATTTGACTATATAACAGACATATATAAATGCCTCTTTGCTACTTCATTATTTTTTGATTGTCACTATAATGGGCTGTAGTCACTATGCAGCATTGAAATTGCATGCACGCATTAAAGATGAGCATATTGTATGTACATGAATAAACGTTTTAGCGTATTACTCAAAAGTAATTTGTCTACTTTGCTTTAAAAAAACATAACAAAACAAGTTAAGACTGCTCAAATTAAGTAAGATGCAAAATACCCATTAATCATTTAATCAGGTCATTAAATCCCAATAGTGTCTCATGATTTAAAAGACTGAAGTGACAGGTATAGCAGCATTACTGTACGAACACTCAACTTTGGGCTTTGCAAAAAGGTACCTAAAAAAAAAAATCTAAACAGGAATGTAGTGGTGACAAGGTTATGGATTTGGCACTTCCACGGTGCAATAATTATAAATATATTGCCAACAACCAGCCAGTACAAGCTGGCATGCATCAGTACAACGGAACATCCCAACACATATCAGACCATCAGCTGCAGATTAAAACAATCACCCATCTATATAATCCAATTCACACTAGCCTGGGAAGTGATATTTCATTTGAAAATCAAATTGTCTGCCATTGTGGCATAGAATATGTCACAAAATATAAAGAAACAAATAGTATTGTAATACAAGTGTTTAATGTATGCATCACTGCAAAAGACATTTACACCATATATCAACAATAATCATCAGGACACATGATAGCACATAATGAACATAAATTAATAGTGATAAAGTGACGCATGTTTTAATCAAAATACTCATTTGGCAAAAATGATTCACTTATGTACTGTATGGATACTAGAGGCTATGCAGTACCACATGAAGTAGATCATGTTCTACTTTAATTGTACCAACTACGCACTGTACATCCTGCCAGCTACATCTGGAACCAGTTGAGGTTTTTTTTGAGAAATATTTTGCAAAAAAGCATCCTTAATCAAAGTTCATGAAAAACATACATTTACAAACATTTTCAGAACGAGGAAGGAATCAAGGGGGCTCTTTAATCGAGGTTGACACATGTTGGCCTGTAACTCCAATGTACGGTAAATGGGGAATTTGCAGTTGCAATTCACTACCGACATACCTCGCAATATTTTCTGATGTTTGCCTCACCACCGTTGCGCTTTGGTTCTGCTTTCGCATGCTCCGCGGGTCGTCAGGGGCGACTCAAGCTGAGGAGGCTTGGACCCCGTCATAACTGCTTGTAGGTCTAGTTTTTATTTATTTTATTTTTTTCATGTATGCTGACTTGACTCAGTGATCAGTGCTTTGATTGTGGTGTGACTGCCAGAGGAAATCACTGATCCCAGTCTTCATTGGTCACCCGCTTCAGTGTGAGCACACACGTTTTGGAGAATGAATGCATTTGTCTGTTTCTTCTGCTTTGTATTCTTTGTTCTCTGTTCTCTTAATCACGTTTCCTTTTTGCAACACTTGTTCAGGACTTTGAGTTGCCTCGCTTTAGATATTCCTGCCTTAATGGGTTCAGACAGCTAATTAGGAAAATGTCCCTATACTTTAAAATGACCATGAAATGCACATGTAGAGAGTACCCAAACTGAAGGTACTTTAGCAGTGATTACAGCTGACCCATACTAATTGGAATCACAGTAAAAATAGCTGAGTTTTTTTTTTTTTTTATGCCCAGACAAGGTATCTTGGAAAATACCTGTCGCATGATTGGAGCAGAGCAAGTGTCAGTACCAGGACTGAACCAAAAGATAGATAGAAAGACAATCATAGCAGAAGGAATGTTGATGATATAGCATAATGCTAAACAATGATCATTGCCCAGTACCTTAGTCGACAACTTTTAGATTGTAGACCACATATTAACACAGTGTCTTGCCACCACAGTGTGACACAAGCTGCTATTATACTACACATGTACATGCTGAAAATACAGTCAGCCACTGCGCTTAAAATTTATTAAATTGTATTTTTACACATGTGTGCAGAATATGCTCGCTTTACCTGGTTGATAGATTTTTCAGAATCCTCTCTGCATTCAATCTTGGGTGTTTACACCAAAAATTCAATAAACTAATTAGTAATTCCGAAAGCTTAACTCACAGTTATCACTGAGTACTGAATTTTTATGTCTAATGTGTATCATATAAATTGCTGTTGTAATTGCATCTACTATCCAAACTTTTTGCAGGCTTTGTTGAATTTCCTCACAAACAGAGAACTCCCAAGGCAATTGTACACATCTGCTTATTCTGACGTAAATGGGATTTCTGCACAGCTCTAGATTAATTAGCAAAGGTATGTCACGTACTTTGAAAGAGTTGTGATAAATGATGATGAGTTAAGGATGAGTTTATAGCCATACATCTGCTAGATGTTGATTTGATCAGATTCAGAATATGTATAGCTAGAAATAGATATAGAATATTTAGCAAGGACGTGAAGAAATTACTTTAACACAATTATTTCTTTTGTGCTTTTACTTTGTCTTGACTGTCACTCAAGTGCCACCATTATTGTGTGATGGATTTACCTTGGTGGGTTCCATCACAAACACAGGTGCAAGCTAAGAACTTCAGCAAGAACTTAGCTTTTGTTTACTCTACAGCAGAGGAGCTCCATTTGGGTTACAGCAAGCTAAGCTCTTCATCAGGGCATTCATAAAAGTAGTGAACATGTCTGTGGTGGTCACGTCCTGAATATGATTTCTGACACTTTATAGCAACATGAAATATTACATATTAACTATTGTAATAGAAACAAACCCACCTTATTGAACTGCTGAGAGATTAATTGTTCCCAAAACACATCACAGCGTGAAATAAATAACTATAAGAACATGACTGATTAAAATCTGTATTTGGTTAATGATAGCTTTGTGTAACATAAGATGGTCTGTCTGATTGTTATGAATAATACAGTCCTGTGGGAACAGATGTAGTTTCTGGAATATGCACTTCCCCAAAGTGTTTATGCAGACATTGATGTAATCAGTCACTCATGATAGACATGTTGATGCGGGAAGTGGTGAAATGCACTGTAGTTGTGGCACTCAAGGACAGTTCCGGCGCAAAATGAGTCGTCGGGGCATGCAAAAAGAATTCACTATTTTTATACCATTAACAAGACTTAAAATAGCACCACACTTCAACGGTAACACAATGAGGGTCCCTAGATGTAAACCATTCGAACGACTAACGCCGTGGAACTGGTAACCAGCAACATTTATAGCTCAAGCACGGCGTTCATTGTTCAACTGGTGATGACTGTTTTCCAAAGATGGCGCCTGCCTGTGTACCAAACATTTATAAACTATCTTTTTAATAATCTGTCTCTACACTTACAAAGTTCTAAATGCTTTGGTTTACACGTAGGGAGGGACCCTCATTATGCTATCGTGAAAGTGCGGTGCTATTTTGAGTCATATTAGTGTTATAGAAATAGCAATTTCTTTTTACTTAATAGGGTTTTGTGCTAAAACTGGTCACATTTGATTAGCATGAAAACATATCCCAGAGAACGGTTGATGTGTTATTAACCCCTAGGTTAATAAAAACACATTCTCCCAGTTTTCTGAAGTTGTATCTAGCCATGATAAGTTCAGTTTCATTTCTCACATGGAGTTAAATGAATTGTATGTATTTGTGGTGCTCAAAGCATGAACATTACTTTTCGTTAGTCTCTGAAAAGATCCACATACCTTGCTTTTTGATGTTTTCAATGAGAACTATTTTCTTCTGGAATTACTTTTTTATGTTTTCATGCAGCCATTGAATCACAACATTTGTATCAATAATCGCTGGTTTCTGATGGTTATGCAAATTAGGCCAAGATGGACAGTGTTGTCTCAGATAAGACAAATTAAGGTCAACCTTGTCCACAGGTATTCTTGTTACCTTCTTGGTAATGCCCTCTTGACACACAGTATTAACCTGTTTGATTAAAGGTTACCAAAAATATCTTGTTCAACTATTTACCTGTAAAAGAATAGTTAAAATGCTGCCACATATAAAATCACAACCAACTATAAAGTCAAGCTATATCTGAAAGATTTGTTCCCTTTATTCCCATTGTATTTACACATGAAGGACTTTCAGTATCATAGTCCCTGACATTTAAATACAGACATTGTAGTGGAAGATTAATTCCGGTGAATGTCCATACTATATGGAGTATTTAAATACAGGAAACATAAAAGAGATAAAATAGGTCATAATAATAAAAGCAGAGAGTTCAGCACTTAGCTTTGGTTTATTATTGCTTGTATGGGCTTGTAAAGGGATTATTTACAAATTGAAAGTCAGTACATATATTACGGACATACCACACTTGAATTCATTAATTAGTCAAAAAAAAACAATAGTAATACATTATTTAATTTGTCTCTTTGCATTTATTCAAGTGGTTGAACCACATGAACCAAAACACTCACACTGGATTAGCCTTTAGTAAATTCTTTACTTCTTAACAGTATATTTGTTCAAAGTTAGCATTCACACACTTCATAAGGTTTTCATTTAACAGCAGAATCCCTAAACAGAATAAACATATGTATTAGTGTTTTCCTGTATTCAGTGTTCTGTCTGGTTAAATGAACAATAGCAGTGGCTTGATGGTGTTTTAGGCCCCCAACGTCTCCTTCCAGGCAGCGGTGCAACCATTGACTAAAAGGCACCTAACCTTAACCCTAAGCATTGCCTAATCAATTTCAAGGAAGCGCTACGACCGTTGACTAAAAGGCACCTAACCTTAACCCTGACCATAACCATTGCATAATCCAAGTGTCAGGGCAGTGCTGCCTGGAAGGAGATGTTGGGGACTTAAAACACCGATAAATATAGCAGTGCCAGTGTTGGAAGTCAGGCTGAGACTTTTTCTTTTCCTAGGTCGCTGAGAAACAGCTAGACATTGCATATGCTGCACTTCCAAGCCTGTATTAAATATGTGTCATTTAAAATTACCTTGCACTTGTACTATATAAAAAAAAATTCTTTCTGTCTACAACTGTAAAGCGAGAAGTTGAGCTTTGACTAATTATGTATCTGTGTAGTCTTTTCCCAAACATCTTAATTTATCAAATTGTCACATTTGAAGAATTAGTGCCCTTACTCACTGTCCCATTAGCAATGATTGAATTTGAATGTTATCTAATTGTAGCTTTGCATGGCTGCTGCTTCATGTTGAGCCAAAGCCAGTGTCTCAACAAACATTTCATGAACATCACAGAATATAGGAATTCAGCCACTCTGAACTGTGCTCCAAGACTAGTATATCTGTCGATAAGGAACTGTTAATCACTCTCTGTAGCCGCTGACACCCCATACTGGTGATTAATGACCTCACTCACTGTGATCAAGTGAACCATTAAAATGTGCCAGTGACCCAATGCAACTGCAAGAAGGTGACACTATGAAAACATTAAGTACATCAATTTCTCTTACTCTTAATCTCCAACAAAAAACGTTTTACAACTCAAAGAATTTATGTATCAGTATTTATTTTATCATTTAGGGTTACCTTTTTTACCCACTTGAATTTTCCTCAGTGATTGCAGCAAGCTTAAAGAAAATGCACTCTATTCAATGACAAAAGTGCTTGATGAGAGTCAGCATATTTGTAGGAAGCTGGTACAAGAGCATTAATCAAGTGCCGGGGCAGACCAATAACAGGCTCCGTAATCATGCTGGAGCAGCCCTCTAACTTTGGGCAACATCGCCTGGTCATTCATCATCTGGAAAAGCAAGAGGGAGATTAATAACAAGTACATTAGTCAGTGTTTAGATGCAACCAATGTGCTTCTGGGTCAAGCAACAGAGTCACAGTGCCAAAAGAGATGATCTTGATTCGCTAATGATTTGGAAAATAAATATCAGGATATACTGTTGATTTTGATAACCAAATAAAGTGCATTACTCTTCCATACACCTCTATGGATCAGTTACCAGGATCCTGTTAATTAAACAATGTGAGGCAAACTTTACTGAATACTTTCAGTACTCTGTGCCATGGTTTAATATGTTGTGCAACATTATAAGAAACTTTCATATAGCCTTGTTTTTTTGTTTGTTTTCATAAGCATTTGTTTTCCCATTTTACCTCTCTCTGGACTGTCTTGCAACAGGGATCTTGGAAATTGATTTTTTTTTCATCTTCAACTCAATATCCCGTCTTTTCAGGAGAAGAGCCTGTTAGCATGCACCTCACAGTTGAGGCAACCCATTATTTGTGTCTGCCTCACCTTCCCCACCCTGTTTTCCTCTGAATTAAGGAGTCATTTGTCAATGCTTTGAGTGCCTGCCAGAAATAACTGATGCACAAAATGCCATGTGTTGCCTGTCTAATTCAGAAAAAATGTAGTTGCCAAATAAGAAAAGAAGAATAAGACATGGGAGACCGAAACAGAGAATGAACTTTCAATATTCAGGGTGACTGATGCTTCCTCTTTGACTCTGGAGAGTGCATCCCACAGTTTAGATGTTTTTGATACCCTTCCCTCCCCCTCAATGCAGAGTGCCCTCCAAAGATACTCAAGGAGGATTGGGTCTAGTGGATCAGGATCCGTTTGAGAAAAGGCATGTCTTTACAGATGTGTGTAAGAAAAAGATGCAATGGAGATTATCTTCACAAATACTACAGTTTTTGCTACCAGATTGTATACAGACAATAGGCACAATCAGCAAGAGTGTTCTAATTATCTGTGACTCATCGCTTAACAACACTTCCAAACCTGAGAATTAAAATAGGTATACTAAAATCAATGGATTTGGTGCTCATAACATAAAGCCTGCTCCATTTGTAACCTGCATTTATCCAGATTTAGAATAAATATGCACACTTTGTGGAATAAACTCAAGTTCACCTATGCCTAGTGTTCATCCCCCACGTCTCAAATTTGTGGTGTGACAGTTTAACAGCCATTTTTGCCTAGCAACCACGTACATATGCACAAACAACAGTAATAGTTTTTTCTCTCTACATTACGCAGCCACATTATGGTTCACCCTTTCATCCACCGGGATAAAGTCCAACTGTGCAGCAGCCAGGCGGTGATTTATCAGTAGTCCCACAATTGCCTGGCACATCTCGCCATGGACAATTCCTGAGTAGGAGAGTCCTCCATCTATCAATGAGTTTGGTTCCAGAGCCAAAGCTGTGCATAGAAGTGAGCCCAACTGCATTTTGTTGGTACCTTTCGTCTCCACGCACCAAATTGGGCACCTTCCACAAAAAGTGATTACATCTGATTTTCTAAGGGCAAGTTTCCATTGCTCACTGACTAAATCTTTTCTACCCCTGGCCTTTGCCCAAGAGGTTTTTCATTGATCTCTACCTTTTGGCTTGCATGGTCCTTGGCTCTGGAACAGTTAACCAGCTTGTTTGCCCCAAGAGAATATAATTCAGTTTCAGTACAGTAAGGAAATCTGTTTCACTTTTTTTGGCAGTAAGTCAACACATTGAATGTGGGCATCAGACTAACAAGACTAACAAGAGTGCACCCTGTCCTTTTTACAAGTTGTTTATATTCTTCAAGGCGCAGCTGATGATATGGCGTAATTTCCACTGTATTTGGATTGTCTTTCTGGCTCCATTGCTCTATGATCTTTGACATCAAAGAGTTTGCTGCTGAATGTGACCACTGGGTATGGCCTGAACCATCCAGGAGGAGAGAGCAGCAGTTAGAAAAAGGCAATTATGTTGGGGTCTTACAACAAGTGTAGTATCAGATGGTGTTGATTGAAACATCTTGATTTTCTATTTTGCTTTTTTCTCACCACAGACCTGAGCATTGGTTTGTGACCAAGAGAATTACAGTGAGAATATAAGAGGTTGGGTCCTCCACAAAGTGTCCAGCCTCATTCTGTATGATTGGTTAGAGGTTAGTTAGAGGATCAGAAATCCAAAAAATAGTTTTAGGCTCCTACTCCTCCACATCAAGACAGTTGAGGTGGATCAGGATTCTACCATAATAATAATGACCCTGCAGCCTGTCTTTTATGGAAGTGTACAACAACTGATGACCAGACCTTAAGGTAGACTAAGGATGACTTCATCTGTCCAAACTAATCCATTTTGTGAGCTGAGCAAAGGGATATGTATTTCTTGTTGCTGAACTATGTTTCATGGGAACATTTTACAAAAAAAATGATTACGGCTTAAGATTTTAATCAGGAGAGACTGTATTTATTAAATGTTCCACAATAAAGTTAGAATTATATAGTCTTTGGTGATTAGACCCCATCGAGAGATAGTATATTTAGGGGGGGTAGTGATGCCATGGTACCCCCCACAAATAAACTATCTCTCGATGAGGTCCCTATTTATGGGTGGTAGTCACCTTATGGTGATGGAAAGGATTGTGTGTCCCTATGAATCTGGGGGCTCTGTTGTCTGGAGCTTTGTGCTCTTGGTAGGGTCTCCCATGGCAAAGTGGTCTCAGGTGAGGGGCCAGGCATAGAATGGTTCAAAAACCCTATGAGACAACGAGGTAGAGATGAAGTGACTCTTCCCGGAGGAAGCCTGGGGTCCCCTTCTGGAGCCAGGCCCAGATGAAGGGCTTGTCAGCGAGCGCCTGGTGGCCGGGTTTGCCACAGAGCTCGGCCGGGGACAGCCCGAAAAAGCTACGTGGCACCGCTCTCTCCATCCCATGGGCCCACCAACTGTGGTGCTCACAAGCCCCCGGCTGAGCGCCACTGCATCGGAGTTTACCACCGGTGGACAAGAGGATTGCCTCCCTACGCCTGCGGCGGGAAAACTCTGACTGTTGTTTGTGCATATGCACCAAATAAGAGTTGGGAGTATTCAGCCTTCTTGGAGACCTTGAATGAAGTCCTGTATGGGGCTCCAGTGGGGGACTCCATAGTTCTGCTGGGGGACTTCAATGCACACGTGGACAATGATGGAGATATATAGAGGCGTGATTGGGAGGAACGGCCTCCCTGATCTAAACCAGAGTGGTTGTCTGTTGTTGAACTTCTGTGCTAGTCATGGATTGCCTATATCAAACACCATGTTCAAACATAGGGCTGCTCATAAGTGTAATTTGTACCAGAGCACCTTAAGCCGAAGGTCAATGATCGATTTCATCTGATCTGAGGCAGTATGTTTTGGACACTTGGGACACTACTCCAAAAACAGGAGAGGTAAGACAGCAGAGCAAGGTTGCTGCGGCACCACTTAGTGGCATAGGGGTGCCTGGAAGTAACATGGTTATGAAACAACAAGAACCTGCGTCTCACAATGCGCCTAAAACAGGCGAGGTGAAGACAGCAGGGTGTGACTGCAGCGGCACGCACAAGGTGCCTGAGATTGGTAACAATCGGGCATCCGTTTCTTGTCCTCTTAACGCACATCCAACGCAGCATTACAGGTTGTTGATTGTGGACAGAACATATACACATGTGCAGATGCCGACAGAGCCCTCGTATTCATAGAATCTGGAGTTACTTACGTAACTATCGCTCTGAGAATGACTGGGCAACATCAATACTAAAGCATAATAGGTCTGGCATAACCACATCATCATGTTCTATTAGGTACCCTAAAATATTTCTTAGTCCGCTGCAAACAGAAAGCAGAAACATAAACACGTTTTTTTTCAAGATCATTTTAGGCCTTGATTTGTATAGGACAGCTCAAGACATGAAAGGGGAAAGAGAAAGGGAATGTATGCAGCAACAGGCCGCAGGGGGCAGAGTCGAACCTGCGGCCACTGCGTTGAAAATGAAAATGAATATGAAAGAATATCCACATTTTGGAGTGATGATATATATTGTGAAGGTTTTTTGTCAATGCTCTGTACTTTGCATTTCAACCTTTTTTTATTAATGTTAATGCTTTGACTTTCATCTTTGTCTAAAGCACATAAATGGGTCACTATATTCTTTTAGCAAAACATTTTCAAAAATCTTTGAAAAATACATGGCATTGTGATAGTTGCTTTTTTTAAATTTTAGTCAAATTAACAGCAAAGTCAAAATGTCAAGTGGCACTACCGTTGCTACATACACACCCGAGTACAGAGAGACAAAAACATGCAAGGACAGTAACAGTGACAATACTCCAAAATCCTCCTCGCTCAGCAGGCTATCTGTCTTCCCATCATTCAATATCTTGTTGCTGTTTGTAGATTCGAGTCACCATCACACCACACTATGGTCCCTGAGTCCCCATTGTAAGAGACAGTGCTTTTGTTGCAAAGAAAAACACAGGGGTTGCTTACCCCTTTGTTCACTTTGACAGCAGACATGCAGAGCTCAGTGTATGGGCATGGCTGAGCATGCTGAAATGAAGCCTGCAGCTGAGTTGTACAGCATTGGTCAAGCTGGCATTGCCTGGAAAAAAGTGCAAAGATACAGCATTCCTCCTTTGATTTTACTGACTTATTTCAAACTGAAGTGGCCCTGGCAGTGGCAGACTGACACTTGCTTGCTTACTATATCTCCATTGTGTCCAATGATGACCATCTTCTCCTTCATTTGTGAGATTTTTGGTGACTGTATATGCCAATTCTGGAAGCACAGCTGTGGTTGCAAACAGAGCATATGTAAACTCGGTTAAGTGTGGATGGGACATGCTTCCTACCATGCCTTTTTGCCTGCTTCATCTCACAATGTTGTGTCTGTTGGTTCTCCAGTTTTTCAACGCCCTTTGCACAGCAAGACCTTCAGATGGTACGGCAGGATGCTAGATATTCAGATCTTCTACCTGAGGGAATAATGTGACACCTTTTCCACAAGGCTTTGATTTGGTCCTTAAACCCTAACACACACACACACACACACACACACACACACACACACACACAGAGTACTAAAAGCTAAAGACCTCTAACCATACTTCATCCCAATCTGATAATCTAAAACATGCAAAAAGATTTTGGGCTCCAGAGATGGCAATGTCTGTCTCTTTGGTCTATATGCTATCCTACTGTATTTGTAAAAAACAACAACATCGAATACATAAATACAATTGAGTTAAATGAATGAGAAATAATTCACATTACATCTTATTGCCTCTGTGTTTGAGGGTGTATGCATGCATTTGTCTGTGCGTTTCCTTTTTTATTTTTCTGCTGTTTTCTTCAACATTGCCTTGGATGATTCCTGAGAGATTATTGATGCTGTCGATGCTCTCAATTAACACCCTGACAAACATCTCCAATTAATGCCAATAGGCCACCGATTAGACCCACAGACATTAACCAGCATGAAACCCTGCATGCATCTCTCCAGTAAAACCTTTGAAACGACTGTTGCAGGTTTCTTACCTGAGGAGTTTGGTCCTGGGGCATTTCATGGGATAGTCTGGTTTGTTTGGGGTGGTATGAAATGTCATTCAAACTTTAATAGGAACAAAGCAACCAAACTCTGGTCTGCTTGAAACGGGGGTCTTGGTTTACTTCCAAGTGAACTTGAGTTCTGTTCGCCGTAGATAAGAATTCAATCCGACCCAAATATAGGAAGTGAACCAAAAAGTAGTGCATTTACTAGCTGGAAATTTCTACCTTGCACACAACTTACAGACTTATATGATTTAAGGGTGAATAACTTTCAAATTCATAACTTATTATGACCATACACTGTTCATTGTCTGTGTGACAACACATCATAATCTCCTTTTTCAGCCCACCCTCTCCTTCGCCTTGTGCAGTGTGAACGCTAACCACACCTGGTACAATGCACCAATGTTGCAACTTCACCCACGAATCACACCTAGTTTACCAAACTAAAGGTGTTAAAGCGCCTTTAACCCTTGTACAAATACTTCTAGAACTGCACACATCACTCCCATTCTTTTAACACTACACTGGCTTCCGGTGCGTTTTGGAATTGATTTTAAAATTGTATTTTTAAAGCCTTAAATGGCCTTGCCCCGGAGTATTTGTCCGAGCTTTTAACTTTGGGTGGGCAAAATTGGCTGTCTTCAGATCTACATACTTTAGAAGTCCCAAGGTAGAGCTACAAACAGTGGGGCGATCGGGCCTTCGCCGTTGCTGGCCAAAAACTCTGGAACAAGCTCCCCCCTGACATTTGCTCTATAACGGATGTTGTTCATTTTAAATCATAACTTAAAACTTATTTATTTAGAATGGCTTTTAATACGCAGTAGTGGTGCAACAACTTCCCTCTTCTTCTGATGATTTTAGGCAACTGTTTGTGTACTGTTTTCAATGCTTCATGTGTTTTTTTCTTGTCTTTTATTGAATGTTGTGTTTGTTTATTCTTGGTTGATGTAAAGCACTTTGGACACCTGTTGCTTGCTGTAAAGTTCTATATAAATAAATGTTGATTGATTGATTGATTGTATTGTCTTCACTTTCGGAACCCTGTCATATCCCTCAGGTCAAATTGACCCGTGACTTATTTGGGGTTTTAAAAACAATTCTGAAATTTTTTTAACTTCATAATCTATTAACAAATATTGTCTTTATCTCGATTTCAAACAATTGAGATAACATATATGATGGAATGCAATCAGTCTCTACTAGAACACAATTACAAATGGTGTGATTAGATCTGAATAATAATAGTAAAAAGTGTGATTAGTTTTTTGTCATAGGGTTATATTTTTTGTTAAAAATCCACTATGTGATCATTTTTATCTTGGAAAAAAACATAAGTGGTCATATCCAGAATAATTTTCTGAATTGAGTCAGGAATACATGTTTATCACAGAAAATAAGGTAAAGCTGTTGATTTTCAGGTAGACAAAATGTAACTTGAACAATTTTTCTTGTCAAAAAATTTGAAATGGGTCAATTTGAACCGAATACCATACTATATATATATATATATATATATATATATATATATATATATATATATATATATATATATATATATATATATATACACACACAATATACGCCCTAGGGTACATCAATTTTAAACTATTGGATTGGGTTTAGTAATGTTCGTCTTAGTGCTGCCAGTCAATGAAACTAAACCTCATAGTGGAAACTGTCATGTCAAAAGAAGTAATACTTTTTATTTATTCAGGAAGGTTCACTGAGAGGCAGTCTCTCTTTTGCTGAAATGCCCTCATCACATTTACACAGTTACACATTCCTGGAAGCTGCCCAGTACAACCACAGTCTGATCTAAGCAGCTCCACGGCTTAGAGGTTGGAGGTTAAGGGCTTAAGGGCCTTGCTTCACCTCAGTGGTGGAAATGAGGGAGGAACAAGTGCTGCTCGATCACTTTTCCCCACCCAGATTTTACCCTGGTCCCGGTCACAAGCTCTCGTCTCTACCCTTTAGGCCAACACTGCCACCAAAAAAAACATTATGCATAAGCATTGATGGCTTCTTAATTGCACATAGCAAGGTTATGAGAGACTGCTTTCCAGTTGGTGAGGCTGTTCAAGCATTCTTTTCCACTTGTCAGAGCTAGTCCTCTTCTCAGTTAAAAAAAAAAGTATTGCACTCTGTAGTGAGAGGAAATTAAAAAGAAATTAACTCTTAAATATCATAAAATTACCTAAAAGCGGCTGAATACATGTTGGGATAAAATTTAAGTTTTCTATCAAGACAGAACAATTATACAATAATTGTACAGTAATGGTGTATCTTAATTTACAGTGTGAAATAATCTTTTTCTTTTCTTTGATTCCAGGGAAGAGGCCATGATGTCCACTTACTTTGAGACAGTGGAGGACCTACTGGCATCTTTTGGGCCCGTTCGTGACTGTTCTAAAGATAACGGTGGTTGCAAGAAGAACTTCAAGTGTGTGACTGACAGACAGTTAGACTCATCCGGCTGCATGGTAAGTCTAAGCAGAGGGCATCTGCTGGTTTTACTTCCACTGTTGATTACATGCTGACATGAATACATTGCTGCACATTGTGTCATTCAGGGTCGATCCAAGATTAAGACATGTTTGCCTGTGATAGACCTAATGATAAAAGGCACAGCAGTTACACTTTTCATCTATCAGCCTGCTGTCAGCTAACCTGGTGCTTTAAACTAAACAAACTAGCAGAGCTCAGAGGGTGTTGACAACCAATTGCAGACTAGTGCCACACTAGTAATGCTGCATTCAAGACTTTAGTCTGAATAGATACACAGAAGCTACATACTGTATATGCAGTCTGGGCATGCTACCATTTACATGTTCCATGTATTGGCTCAATTAATTAATAATAAAATTATTAATGAAACAAACAACAAGCTCAGAAGTTATTGGCAGCTAAAAGACTGCTTAGTATTGAATATATTCTAGCATTAATTAATTTACATAATCACCTATTTTTAGTGTTTCTTTCCCAAGACAATGCCACTCATTAAATTTGCATGCCATCTGCTGCATCCTAAATGGCTTTTGAGATATTTGCAAGTAATCTATAATATTGTATGTGCTGTTTACAGCCATAATTAGTAGTCTTTGTTTTTACTGTAGGCTCTTTAGTGTACAGTATACAGTATATGGACACACTGGCTCCTATGGTTAAGAAGCAGTTATGACTCACGCTGCTGTAGTGTGTGGCCCTGTATTAACCATACAGATACTCTGACAGGACACTGCCTTCCTTTAATCTGGTTAAGGTATATGTGACACTCTTCCAGTGACTTTTTACCCAGTTGGAATTGAATAAAAACACTCAAATTGCTTTTTTGAAAAAGATTAACCATATAAGGCTATAAATTGACTGGTCTTTTCATAGTTTGTGCCGACCAAAAACAAACACGGTTAAGTTAATTTCTTTTGTTTTTCTTTCTTTTTTTTCTAATCTTTTAACTGAAATATAAAAGGCCTCTATTCCAATGAAACCTTCTATTTACAATATTCACAAAAAACATTTGGTCTGACACTAATCACAAAAGTTTAATAGCAATCCTGACTCTGTTGTCCAGAAATACTCCATACCATAGATGATAGACTTTGTACAATAAACTAAATACCAACATACTGCTTGTAATATTTTCAGCATTTTCTATACAGATTATACAGTTGTTCTGCCTCTGCAACTCATCCCCCTACTATTTACCTCCTACTGTGTTACCATGACTACAACTCCATATTAATAAACCTGACTCATAATCCCAAAATAAAACAATTTCCACCTTTGACATACAGTATTTAGTAGCTTGTCGCTGTTACTTGTTGCTGACTAAGATATGGTTTTGTCTACATAGAGTGGTAATTGCCTCTTGCCTCATACATGTTCACAGTATTTTCTTCATTTTGTTACTGATTATTTGATAATACGTTATAATAACCCTAGATCTCTGCAGTTGATTGGTGTTCTTCTGCTGTGCCACCTGAGCACCCGCAATATGGTTAATTAAAAAATATGGGTAACACTTTACTGCATGAACAGCAATGGTGCACAGTGTCACACTTTCCTGCAAAGCACAATTAAATGCAGCTTCCGACAAATTTCATCCAGCTCATGCCTTGTTCTGTTTGTTCTGTGACATTTTAAAAGTTACAAAGCTTTAGTTTATTCTCCCAGTAAAGAATTATCTACACACGTGGCATTTTTTAATGTTCTCACCAATTTTGTAAATGCAAAATTTAAATAAAATGTGAATGAATGTTTTTGTGCTGTTATATCAAATTGTTGTGATTAATTTAAATAATTCTATAGTGTGTTGAAATGTATTAAAACAATATATTTCACATCGGGGTTTGTTCTCTCATAGTTAATACAAGAAAGTAGTCATGTTAGCTCACGTACATGCTTTGCATAGTGTAATATAGCAGATACCTGAAAAATGATTACAGTGTCCGTAACAGTGGTTCCAATCATGTTTTATGTATTTTCACAGTGGTAGTAGCATTTGCATCCTATACCAGGGCAGAGACGTTTCCCATACTAAAGCTATGCTGGTAAGATGAATCCTTATTAGACCCAGAGGTGGAAAGTAGTAGACATGGGAGAGAATGTTTATAAAATATGAATGAGTATATGTCAATAAGCTTTTGGATTGTTTATTAGACTTTCTTACGTCAAGCCCCTGGACATATCGTGGTATATTTAATTAACACACACACATGCATAAGCCAACATGTCAACCATGTCAAAGAACTGCTAGTAAATAGCACATTAAATAAAGTAAAGGAAAGATAAGTAGAGAAAATACATACATTCTCACTCACTTAGGGGTTTAGTAAGCATGAAAAGATTTACTTTCAACTCACACTTTCAGAAAATATAAATGTTGGATGAAATATTATGCTGAAATGATTCAGAACACTCTCACGCCTCCGTGTGCGGCTGGTTACGCAGACAAAACGACTGACAAAGCCTTCTAGTCTTCAAAGATTAACTGAGAGGATCACAGGCACAGTGGCATTCTTTTCTTTTTCTGACTCTTTTGGGCTGGTGTTATTTTAACCACCCCTGTCAGAGTGGGTGCTAACACAGAGCAATAACATGCCATACGGACAGCTTAAAATCCATTATCAGAGTCTGTCCCTCAAGGCTGTCTGCCGCTCTTAAGACAGTAGACATACCATTACAATGAATTTAATTTTAGTTTGAGTGCTGTTTTGGAGACATTACATATTCCATTTTTTGGCCTGTGTTCCTTTCCTTGCTCCTGCTGAGCCGGAAAGGATGACATGTGGTTTATTCTTGTGCTCGCTAACCTCTGCTGATAACAGCAGCTGTTGTGCGTGCAAGTTAGCAATTTCAGACAGGTAATGTTTTTGCACTGGCGCCTTACCTAACAACAGTTTGTCATATTATGCATTATAGTAGCAGTAAGTCAGTTGTGCTGTTAACATTACAGCCTACACCGCTGTTTCCATCACACTTATTTTTGTCAACTGTGTGAAATAGGTGATGGTTACTGGAAATGTATCAAAGCAAATGGTTGTGACTATAATGCTTGAAAAAGGAAGAAAGCAGGTATTGATATATCTAGTTATATCATTATTCATGGGAGCAAAGATAAGTTCAGGTGCATTTGCTATTTAAACAACGTAGGTGCTGGACGGTATTAAAATATCAAAGACATTTGCGTTGGGCTTGCGCTGCGCCGGGTGCAAGATAGGGCCCTAAAGCTTTAAATTTGGTTTAGAGTTTTTAAAACATTCCATTTGTAAGGAGCATTTTGTAACATAACATAAGACATACCTTTTAGACTTTAGAACAGATCAGAGAACAGAAGTAATGAGGCCGTTTTTAATCTAGCACAATACAATTCCCTTCTGTTGCAGAATGAATATATAGGCTACCAGACAACGCTCCAGATAGATTTAAATTCCAGACATTATGGGAGCATGATGTGTATCTCAACTAACATAGCAGTAGGCTCCTTAACTTTCCATTTTTACAAATTTACCGTCTGTTGCTCAAACAGGTAAAAAACCTTCACAATAGCTTAGTTATTACACTAAAGTACATATTTCTTCCATGAATCTCTCTTCATCAAAAAGATGCTGAAAACTGGAGTTAAAGTTTTATTTAATTATCTTGGCAACACAGTAGCATAGAAGTTTAGGTAATATCATTTAGTTGTGGGTTGTGTGAACGATCTAGCATGTACCCAGTGGTGTGGAATGAATGGTCGAATTCTAGTTGAATCTGTGGCCAAGGTACCGTGTCATCCACTGTGTTTGTTTGAGAAAGGGGAATTACCGATGCACTCTGTGAACTCTCCTGGGGCTGCTCTGTGAAGTTCAAAACTCTGTAAACATGGCTTTTCCTGGTAGCTCGTCATTTTTAAACTTTAAGTTTGACGATTGCATCATACTGTTGTTTTCTGCTCTTGTAGGAAATGGTGAAATTTTTGTCTTTATGGCACATTATTGTATCCAGCTACAGTATCTGTCTTTCTAATGGACGTACACAGAGGCTGAGCAGATGGTAGGATATTAGTAGCATATCTTTCATCAGTTGATGTCCCTTTTGGGACATCTCTGGTAAAGTTGTTTGGCTGCAGGGTTGGCAAAGATGTATTTTTTAACGTCAACCATCATCCGTAAGTTTAATTTTGGCCTGTCAAATTCCAGTCGTTTATAACAGTTTAGAGAAGAGAGATAATGCTGTCTCCAATCTCATTTTGAGGCACTTGTATAGTGTCCCAGTATGCAACAGTTTATTAAAATGTGTAGCACACTCCAAAAGTCAGAAATTAAATGATGAGTTGTGTAGTACAGAGCCAGATTTCTGCTTGGTTGCTTCTGGTTTGCATAAAAAGTCAGCAGAGAGGAAAAATGGCAACTCCACCCAAACAAAGGTTTTGTGCAAACCCTCATCCCCAAAGTCCTCTACCCACCATCCCCTGGATCTCCCCACAGTCCTGGGTTCCTGACAACTGATCATCATGATTCCCCCTGCTCTACTGCACAGCACAGCTCAGTTTACCTCATTACCATTGAGTTTTATGGTTTAAAGCAAATTGTTATAATTCTTTTATGCTTTCACTCCATGCTTTTCACACCACTGTTGGTTAAATGCCAGATCAAGTGTGTTGTTTAGTGTACCACGGAGATGCACGTAACACTGCTGCAGCCGAAGGGTGGGAGCTAAGATCTGTGTTCAATGAAACAGTTCAGTAAGAAGCCTTGAGAGGGGAATATTAGTATTTGCAGCAAAACAGTAAAACTAAAATGTGTTATATTCAATAAGTCATTATTATTTAACCTAATCAGGGTGAAAATACAGTAGGAGCAACATCAGTGAAAAACTGAAGCCATAGTTTAAAGGGGCATTCACTCACGCTGGGTCCAATCTTTTAGATTTCATTTGACGAGTTAAGTTTTTGAATTGTAATCAATTTCACTCAATTAAATGTGGCTCAGTTTCAAACCGAGGCAAACATTACATAAATGAAGGAAGATTATTCAAACACACAAGCTTTATCCCCAAGTAACATGTTAGATACCCAGAGAAAGGTTACTATTTCAATTTCCTCTCCTTTTAACAGTTTTTCAAATTATATACAGGTTTCCTTTTTTGTTTGCGCCAAGATTAAGATGTCAAGGATAAGAAATAGTTATTGCTACCCTGTTGCAGGATATTGCTATTTTTGAATAACCTTTGGTGAAATCTGTGAGGAGATGCATTTGTATATCTGTCTCTCTGTAGATCTCTATGTATCTCTGGCTCAGAGGCTAATTTCATAATCTCCATATATCATATCCTGTCAATTACATAGACTGTATGAATTAAAATGATCCAATCAAAGCCAACCATTTTTAATCAACATGTTATATTGCATTTCAACTTTGACAACCCTACTTAAACTTCTTCTTATCATATTCTCTATATACATGTAAAATACAAGCTAAGACAAGCTAAATCTGTTTTAAATAGCTACGTCTCTTTATGCCTTTGGGCAACATCATTCCCCTTAGCTGAGATATAACTGTGTTTTTGAACTGAAGATTAAGTATGAAGTATGAATTCACAAAAATATAACAAACAGCTGGGTTGAGACTTGTTATTTGTCACTGGGGGACTGCATTGCACCCTTGCAAGTTTTTTTTTCTCTTGCAGCAATAAAACTGTGGTGCCTAATTTAACCCATTTAGCAGCAGTGGAGCTGCAGGGCATGCATCTCTGCCACCTCTATACCAGATTAGGCTGTCAAATATGCTTTTAAAGTATTTGATTTCCCCCTCCCCCCATCCGCAGTGTGATTTAGAGCTCTTCCTTTTCAAAGACTTGCTTGTTGTTTTGTGAAATTGTCAGCCCACATCTTCCTTATATTGTTTCCTTTATATCCATATTTTTTTTTCACTGAGAAGATTCTCTAGTCTTTATGGTTTACAGCATTTCACTGTTCCAAAGGCTGCAGTGGGAATATATATATACACACACACACACACACACACACACACATACGTCCTTGATCACTTACTGTTCACACTTCTCTCACACTACGGCTTCTCTCTGAAATGTGTGATGGCCACTAAGTATGAACATCTGGCATCTTAATTTTGACAAGATCATTAAGAGACAGAGTTCTCAATAGATTGTGCTGCAGTTTCTGATTAAAGATGAGGGCAGTAATGGGTAATTGTGGAAATGAATAGCATTCATTTAGCATGTGTGAAGTTTAATTCGTAGGAGTGATGTATGTGCAGCATGTAACGCTTAAGACAATGTACGTGCAGTTATATTTTATGCATTATTTCTTTTTCTTTTTTTGTCTTCAAACCTGCCTTGTATTTTAAACCCCATATACTGGTGTGAAATATCATTTCTCTGGTACTTAATGGTTATGTAACATTCTCGTTTGCAACTGCCTCCCGGAGAATACAACCCTTAGTGTTATATGTAAAGCAGACATACAGCTGTAAAAGAGAGTGCAGATAATATGTACTGTAAACATCCAGTCCGTGAGATTTAATCTAATATCCATCCTTCTTCATCCGCTTATCCGGTATGTAATCTAATAGTTTAAGCTATTAATTATATTTCAATGAACTTGCAAATTTGTAAGCACATCAACACACACAACCACACTTCATTAGATAACTTGGTCTATTCTCATTGTGCTGCAATTGCAGAATCACTACAGACTTGATTGAAAGAATTTATCTGAAATGCAAATAATTTCCCTTTTCCAGCCCTTGTGTCTTTAGAGAGTGGCCCGAGCAGCAAGAGCAAGTAGCTAGTGGCTTGTGCTAATGGCTAACGTTAAGTCATTTTCAATCAACCGTGTAGGGATGTACGGCAATTATGAATTATAGGCAGCTATTCCCACTGCTCTGCATCAGTATGACGAATTGCTCCAATCTCTTTCTGCTTAGCATGACATTCATGAGATACAGTGAAAGGATCTGAAAATGGAGAGCCTTTCCATTGCTTGTTGAACATATGGGCCTTTGTCCAGAACATAGGTGTGAACAATGCACGTTTCACCGAAGAGATCAAAAATATATTCGTATAATCGTAAAATGTATGCAAATATGTATAATCGTAAAATTACAGCCCACAGAGAGCTGATGTTACCTTACTTCAGGATACATGTCTACCCTTTGTGTGAAAACTACCTTTGTTCAATCTTTTGAGATAGTGATCTTAATAGGAAAACATACAGTAATCTTGCAATAATGGAAATTAGTAGAAAATGACCCCCTGATTACTTACGTTAGTTGAGCCACTACTGGTGATCAGTCATCAAATAGCTTTTGGGACTGATGGTAAAATTGCACAGTCCCAGTTACTGTACTGTCACCCCACCTTTGACTAAGCTGATAACAGAGTCAGGATATATCCATCCCATAATTGTTTTGCCAATTGTGAGTGTATTCAAATATAGTGGAAAAAACATTGAGATTTAAAAATAAATGCAGAGTAGTTTAGAAATTAAAGCCTGACATAAGTGTGAGGGTCTTCCAAATGTCAAAACGCATAATCCTCATCTCATCTACTGTACTAGTTTTGTCTCCAGTTTATTTCTGTCTGCATTCAAATCTTATGCTTGATGTTTTTTTTTGCAAAAAAAAGCCTTGATAGCTGAAGAGCTGCTGCTCTGAGGGCATTTAAGGCTTTGGAGGTTTCACAATTAGCAGTAGTGTTCTCTCCAGTTTGATACTTTGTTGGTGGTGAGATGTTCAAAAGAAAAAAACTAGAGACAGCATGCACACGCATGCTCTACACAATTTGCCAGCACCCAGTAAGAGATATTGAGTCCATAGCTCTCCCTACAATTTATCTGGCAGAAATTTTAAAACGCTACAAAATATAGTTTTTTCCTCCCACCTAACTCTCATACACACAGCTTGAATGGAACTAGAACTGGCGTTATATTTCTCTTGTCCTGGCTGCAGTAATAACTTTCATGCTTTTCCAAACATCTTTCCCATTATTAAGCTCTGCTTCAATCCTCTCTTTGTATCTCAGTGTAGCGTATATGGGTACTTAATTCATTGACATTAATTAATATTTAATGTATCATGGTGGTTATTAGAAAGTTTCTTAAAAGTTTTAAAGAAATAAATAGGTTTGGGGACCATCTCGATAACGAGAAGCAGATAACCATGCCTTTTCAGTCTCATTAACTTGAAAAGACGATCTGCTACAGCGATCCGAGTTCAAATTCTTGGTGTACAGTGGCTGAATAATATTTCATCACAAACTTACGTAATCAGGTTCTTTATAAAAAAAGGATTTATTTACCTACTAAACACTACTAAATCAGAATACGTATTAATGAATGAAAGAAAGGAATTAATGGAACAAACACAAAATCAACACATTAATGGCACACAAGTGAAATCTGACGGATTTTCCGGGAGCAACGGAGCAATCCTGGAAGTGTAACGTCAAGGATGTAGACTAACGGGAGATTAATGTCTGAAGGCCTTATTTGCTAGGCCTATATCTTTCCTTCACAACCCCAACCATCAAACCTGGTTAGCAGGCAAACAAAAGTTCTGACCAACTCAAATGTGTGGATGGATGTGTAGATGATGAAAGTCGTAACTTGGGTTCATCAGCTGGTTATCTACCACAGTCAGGCAGGGCTGTGTTTGTCTCTCTGCATAGCAGGTGAAGCTTTAATGTGCGGTAGATGATTACCTTGTGTTGGCACTGGTTCTTCAGCTCCAACTTTTGGCTAGGGAGCGGTTAGGATGTCCTTGTTTCATGGCACGTTTCTCAAAGTCTTTTGCAAGCTACTTTAGCGCTTTGTCCGAACTTAATGGATTGGCTTAAGTCAGAACGCATATGGGCCAATGGCCAGCTTGCTTTACAGAAAAGGAAGAGGAAAAGTGAGGGAGAGAGAGAGAAAAGCAGAGCTGCCAGAGAGAGATGGCAAGCGAGTTGGGAGAGTGAGTTTTGAGTGTGCAGCTGTCTTTAGTCAGGGGTGCCTGGGTGGCTCACCTGGTGGAGCGCGCCCATGTGCAGAGGCTCAATCCTCGGCGCCGCAGGCTCAATTCTGACCTGCGGCCCTTTGCCGCGTGTTGTTCCCGCTCTCTCTCCCCTTTCATGTCTAAGGTGTCCTATCACAAATAAAGTCCTAAAATGCCCAAAAAATTATCTTAAAAAAGGTTTTTAGTAAGGAGGCCCACAAGATTTGAACCACTACATCAATACTCCCAAACAGAAATTACAGCAGCTCTTGTAGCTCTGAAATGTGATGTGTTGTTAGTTAGAAAACTACACCTTTTCAGCATGTTGCTGATGTCTGAGTATTTAAATTTGAGTGTTACATTGTAGCCTCAGCATGAAATACCAATCAAATATTAAAATATATAAAATTTCCATAATGACTATAAACCAATAATAGTATCACTTACTGTATTTCAATGAATAATAAATAAATGCTGTTTTCCTGCAGCTACTGTCTCACTCAGGCGCATAGAATATACAGTTTATCATGACAGTTTCAGCAATTACACAATACAAAACTGAATATCTGATGCTCTTGCAAGAGGAAATCTGTATTTCTGGATGGGGCGTACAGCTTCTCGTTACACAGTTATCTTTTCTTTTTCTTTTAACATCCTATACTGTACCATCAACAACACTTTAAGACATATTCTAGATATAATTGTTTGGCTTCCAGTTTGTTTGGTAAACTGACCCAATAACACTGCAAAGCAATGTTTTAGAATGCAAAAAAACCAGAATATCTCATTAGTGCAATACATTTCATGTAGATTTGTTACAAATATTTTGCATTCTGAGGCTACCATCTGAGATTGTCTAGTAGTGCATTACCACAGATCATATTGCCCTCGTAAACATATTCTTTCCTTTATTTAAAGCAGTACCTATAATATTACACTGACACCAACAATACCATAAAATCACTGAATAAGATTGATGAAGTGCTAAGCGCTAAACACGTTGCTCTTGTCAGTGTCAATAAGATATCCACAATACAGTCATAAAGTATTTGATCAATGTTAATACTGCATTCTATTAGTCACTAAATCATATGCTGATTGCTTTTTAAGGATATTAAATAATAATTATATAATATATTATAAAACAAAAAGACAGCATTTTTGCCCACCACTAACACACAAGCTGAGCCAGCAGAAAAGTTAATCAAGTGTAACCTCTTTGTTTTGTTTGCGTAACAATCTTTTGTTTACATCAGAGATGGATAATGCAACCCAAATTATGAACAGTAGGCTATTAAGTCCACAAGTTATTAATGATAAGTAAAATTAGATTTTTTAATGGAGTCCAGCTTTGTTATAGAATGCATCTGCTGTTGTTGCATTCATGATTAATTAGTATTTCTTAGGGGGAACTATAATTCATTAAAAAAAACACTTCTTAAATGTAATGATGTACCATGAATTAGCCAATCCAACGTTTGAATATTAGACCCAGTGACTTCCCCTTTGGATTTGTGTGTATGCTTGGGAAATGGAATTTATTGTATGCGGAGGTTGCTGGGTGTCGCTGCTAAACTAAGAGTTAAACTAAAACTAATTGACGAACTTTAACTGAAACGACTATCAAAATGATCATCTGTGATATCGGTACCTTCCTGCTAGCTCACAGACAGTGACTCAGCGATTTTATTTCATTTTTGAGTCAACTGACCTTCACTGCTGACTTCAACAGTACTGATTTCAAACTAAGACCCTCATGTTCAGGTTCTGAGTATGAAATTGAGATATATCTGCTCAGTGAAGCCCCTATGTTTATATTATCTACCACCACACATTTACTTCCCCTTTTTAAGTTAATTGTTTCCATTTTTATTTCCGATTTGGAATGGACAACTCCCTCAACACTAAATTCCTTTTCTTTGCTTGTACTGAGCAGGTGATTTGAGGGTGGATGCCATCCCCCTTGTTAGCAAAATGCCCAAATGCATGCTTCTTTAACCCGCCTTCCTCCCTCTACATCCCCTAGTAGCAGTGAGAGTGCCAAGGCAGAGGGGTTGTTTAGTTGAATATGTTAGTCTAGTCTGCCTGACTCATCGATCCCTTATCTGACTGAGACTGTGCCAGTTAGTCTATGGCCCCGACCATGGCCCTGAATAATATCAGAGTAAGTAACTGTGCTGTGTATTGATAGATCGTTGGCGCAGTCCATGGTGCTAAAGTAGCAGACAGATTTTTTAATTTCCCTTCTGTCAGTTTCATCTTGGATCTATATTCTCTAAATAAACTATAGATGGGGAGTTATGAAAATACCCCTTTGTGGCCTCGGGAATGAGTAGACATCTCTAATCTCCTCCGATGAAAGAAGTGCCCTGACACTTTTTTTCACCTGTCAGTGTGGAAACCCACCAGGAAAACATAACATGTGTGGAGTTGTGTCCGGCAGGAAAAATAAACACAGACCTCAAGTAGTAAGATGTGCTGTAAGGATTTCTCCAAGCTGCCAGTTTTCACTGTTTCATATCTTTGATCACTTTAATCACATAAAGATGTCCATGTTTTCTGTATCCTTTTAAATAACATAATTGGCATCTTTCATTCTACTTTCTCAAAATCCCACTGCCCACTTCTCCTCGCATATCTTTTCCATCTTACTATCTTTGTCTCCCTGGTGCCACCTGATCCTGATTAAAATGCCCACGCTGACCTCTGTGCCTCACTCTCTTCTTCTCTCTCCCTAATTTATGCCGTTTTCCTCACCCCCTCTCCACATCTCCCTCCCACCACCTCTGCGTTCTCCGTCTCTCTTTTCTTGCAGTGTCCTGAGGGGCTGAGGCCAATGAAAGATGGTTCGGGTTGCTATGACTACTCTAGGGGCATTGACTGCACGGATGGCGTCAATGGAGGCTGTGAACAGCTGTGTCTCCAACAGCTCGTGCCCCTTGAAGATGACCCCAGTTCCAGCAACGTGCTCATGTTTTGCGGGTGAGAATAACGAACAGTAAAAAGAAATTCAAAGGCGTTTGCAGGCTGGAAATAAAGCTTCCTCATGAAATAGGTTTCGTGAGGGATTTTCTAATCAAGAAATATTTCCACAGGCAAATACTCACATGAAGGAAATGAGATATGCAAATGAAAATTACCAGTGTGTAATCACCGAATCACATCTATATGTGATGAAAGACATTTGCCCAAGAGTACATAAAAAAAGTATTGTTTTAATGTAATCACTAGGGCTGTCAAAATTGCAGCAATAATAACGGGTTAATGCAAATTCCTTTTAATGCCACTAATTTTTTTGACGCGCAATTAACACATCCTGTGATTTGGGCCTTGGGAAATCAGGAAGCGATGCAGCAGTTACGATGTGGATGACCAGCAGAAACAAACCTCATTGAGCAGAAATGGTTAAAAAAAAGGGTCTTTTGAATGGCAAGTTCAGTTTCCAAAGCCCTTCCAGATGGTTTTCTGGACAAGGTTGAAGTTATTTGCATGTACTGTCGATGGGAATTGAGTTACCACCGAGGTACATCGAGTCTCAAATACTACTTGCTTGCCAAGAATATGCTGATGAAAAGATCCCTGCTCCCCCTCTTAGTTAACCTTTAGAAGTGTGAAGTGGGACACTTCATTATGTTCAGGTGCATTCAGGTCAATATGCCCATCTGTTGCTTGATGGGTTTGAGTTTGCCATATTATGCTTTTAGCATATTTTTTAAACATCATACAGTTGAGGTTATTCTGTAGAGCATTCTAGACAGAAATTGTCATTGTTTGGGATTGTTGGAATAATAATAAACATTTGCATAAAGTAAGCATATGTATTTGCTCAAATGTAGATAAGAGCATTACAAACTTGAAAAATATCCTATAACTCTTTCTAAATACATTTAGAAAAGATGAAATGTACAATAATTTGCGATTAAGATATACATTATCGACAATCGTGAATAATCGATTGACAGCCCTAATAGTTGTATCCTATTGATGCTTTACAATATCATTTAGTCCACGAGTCATAATTTTGCAATATAATTTGGCCAACTCTGATTACAAGCTTTTATAAATCATGATATATTACAAATACAAGTAGTATCTATGTCAATTGTAGAAAGAAAGAAAGCTTGAATTTTTCAATGCAGATATTCAAAAGGTGCATGAAAGATTGAACCTGAGCCAGATGTTGATCTAGTTACCTTGATCATGCCAAGTTGCTTTATGCATATACCATTGTGGTCCCAGTGCTGGAATGAGGTCCACAGTGTGAGATGCCCTTATGCTATAAGTAAACAGGCTGATAGCAAAAGGCAATTTGCAGCAATGCCCACTTTCCCTAATGTCATTATTGCAATTGACTTGGACTCAAGTCGGAAGGATGAATTTGTTTCACCGAGAATATTTTCATCCTTTCAGGGTGCACACCCTCTGTGACATTCAAATGGCTTTAACAATCACTGTTGCACAATGGCATTGGTCAGGCTATGATCGAAAGGAAAATGGCTTTGCCTTCATGCATGAAAACAGTGCTCAATCAGGTCTACTGCATTTTCACAACAGTGTTGCCAACAACGGCAGAGTCCTCTATCCCACTGATGCGCTGAGACCTGATCAGCTGCATGAAACCCAAAGCTCAGCGCCAGCCAACAGCAGCAGGTACTCAACCATGTCTGTAAGAGAGGATTGTGTGGATAAACAGAGGAGATATGATAATTGTGACTGATGCACGGTCTGCTGAATTCTGTCCCATTGGACTATGTTACCAGCAGAGCAATTGTGTCCACAATCTCGACAATGACAAGTGCACAGCTTTGCTAATGTGAAAGACATTTTGGCCAAAGCTTACAACAATGAGAGCCAGATTGTTTAAAAGACAATTTTAGATGAAAATATTCTAACTGATGGTGTGTATTTAGCTGGGTCGGTGCTGTCCATAGATTGATAGTAAGTTTTTACAGATGGCAGGACTACCAAAAAAAAAGACTTGGTAGATTTGTGTTCCTGAATTGGTAATTTGTAGATTAAAGTAGTAAAATGGAAACATCTATGTATGAGTTCATACAGTGTCAGTCACCCACATCTCTTGTTTTGCATTTTGCTGTATCATCAACCTGCAGAATTTATGCCACAATTCATCTACTAATGTTCTAGCCATCAACTATACATATTTTTTCACCTCAAGTGTAAATAGATTCACATACATTATTATTTTACATTATATTGACAGCTTTTCCCTCCTCCTCTTCAGGTGTGTGCAGGAGTACAAACTAGCAGGGGACGAGCGCTCCTGTCTCCTGCTGTCAGACAACTGTGAGGGACCAAAATGCCCAAGGCAGGATGTCCACTTCAATGACACCCTGTTTGGTGAAATGCTGCATGGATACAACAACAAAACCCAGCAAGTCAACTTGGGACAGATATTCCAAATGACCTTCCGGTAATTAGTGTACACACATTTACACTTGCACAGATGCACACTCATCGAATTAAGAAATGCTATGGCTAGTGGATATACAGTATATTGTTCTGTCCTTTTCTTTCATCGGATCTCATGTCTTTTATTACCAATCTTATATCTTTCTATATCGAAAACATTATTTCATTATTTTATTGGAATTTTATGTATTTGCTAGTGTATATTACACTGACAATCTACCTTTTAGACATGTTGCTTTACATAAAGACACACCATCAGGAGTAACAGCCATCTTTTACCAGTTTTTTGTTGCAGGAGGGATAGAAAGTATTGAGAGCTCAGCGGAGCGGCTCTCTGTATCAGTAGTGAGGGTTTGCCGTTGGGGTGTCGCATCTGTGTTTGCACAGATTTGTGTGTGTGTGTGCGTGCGTGTGTGCGTGCGTGCTTATCTATTTGTGTGTGTGACAGAGAGAGAAAGAGTGAGAAGGGGATGAGAGAGTGATGGATGGTTGAGTGAGGATTGAGACTTATACTATTGCAGTTCTCCCTAAACTGTCAGCCCTCTGAAAACCTGGCTCCTTCTGATAAGTCACATGCTGTTTGTGGTGAAATGCTCCTGTAATCACAGAGAGATGATGAGGGTCTATCTATGCACAAATACAGTACACACAGAAAAACATTCTCAGCCTACATCTCACTATCTCTGTGTCTTGCCTTTTATTTGCTTACACACACACACACACACACACATGCTTGCACACACACACTATGTCAATAGATTTACAGTGTTTCAAGCAACCATGAAATGTGTTTTATCTGTTCTGCCCTATAGGTCATAATAGTTATGCTTGGCTAAACACAGCCACATCATGTGTCTGCTGTAGGTCCTCTGGGTTCTTTGTAATGTATATTGTTGTGATTCAGGATTTCTACAGCATACATGACACACTGGATAAAATTTACATTAAATCAAAGAATAAGTTAACTTAGCTTTTTCTTTTAGAAATTTGTGTTATTAATGATAAAATCATTTGAGATCCAGAATTTTTATGGCTTATATGTAAGGGACCGTTCAGTGGAGGGTAATGTCTTTTTATTCTTTGTTGAGGTTAGGGTCATGCAATTTTTTTTAAGTCTATGGGTAGTGTCATCCAACTTTTGTATTTATGAAAACAACATAATTTCAAAGTGACATGTTTGGTGCATATTTTTCCATGTAGTTCTTAGTCTCGGCCCCCATCGCTAGCAGATGGGTCCATCCATGTTAAGTAAGCCAGATTTGCGATTTCCCAAACTAAATAAATCTCGCCTGCACATATAAACACAAAAGTACTTCGCTAGTTCCATTGTGTTGTAACTAATTTTATTTATTAGCATGATTTCCATACTCTTTAGTTCTAAAACATCAAAAACACCAAGGTATGAAAACATAACAAACCAGACGCAAGCTTTTATTTTAAAAAGTTAAATCTTGTGGACAGCCAGGAGGTCTCTAGGCTGCAGCCATACCGACTCAAGTATACTTTTCGGTCCCGGTGATTATTTGTTAAATCGTGCAAACGACAGCCTTTTCAAGTCATTTCAGAAGGAAGGAGTGCATGCAAGCTCCCAAATTGACTCTCGTCTGAGAAAGGGAGTTTTGGATAATGTTCAGCTTTGGCAGCTTTACCTATGCTAAACCTAGTGACGTGTCCATAGCAACCAGTTCACATGTTGAGTGTTTTATTACCCAGTGTGCTTTGTTGAATGGTCTCAATGTTTTATTGTTTTATTTAATGTGAATATTAGTTCACTAGAGGAGTATTTTAAGTAATGTAGTAACGCATGGAGTGTGCATTTAGTTTCCATGCTCATTGTGTTTCCACAACAATGTTAGTGAGTAGATGTACTGAAATGGCCATCATAACAGTGGAGTGTGATGTGTAAGATGAGAAAGCAGTCATGGTTGTATAAAAGCAATGGTTATCTGTCCTGTTTTTGCCAAGTGCAAAACAGAACAGAAGGCATCACTAAATTGTTGGGGAGGTTCCGGCCTTTTTCCCCCCAATCATTTTGGAGGGTTATAGAAAAATATGTTACTGGCAAAAGGGGGGGGTTGAGTCTTTTTTGACTGAAGTCCTGAACTCCTCCAGTAGCCCTTCCATAAAAAACAAACAGTCCCTAATGAGATTTTCTTTGGGTCAATCAATATACTGTGGAGATATTTTCTTTTTGACAGTTCTCTATGACTTTATCATGAGAAGGCACCGTGTCTTATTCAAAATGAGCCACGCAAAGAAAGCTCTTTGAATCTATTGGAAATCTGCTTTTGTGAAGTCTTCACTCAGAAATGTGCTGTAATTCAGGTACAGTAATTTCCTGTAAACCCTCAAAGTAGCACTTACTGTTAGTAATCCACAGATAAGTGCACAAAAAAGGCACTCATGCCTTTACATTCTTTTATTCTAAATATGAATGTCTGTCAGATGAAGTCGTTCTAAATGACATTGCGTTAAATTGATTTACTAGTGCACAATTATGTCTTTGTCTGCTCTTGAAGATACCTTTGATATGGAGGTGCCCTAAACTACCCAAGTAGCAAATGTCTGGCTGTATTGAGTTATTGTTAAAAGATCCCCAATAAACAATAAATCGTTCTCATAGAATAAAATGGTATTTGCACAAGATGGGAACACTGGCACAAATGTGTTTTTAATGCATTACAGAGATTTCAACTGTTAGCATCTATAGCATTTAGAGGGGGATTATGAACTCTGATCACCAAAAGAGCTATGAGCTAAAATCAAACTTTAGAGAATTTGTACAAATGACTGACACATCTTCAGCCTAATATGAGAAAAGGACTAAGTCTTCCTCAAAGGTTAAAGAGGCTACATCAGTTGGGGACTACCCTTTAATACACCAAACGGCACAGTTTCACTGATAAAAAAGGCACAGTTTGAGTATTTTGAAAGCAGGGGACAGTCTTAATCCGTTTGATCTCTAGCAGCGGAGAAACCAGTGGGTCGTCTGCCTCCAGACTCCATCTCTACACACTGGGTTACATCAAACTACTGCCAGTAAAGGGATATGCACTCAAGCCAGGGCTCCATTGGGATAATATACACATGACATGTTTAAAGTAGTCAAACACCTTGCCGGCTCTGAGACACACTAGACAAGCAATGAAAGATCTGAGCATCTTTTTATGGGGGGAAAGTACATAGATGGGACAAAAAATCAGTTAAAGGTCCTATGGCATGAAAATTACACTTTATGAGTTTTTTTTAACATTAATATGCGTTCCCCCAGCCTGCCTATGGTCCCCCAGTGGCTAGAAATGGCAATAGGTGTAAACCGAGCCCTGGGTACCCTGCTCTGCCTTTGAGAAAATTAAAGCTCAGATGGGCCGATTTGGAATCTTGCCTCTTATGAGGTCACAAGGAGCAAGGTTACCTCCCCTTTTTCTGCTTTACCACCCAGAGAATTTGGGAGAGAGACATCATGACTTTCCAACGAGAAAAGTGGCAGTTGGTCAAGGCCACACCCCCATTCACCACCTTGCCCCCACCTCTCACTTTCTTAAAAGCTACAGACTCAGAAATGGCACATACTAAAGATTGTGAGACTGGCTTTAGTGGCTGCAATTCTGCACCAAGGCTGAATTTTGGGAAAGAGACTTCAGATATGGAATTAGGGGACCACTAAGGCCTATATAATAGCATCCAAAGAGCACCATGTCATGGGACCTTTAATGTCATTGTTTATTGATGGATGGCTTTTTGCAGTTTTCAACACGTTCAAAAAAACTTATTCTGCTAGGTGTGAGATTGTGTTGGCACCCAGTTATTATTTTTTTTTTAAATTGTGTCAATTACTAAACAGAAGTTACAGACATACATTGTGTATCACAATACAAAAGATGCATTGCATCGGTCGTTTATCATATTAAAATTCTGTGATTCTGCAAAAAAAATACACAACAAGATGACAAAACATTTACTTTGGCCACAATGTTGAGAAGTCTGAGAAAATATTTTTATATTTATCTTATTTATTTTTGTTTATCTGTTAGACTTCTCATAAAATTTTAATAGGGCTAGTAATCTTTCTAGAAAGATTTGTCTCCCTACAGTCTCTAGGTAACTGCAGTCAAATGAACTTAATAAATAAATTGGAAGGGCACTACTTCCACTCACTTAACACCAAGTTGAATTTTAATGACTACTCAGCTACAGCTCTCCATCAACCCTTTGTATAGCTTTATAAATTGGTCTTTATATACTGTGGCCATTCAGGTTCCGCGAAGAAGGAAAATCAGTGCTGCTGCCTTACATCTGTTTTTGTGGGGCAATTACACTAAGATTTCTGTAAAATGCAGATGACAAACTCAATTTTCTCTTCCCCATTCCAACCTTCTTTGTATTACACCTGTGCAATTTGCACCTGCTCCTGGATGCTAGAAAAATGTTCATGCTAATTGCCGGATACATACTTTGTCGCACTTAACATGTTCCCTGCAGTTGGAGGCACACTCCAGTGATTACAGGCAGACAACAGGAAAAGTGCACTTTCCGGCTGATGTGCCTATTTGTATAAATAACACGTGTCTGTAGGTGCAGAGTGCATCTGAAACGAAGCGCAAAAAGCATTTATGCAAACCAAATCACTGCACACAGTTCAGCAGTTATTAGAGAGGGCAGGCAAAAGAAAGGAAGAGAGGAAGAAAGAAAAGTTACTCTCTGAATCCATGAATGCCAAATTGGGAAAAAGCTTTGTTTATTGTTACCAGGAGGTATTTTGTATGCATCACCATTGTGTTTCCATCTTTGTATTATGGGCTTGATCAAATTTATTTCACTTAGCATTTCGAAAGTCACATTTTCCTGAGCTATTCATCACTCTTAAGTCTAACCAGACAAGCTAAACACACAGGAGTATTATACTTGACTCCTCATGCCTCTGATTAAACAGTATTACTGCATGTCATCTCTCCAAGGTACACATTGTGCTTATCAAATCCACTGTGTCTTTTGTCAAAAGAATGATAGTTTTTTTCCTCTGAATGGCTTGCTCCCTAAGGATTCTACATTGCAATCAGTAGGTACAAACAGTATATATATTTATAGCAGTATGTTACAGTTTTTATTCTCATAATTTTCTCCCTGTCCCCCGTGCCGTCTTTGATATGGAGATGCTGGTCTTATTCCACAGCCCTGGACCCTTTTCATTCTCTCATCTCCACTGTCTACTTGGTTCTCTCTCTTATCACATTATTCCCTTGTGTCAGCAGCTGAAAGTGAAATGTTAGATGATTAAGATGAATTGTGTCATGTGACTCATAGCATCACAGGTAGTGTTTTAATGTAAAATATTACCTATTATGTTGCGTACATATTGTTTTAAATTGATCTCACTTTGCTCAGCGTCTTGAAGCAGACCAGGGGAATGAATTTTGAATTTTGCAAATTGCTGTTAATAATGCAATGTTATGTAAGCATGCGTTTGTGTGATAAAGTTACATGTATTAATGTAAAGGATACGGCTAAGGACAGTTCCATTACAATGTGATCCCTATTTCACTATGTAAAAATATGAAAACGGAGTCACCCAACAAAGAATGTATCAGTAGTTATCTTTTTTCATGTTAAAATGTTCTTTCTTTGAGCTGACCAATTGCAAGCTGAAGGCAGATGAAGGCTAATTACAAGCTATAATTTTTATCCTTCCATCCATGGATGGATTTTTGTTTTTCTGACAGCACTTTATATCCTTCAGATATTTAAAATATATTTTTAAAAGATATTTATTTTTAGTCTGTGTTTAAGGTAGTCCTTTGTGCTTTTATATGTACAGTAATAACATTCTGCCACTCTGAGGCATGAGGACGCATGCACTTACTCACTCACTCACTCACTCACAAATCAAATGAATAGATGGAGAGTAGAGGATGTGGAAAGGTGAAGGGTTACAGGGCTGTGATAATGGTAGTCAGTACTGAAGAGTACACGTTTTGCCCTGTCAAATGTACTACTACACATACACAATTACTGTGCACAGATATGGAACACACTATAGGGGGTTGTAACTGGGGAAATTGCAGGCAGGCAGCATTCAGTAATGGCCATTCTTTGGAGAAAGACAAATAACCATAAACATACAGTACACAGGACACACTGATGCACTGAATAGTACTTAGCAATTTGAAGCATGTAGTTGAGGAAGAAACACAAAAAGCTGCTTTCACCCAGGGTAGGCAATTTTGAACTTTTAAACAGCCATAGCAGAAGTCTTTGGACTTATTGGAAAACGGAACCCGGCATGCAAAAATATTTATTTTTTAAAAGAGACCTTATCCCAAGATAAGATAATTCATCCTAAACAGCATCATGATGCACCACCACCTAACGAGCAGCGGCGGTTGGAAGGAGCAGCAATACACAGTGTATCATCTTTCTTTGCACTTAACTGCTCACACTCTCACTTCTTTTCCTGCAATCACCACATGATCAGAGCTGATAGTGAGTCTGCTTTGATCCTCTTGGATATCTGACATATTAACACAGAGACCTGAGACTAACTGCAATAAGACAGAACCCTACCCAGACTCAGTAATTGATAATTATGATAATTGTATTCCTATCTAACACATACAGTTTGCCGTAATGCCATCAACTGCCCTTTTATTATGTATTTACATATGACAATGACCATCCATCCATCTATCTATCTTCCTTGGTCCGCTTATCCCGGTAGCGGGTCGCGGGGGCAACAGCTCCAGCAGGGGACCCCAAACTTCCCTTTCCCGAGCCACATTAACCAAGGAGATATAATCTCTCCACCTAGTCCTGGGTCTTCCCCGACCTCCTCCCAGCTGGACGTGCCTGGAACACCTCGCTAGGGAGGCGCCCAGGAGGCATCCTTACTAAATGTCCGAACCACCTCAACTGGCTCCTTTCGACGCGAAGGAGCAGTGGCTCTACTCCGAGCTCCTCTCGGATGACGGTGCTTCTCTGCCTATCTCTAAGGGAGATGCCAGCCACCCTCCTGAGGAAACCCATGTTGGCCACTTGTACCTTGGATCTTGTTCTTTCGGTGATGACCCAGCCTTCATGACCATAGGTGAGGGTAGGAACAAAAACTGACCGGTAGATCAAGAGCTTTGCCTTCTGGCTCAGCTCTCTTTTAATCGGTGAGATGAATTGATTGTAATACAACACCCGCTGCGCCGATTCTCCGACCAATCTCCAGCTCCATTGTCCTCTCACTTGTGAACAAGACCCCAAGGTATTTAAACTCCTTCATTTGGGGTAAGGACTCATTCCCTACCTGAAGAAGGCACTCCATCGGTTTCCTGCTGAGAACCATGGCCTCAGATTTAGAGGTGCTGATCCTCATCCCAGCCGCTTCACACTCGGCTGCGAACCGATCCAGTGAGTGCTGAAGGTCACAGACCGATGACGCCATCAAGACCACATCATCTGCAAAAAGCAGCGATGAGATCCTGAGTCCACCGAACTACAACCCCTCCCCACCCTGACTACGCCTTGATATCCGGTCCATAAATACTACAAACAGGATTGGTGACAAAGCACAGCCCTGGCGGAGGCCATCCCTCACCTGAAACGAGTCCAACATACTGCCAAGAACCCGTTCACAGTACTTGCTTTGGTCATACAGCCCCTGGGGCTTTGCCACTGTGGAGTTGTTTAACTACCTCAGCGACTTCCACCAGGGAAATTTAGAACAATCTCCCATTATCCTTTAGATGTGCCTCTACCATACAGGGCGTGTTAGCTGGATTTAGGAGTTCCTCAAAATGCTCTTTCCACCGCCCTATTACCTCCTCAGTTGAGGTCAACAGGATCCCATATGACAATTAAATTTAAAAACAAAATTGAGTGAAGTTGCTTAGGATAAATATTTTATTACACACAGCACACTGAGACATCAATCATGTGTGAGTCAAGCTACATGTTTATCTTTTGATAGACAGGCAGCGTTTCCCTTCCCTCCAAACTGTTGCATGGCAAGATTTTTCCACAGTGAACGACGAGTGCTAGAAGTTTGGTTTGCAACAAATGAGAGGCAATGGTTGAGACGGAGAAGAAAAAGAAGCTACACCTTCTTTGTGAAGGTGAAGTTGCCACCGTTGTCACTCTGATGCGGAAGACACTTATTACAAAAAGGATAAGATACATTAAGGGAGCAAAGAGACAACACCCATTTTTGAAAGGCACTCTGTACAAACTCCTCATCGCCACTCACCTCTCAAACCAAGACAACACCACAACATGAATAATTTGTGGATCTGGCAGCCCACAAGGCTCACAGGCACAAATACAACCATATGTCCGTGTAATTATCTCCTTGGTACCCACACGGTAGCTTTTCCTGGGTAGTTGAGTCAACAAACACCATAAAGGCCGTGTCTTCCCACATACTGAGTAGCCGTGAGACAGTGAGCCAGAATGTTGAGGTGAAGGGTTAAGCTGCTCAAGGTGAATGAGAAAAACCTTCATATTTTCATAAAATATGCTTTTATTTAGCTCCCAACATTGAATTTTGTGTTTACCTTTTTATTATTATCTGTTCATGTGTGTGGATGTGTGGGAAAGGTTTGTGTGTGTTTCTGGGTTTTAAAACCATTTGCAAGGACACGGTGGTATTGACGCACCAATGGTTATTCGAATACTCTGATAATAATGTTGCATTTGTTTATTACTATGTTAACTTAATTATACCACTCCACCCTGAAACACTGAAAATTGCGACAATATTTACTAATTCAATGTAATGGGAACAGTTCAAAGGTTCAATGAATGGTGGTTTACTAGTACTCCTCAACTTGCGAAAAACGGATGGAGTGGCTCTGGATGGTGCTTTCTGTAGCTGAGATAACACGGGTTCCTTTCCCATTCAATAATGAAATAAAAGGGAGAGTTTTTTTTTTTTTACTTTACAGAACAAACGGAATAGCACAACGGAACTATGTCAAGTTCTGTGTCCCATGAAGTAACAGATGTACTGATTTTAATCCAAACCCTGACTAGTTTTAATGCCTAACACCAGAGACAGTTTAGAACTACGACGGGAGGAGTAATTTTCTGTATCTGAGTCACATTGGCTACAACACTGCCATGCCTCTTTAGGAGAGTAGCGGCAAATTGAGTGTATTGATTCCAATTGGAGAAGTGAACGTGAACACAGATTATGATGGATTCTTTAGCCCCATAGTCACCAAAGTAAATATTGGATTTGGACCCATTTTTCATTATTCTCCAGAATATTCTGACACTATAAGGGTATTTTCTTAGACAAACACATCAGGAAAAAAGGAACTCAGGTAACAAACTCACGCGTAATGTTCAAAATGCTAAATATGGCTTTTAACTGTGTTAGCATAGCAAGCAAATGAAAATATTAATAAAGGATTCAATTATAACTTTTCATTAACCCACATGACGTTCACCACACTTTTAAACAAGGCCATGCCTCTTTAGGAAACAGAAAGTGTGTACCGTTTCATATCATTGGCGCAGTATGTAATGTGCTATCTTTAGGTATATCTTTGCTAAAACCTAACAGTGACTGTTTCACAATGTTAACAATATGTAAAAAACCACAACTGTTACGTTCTCTGGTTTAGATATGGTGATGGAAAACCCTCCTGTGGGTTATATTTCTTTAAGAGGGTAGGAATAAACAACCTATATTGTCATATGGTTTGAAGGACTTCTTGATGATCTAACATTGACCCACACTTTGACTAAGACCCCTCATACACCTGCATGTACTGTATCCTGTATCTAGATCTCATCTGGAGGAGAAAAGTTGTTAATGCTGCTGTAAATGTAGAGAATGTATTATGATAGGAATGCTACTGGAGACACCAGACCACATGTGGAGGTGGTTGATCCCCCTCTCACCCCTTGTGGGGTGGTATGTGTCATCCTCAGGCTCGGGTCCTCTCCCAGAGGCCTGTGAGTTTTGAGGGTTCTGCGCAGTATCTTAGCTGTTCCTAGGACTGCACTCTTCTGGACAGAGCTCTGATGTTTGACCTGGAATCTGCTGGAGCCACTCTCCCAGTTTGGGGGTCACAACCCCCAATGCTCAGATTACCACTGGCACCACTGTTGCTCTTACTTTCCACATCTTTTCCAGCTCCTCTTTCAGCCCTTGGCTTTTTGCTGTCGCTTGGAAACAAAGTGTTTGCTACTAATAACAAACTTGAAGTGCAATACAATACTGGAGTCCCTCCTTTAGTATGATATTTGATTGCTTTCTTGTCTGTTTTTATCCCTTCTAATATACACCGAAGAGGCTCTTTACTTTTTCTTGTGTTTTTGCCTACAGTTTTGACAAACGTCTTGATTTCCTTTGATGCCGACTTCCTCAGATGTACTTTATAACTGTCATAATTGTTTTTTGGGAAATGCAAGAAATGAAATAAAGAAAATGTAATTTGCTATGCACTTATATGATACTACATGCACCTGCAAGCTTGTGGCAATTGTGTCAGGTGGAATGTGGAACTGAGTTTTGAGGTACTCATTCTGGAAGCCCCTAAACCGGAGAAATTCTTGTTTTTAACATTACCATGGCAACTACCAGCAATGGGCGGAGTATACATGCTGCCTCCTGTTTACGCTGGCACGTGCATGCCCAGTATATGAAATATTTATGAGATATGCAGTTTGGGCGTGCTAGTTTAAATTGAAATCAGTTCAAAAAAATGTGTGCACAGAGATCACTTTTGACTCAAAACTCTGCTTAAAAACCAAAACGTAGCAATGTAAATATAGCCTTGGACTGTACGTTGCTTTGGACAAAAAGCATCTGCCAAAAAAATGTTACTGTAACATTGTTGAGTGTTGCATATTTGATCAATTAATTTACAGACTTGGAGATTACGTTTTGTATCAAGAACTAACAAAACGTGTCTTTTCTTCACACATTGCAGTCTACCTGCAAAGTTTTGCTCTTGTTCACACATTGGTGCCTTAGTCGAAGGAATTTAGCACCAAATATGCATGTGGAAGTGGAGGTTCTTAAAGCCTCAGTGATTTTTTTGGTCTACTAGTGACTTAGTAGACATCAGGTGAGCATGTTTGGGAGATTGCGGAGGCTTTGCGTGTGCATGCTCAGACTTACCTGTGGGTTTGTGTTTACCTTTGTGTGGGTATGTGTTTGTTGGGGTGAGTCAGTGCACATGCATACACGAGTGTGATCACTCCTGAGGCAGTCACTCTCTGCTCAATAACTCACATGGCAAGGAAGGACCTAAAAGACCCTAGCCTAATATCAGAAAATGTCAGTGAGGCTCAAAACTGACTACCTGTTGTTTGACTGGAAAGAGAGAGAGACAGAGAGAGAGAAAGAGGTGGATTGGTTGAGGCAGCGATAAGGGTTGAGAAGGAAAATAAATGGAAAGAGAAAAGGCAATACCCAAGAAGCAAAGCTGAGCAAAAATTAGAGAGCGAGACTTGTGGAAATCGTAACTGTGAGAGAAATGCAAACGAGGAAAAAACACAGATAGCAGTGGGGCAGTAAATTATTTTTTTAAGCATTCTGGACTGTGAGGCGGTAGTCGGACATATGTGTAGTTAAACCACACAGGAGAGTAAATGAAAACAAGGCATAAGAACAGCTTAAACTGTGTTCCAAAACTCATTTCACATCTTTATTTAACAACAAACAGCAATGTTTCAATCCATGATGGATCTTTGGCAGGTCAACCAATTACCACCCTGTGTTAACATTTACAGTATATATTGACAGCAAATATTAGCTTGCCTGGTGGGGATCACCTGCTGCCTGTTGGCATTTGTCCTTTAAGAACATCATTTGTATTGATATTTCCATGACATGTAGATAAAGTACCCATAACCAGTCAACCAAAGTACACATACGTAGCTATTAAGATCTCACACAAAATAGCATTCTCTTTGCTGATCATAGGGGCTAAGCATGTGTTTCCAAATGACGTTGTTAGGCCTACTTAGTTTCATAAACAGTCACATTAAAAGAGTGCATGGAGATAAATCCCGATACCTGTATTTGTGGATGATTTCATCTTGGCATTCTTTCCTGCTTGTTAAAGACTGACAGCCCTTGGTCATATGCAAGCTCATTCTATTCCATGCATTAAAAAAAAAGCTTTGCGTATTAGCCAACATCGTCACAACCATTGATTAATAGGTATGTCATGTTTTTTTTTGAAGAAAAAAAAAAAAACACACGATCTGTAAAAATACCCATTTTTCCCAGTATGTGTTCCTCATTCTGAAAGGCAATTATAATGGGTTCCACAGTGCAACTTTACAACTAGTTGTATTAGTCCCCAAAGAGAGCCGAGGTGTTCTCCAAACCGTTGCAGTTCATGTTTTATTTTTTTAAGTGTTTGCCACCTGTTGTCTTGCTAAAGTAGTTTCACATAGTCGTGTTCAACTAAAGGGGCAATTCATCATTAAAATTAAAGTGTATTTGATATTGATTAAACAGCCTCTTCATTTCTCCACTTAGAGACTTTGCCATTACACAGAAAATTTGACAGCATTTTCAATTTATTCTGTTATTTTTTAAAGCAAAATCCCTCTCAATTCAACTTTCACCTTATAACGTTCCAAATTGTTTATTTCAAATAGATTATACAATCAGAAACGATGACAATGATTTTTTGGTATTTTATTAGCTTAGCTGGCGAGGCTGCTGTGCTCTCGTGCTAGACTGATAAAATCACTTGCACGTGCAGCAGCAGTCAGTGAATCAATAGAAGACTGGAGGGTGAAAAATGAGAATATGCAGCATAAAGCAATAAACCCTCAGCCTCAGAATGAGAGGGAGTTGCTTCACAGTCCAAAATGGCTTTAGCTGCCTCCCTCTTTCACTAAAGGAAAACGGCATGGAGTAATTTGTGGACCAGGGCTAAATCCTAAATTAGTGGCTAGATGTTTTTTAGTATTGATTAATGAACTGCTGCTGCAGCAGGGAACTGCAGGGTGGCAGCACTTGTAATTTTGAATCACCTCTGGCTTAACTCTTCCCCTTCCACATCCTTCTTTCCCTATCACTACGCCCTGCTTTTCCATGTGCTATAAATTTACCATTCGTAAATTATTCATAAAAATCAATTTGTAAATAGATGCCAGCTTCAAGCCATTTTTCAGTTTTATTCAACTATACGACGTTTGCTACATTGAGGATTCACCCACACTCACCTCTGCAAGGCCATACATATACTATAACGCAGCTCTGTGAGGTGTTTTTCAGAGCCTGCATGGCAATAATAGAAAGCGCTCGGCTTCAGATTGATGGCCAGAATACCAGATAACATAACAGTTAAGCACGCCTCCATGTCACATCACTCTGTAATTACACTGTAAAATGAAAGAATAAAAAGACTTCCTCACCGTCTTGGCCCATTACTGCTGATCAAATGCAAGATGATGGGACTGGGGAAAAAGTGTAATAGTGTAAAAGGTTTTCATGTATTCATGTATCAGGGAAGCAGAAAATACCAGGCCTTGATAAAAGTGGTCTTACTTTTGGTAGATGAAGGATGTTGGCTTTAGTCAATTCTTGTACACAAAGATGCACACTCAAACACTTGATTAAATAAACTCATATAAAAACACCAAGGTCTTCTATTCAAGCTTCAGTGCTAGTTCTTGTTTTATGTTTGGGGTATTGGGAAAAGACTCCCAGTTGTGAATTTCTTGGTCCACAATCACTTTTCTGGCAGCGCACAATTTAAAGGGCTAAAGGCAGTTTTTTTCTATAGTTTTTATCAAAAAATGACTTGTTTTAGTCTTTTGACTGCCTAGTAAGTTATCTTTATTTGTCAGAATAGAAGATGGTCAAAATGCTCTGCCTCTTGATTGCTGTGCCAAGTAAGGATAATATAACATCCAGTTGTGTAGTCTGTTGTCCTCTATCAAATTCTCGGAAGTGCTGCTCTGCTTTCAATGTGATGACACGAGAATCTGTCAGGATCAGAGTTTTTAACTGCTGGTAAAGGGCTCATTGTAACACTGGAGTGTCTGTGTGTGAGCGAAGAGAACGAGGGAGACAGAGTGAAAGGGAAGGGGCGGTGGCGAGACACAAAAGTTTGTTAGGACACAAATGGGGGGTTTGAAGAAAGTAAGAAAGGGCAAGTGGATTAATAAAAAGTAGAAAAGCAATGGCTCTAATCAGTTGTGCAGCTAGCTGGCCTTCCTGCCCCCTCACTCTGCAATACTAAGCTTCATCTCTATGGTAATGCTCCTAGCGACCAGAGTTCATTTCCACAATTTCCTCAGGCAGGCCAACAGAGATATCAAGGTACCAAAAAAAACACTCACTTTGTATTTCAATTGTATGCACGACCCAGGAGAATAAAAGTGAGGTTGAATGTTTGTGTGTGCGCGTGCATGTGCGCGTAGGGTAGAGAGTGGCAAAAACAGTGAGTTACACTTTTCATATCATTCCACTCAACATGTCTCTGTGTCCCTGCACTGAGTCATATTTCAAATTCAAATGAGTTGTGGCTAATTTAGATTCTGTGTGAAACATGCTATAGTACATATCTGACAGGGACCACAGTAATGACTACAGAGTTTGATTGGCCCGGCAGCATCACGCTACTTATAAATTGGTCTATTGTCTACAGCGGCAATCACATACAAACCCAAAAGCGCATGCATACAATCACTCTTGTACATGGACACCAACTCCACAGTGTGCTCTCCATCAGAGGTTATTTTATTGACAGCATTGTCTTCCAAGCCTAATCAATAGTGGCCATGAAAAGTCACCAGATCTCCTCCTCTCAGTGGAATCATTTATCAACTGAGCAGTGGCTCCAGCTATAATGAGAGATTGTAACAAGTCTCAAGGTAAACATCTCTGATTGTTTTATTGCGCTGTGGATTAGCCTGTTTTCGGATGCTGTCCTTAAATAACTCTTTAATTCTTCATCGGGGGCCTGTGCCCTAGGTGACACCGGGTGCTTTATCTTTGTTATGACTCATCCGACAAGGCCCGACTCGCACCAAGCGTTTATTCAAATAACAGATATTACAGCTATTAAGCATATTACATGCAATTGGATCGTCTACACATCCCAGCGCTCATAAATCTTTGATTGTTCCCGCCAACAAATTGGTAGCAAGTTCTCAAGGGCAAGTGTGGCAACATTTTTAAAGTAATGGTGGGAAATGACAGGAGGAGAGCCAGTTGGATTTATTAATAATGTGATGGACCTGAAATGTTTAATTCAGAGATTAAATGGCGTTGTGTGTAATTCAGATACATTTATTTCATAATAAATGTGAATGTCTTACATTTTAAGTTTTATCTTCTTTTAATTATTAAATGGTCGGTTCAAGTAAATTGCGACCCAAAACTGCAACACGGTTTTTCACAGGCACTACTTTTTTTATATTATTCCACCAAAAGCTATCCACAGGTTATGAGGTAAAGTAACATGCTTTTTGTTTTTGACACAAATTAAATTAAATCCCCATTATGGGTCATGGACAGCAATCTCAGAAACTGATGTTTAAAAACCAGGGCTAATAAAGTACAAACAGGGCAGTTAATTGAGTCATTTGTGGTGGACTGTAACTGCTGACTATAATTGCTTGGCAAATTCCAAAGGAATTTTGAGATATTTGACATTTTTACACAGCCTGCATATTCAGCATAGCCAGTTTGCCTTTGTATGATGCTGAATAACAATAACTTGGATTCAAACTCAAGTGAACATCTAGGCTCTGTTTTAATTGTTGCATAGTGTGTATATGTTGTGGTAGGCCTTTTCATTCATCTGTGCTGCCTTTTGTTGAACTCTTATCTTTCAAATGCAGGGTAATTATCCCATTTAGGGATGAATCCAAACAGCATGGCAGCCTTAGAAATCCCAAACAAGCTGTGTCATGCTGGATGTCACATTTTCTGTTAGTTGTTTTCCAACTCTTGTGTATGTAGAAGTAAAAGATTGGGATGAGACCACTGATGAACGCACACCACATGAGCAGTACAGGTATTATCCACTTGCAGCTGATCCATGGTATCTTTAAAAAAACTAGATAGATGTAGACTTTGTAGAGTGCTTTTCTCATAATGTTTCATTTTATTTTCAATGTGTTGGCAAATCAGCGAGACAGCTTTTTTCAGCATCGTTTACAAGTGTTTTCCCATTTTGTTGTTAACTTGTTTTCTTCTACTTCCAGTCACAAGATCTGGTTAATGGCAGGGGCTGTTTCTACAAAACTGTTTTTGAAAGATTGATCGCTCAGAAAAAAAAAAAATTCTCTTGTCAATCCAGCAAGACATGATCTCCCTCTATATTTCAAGCAAAGTCGTTTCTTCCTCCATCTTGGTCTTGGTCTGTGCATCCACTCTGACACCCTTTCAACTTACCCAGAATGCTGCGGCCCTGCTTGTCTTCAACCACCATAAATTCTCCAACATAACCTCACTCCTATCTGCACTGCACTGGCACCCAGTGGCTGCTCACATACAGTTCAAAATACTGTTGTTAGCTTACAAGGCTACCAAGGGCACAGCACCTCCCATGTCTCCAGATCATGATTCGACCCCACACTCTCAAACTCAACAGCTTCTGCTTTACTGTCCCTCCCTTCTCTGTGGTAAACTGGCCATCGCTCTAACCTGTCCTGACTCTTCAACCCCTCCACAGGTTGGACTTCTTCTCTCCTCTGGCATCCCAGTGGAGAAGTAATCTTTCCACCTCAGTCACTACTGCAAATCACTTCCTATCTGACACATTCTGGAAATTCTATCTTCTGCCTCCAGCTCACCTCTGAACTCCAGCTCTGTGCCCAACCTGACCCCTCATATGCTGCATCAAACACACACGTCAGCTAGACATGTGTTGTTGTTGGTACTGCGTAATTTAATTATGTGCGCTCCTGTGTATTAACTGAACATAATTGCTGAGGGATCAACATGTCTTGCAGTTAATGATTTAACATTTTCTCTTTACACTCTGGACTATCTCGCAAACTGCGCTTTAAATCAGTTTGTGCCGTCCAACACACCAAATTTGTTTTTGTTTTTTTCCTTTGAGTCCAACAGAGCACAACAACAGAACCCTGCAGGCTGCACATAAAGTGCAGTGACATAAACACACAGAAACACTGATGTCCCTGGCCCTCCTGATGCCATTAGTCTTTTCTTTGGCACAGATAAAGAGCAGCCTCTAGTGGTGAAGGTCATGATTGTTCTTTTCCTATCATTCAGTTAGTTATTTATTCGTCATTACTGAAAGTGCAGAATTTCTGATTTCACAGTGTCATTGCACTCCAGTGTTATGCTGTAAGTGGTCACGAAAGTGTGGCAGGATGCAGTTCAGTGCTGGATCATTTGACAGTGTTGTTTGAACGGAGTATGACTATTAAAAAGTAATAGTCTGACATTAACATTTGGATGGGTAAATATATTTGGCCTTCAACTCCACCAACCTTGGTTCACATTTGCTAACTTATATCTATATTAAAGTTTAGCTTGCTAGCAATTGTGTTTTTATATAAAACGTTATAATTCTAGTTGCTTAAACATGAGCCTCATCTGCATTGCATCCTTATTCTTAATTTAGGAGGCATAACCTCAAGTCAAACATATTTGATTTTTGTTTGACATCCTATTATTTATTTAATTGATGCCTCTGTAGAGTTTCTGCTCGTGATGCAAAAGTTATTTTTTGTCATATTTTCAGTAATTTGCCAGATTTTAATTGCAGTGTAATTGCTGAGATATGGCATCTTAACAATGTATTTCATACTGCATTGCACACAAATTCAGTTAATTGCTGTAAACAGTTTATTTTGCAAGTGAACATTAACAATGTTCAAACTGTCTTCTGTTACTGTATTTTACTCTTTCAAGAGCTACTTCCTCTTTCAGCCTTGACCTGTGAAGGTTGCACATGCTCAATTAGTAGGTGAGCTGGAACAGTGACTCTGATAATCAGAATATAGCTTTTGCAAGCTGCTTGGCACTAGGTTTTGTATGTATATTCAATACTAGTTTCCTCTGGGAATTAGGCAGTCTTTGTTAGTGCTTGCATCAGTCCACAAAGGCTGCTTCTAAATTATTGGAAAAGAGCATCCTGCATGGCTTACAGTTTGCTGAAACAGTTTCCTCATTGTTTTGGGGAACTGTTCGAAGCCAAGAGGTACAGTCATCTAAAAACTATGGATGCACTATAAATTATCTTCTGAACTAATGGGTTGGCTATCCCACGATTTTAAGATTGGATTTCTGAATACCAGAGTGTGCTGATTCAAACCCGTAGAGTAGACCTAGATTTAGTCACTGGTAGTTGATACAATGTTCACTCTAAATGGTATGCAGTATATAGCCTACTGCTATGGTTCCAGCGTTCCATCGTGTTCAGCCAAATCTCATATGTTCATTATTGGTATTTTGGTTCCTGGTAGGTCAGGTGTGTTCTTCTTCTATTCAGTAGAGATGTCACAATCTTTGGCAGCGGGGTGAAGGAAAATGTGACGGGAAAAAACATGAAGGAACCAGAGAGATGCCATTGAAACCACCAGTAGCCTATTTGTTGACTAGATTAGCCTTGAGGTTGTAGATAATGAACTACAAATGTAGTGAGTATGTTTCCAATCAGTTCTGCTGTGAGAGGATAAGGTTTCTACACAGACAAAACAGCACAAGAGCCAATTACCTCAGATATTGTTTAGATAAGTACCACTCAATATCAGTTATATACTCAGTTAAACCTATGCATTAGCATGTTCTCAGCCACAAACAGACACAGGGATTTGAAATTAGGTGACTTGATAGCCCTCATGCCTATTATAAACTCAGTTAGACAGACCCACATGGAAACTCACAGAGAGAGGCACGAAAACCGTTTTCTAAATTGACTTGTAGATAGCATAGCTCTTATCTGCACCTATCACAGGAATGCCTGTGATTTGGAGGAGAGAGCAAGTGTAGCTGGGATAATAAATAAGAGACGGAAGGGATGCAGAGAGCAAATGAAAAAAGGGTTATCGCTGGGGACTAAGCTAAATAAACAGCATAACACTATATAGACAGAAATACTGGCATTGATGACGGCCTATAAAACATACACACACACAAAATGCTCAGTATACTTCAATATTCAGATGTATCTTTACTGTGGTTTGAATTGAATTATACACAGAGGGCAGGAAGAGTCATGAGAGAAAGCGGGAGAGGAGAAATACAAGAGTTGGATCTAAAACATAGCTGGCCTCGAATATTTGTACCACCAGATACAATTTGTAAATTGTGTGTTTTAGAGATTCACATTTAAATGGAAAGAGTTGGCTACTTGTAGGCTCAAGTAGGATTGGAGGCCTGTTTGGCCCGGAGGGAGCCGAGTGTCCACTGCTCTTAATAAGCACACATGGGTACTGAATGAAACATGAGTAAATACACAAGTTTGCTCGCATTGCCCCAGCAAGTGTGTTGTGGTGGTTTGGAGATTACGTGTGGTCAGGCTGTGTAGGCGAGTGTGTGTGTAAAATAATTGGCCAGGTACCTGAGACTTTAGATTGATCTTAATCTAGTAGAGCTAATCCTGGTTTAAAAAATTTTATGTTTTAAATTCAACAAATTGAGTCCCTGATAAAGTTAAATTACTGTTACAGCCACCTGTGTTAGTCCTCATTAGTGGCAGTATGAACACACAGCTCTGGCCTGAGCTGCTTGTGAGAGCTAGAACAGATTAAAAAAGGTAATTTAATGGAATTGGAGCAGTCAAATTAGAAATTTGAAACAGGAGAATGAACATGAATATATTATATCACTGTGAAAGGTACTGTATAAGAGAGTGTTTCAGTTGTTATATTTTGTAGATATACATTGATATGGTGAATTGTTTTTACATGCTGGTTTTTGTACATTTTAAACAAAAAAACTCAGTGGAATTGTACATACAGTATTAAACAAGGTATAATGTTCCAGCCATTTGCCTAAGCTAAGGTAACATGCTGATGGCTTTAGCCTTACATTGAACAGACATGAGAGAGTGGTATCAATGTTCACGTATTTCCCATAATGTCTCTGTATTTCTTAAATGCAAATTAAAAACACCTGTGCTTTACTATGAGAAGTCAAAATGTCTGTTGTGAAAAAGGCCTGTTTTGTGTGTAAATGTTACTTTGGTTAAGGGTGAATACAACCAGCATGTCCAGCAAAACTACAGTTAAATAATATAGTATATTAAAAAATATATATTATCCAGCTAGGTAGTCAAATTCACACTGGTAGCTGTTCTTTATAGACCTTTATTCACAGCAGACCTTTTGACGTGAAACGCACAGGTGCAACTAATAATGATGAATAATAATGGCTCTATTCCGTGTAAGTCTCAGTAAGCAATATCATTGGGTTAGCACACAGATTAGCATGTCCCTGGAGCACCTAAAAATGCAGTGACTATTAGTGATGTACCTGTGTTAAAAAGTCAAATGTCTGCCTTGAGGAAGTTCTGTAGGATTGCTGCTTGTTAAGCTTTAGCTTTCAAGTTGAATGTCAATTTGTTGCTCCCAGGTGAGATAGGTTAGCCATGGCCAGCTGATTGGGATGATCTTTTTTGAAACACAAGCAACCGGCTCATCTTGTTAACGTCATTGGTATGTTTGGGTTGTAGTCATCTAGATAAGTGTTTCTAGATGCGTCAAAGTCCCTTCCTGTCAGATATACATAAATACACAGACACGCACACACACACACGCACAAACTCAGACCAAGGAACTGTGGTCTCACAGGACCACGTAAACAGAAATATTCAGGATTGACACTTTGACTCTTCTGAATTTCATGTCTCACCACTTCCAAGTGCAAAAATGGACAGATGCTCCAACAATCTACACTTGCCTTCAATGATTTTCCTCAAGGGTAGAAGAAGGAGAAGGTTAAGGACATTTAAAGATTTTTATATGCACTCAGACACTGCAAAGACCCGAGGCCCTAGTCTTTACTCTTTTTTTCTATCTGTCAGTTTTCTTTTTGAGCAGCTCTGTAGTGAACACTCTTTTATACTGTCTCTGTTGTAACTCTACAATGTGAATGGGTGTTGTGAGCAAAGTGGCAAAAATAGGGAACTCCATGAAGCGTGTCAAGGACAGTCCACATCTAGGCTTGAAAATCCATAAAGCTACATATCATCTTGGTCCACACGCCACCAAAGGTTCTCTGAGCCTCAGCGTGAAGCTGGCTGATTTAATTTAGCAATCAATATGTTTTCTGTGACCATAAGCCACAGTAATCGTTTTACAGCACCTCTTCTCTCCCTCTCTCCTCTCATCCTCTGCCCTTGAGTCAATCCTTCCATCGGTGGATTGTAACACTAAGGCTGTGATTGCGTCTAACAGGCTTTGTGGTTAGAGGACTCAAATAGTTAGAAAGAAAGAAAGGAACAGGATGAAAAACTGATATATAGAAGAGTCTCTGTGGCACAAGGTTGTGCTCTGAGACTTGGTCCCATAAAAGTGGATTATGGGAAATAGGTTGCTGCTGCTTGCCATGCTTTTAGAATGCAGCAAGACAACTCATCTTTTTGACAGGAAATGTGCAACTGCTTTGGATCAACCAGAAAGGTCCGTCTACTACACAAGAATTGAGTGGAACATGCAGTTTTTCTTTACTTGCAAGACTACTGGTATTTATCCTGCAAGTGATTTGTCCTCCCACTAGAGAGAAACAGTATGTGGGTCTTCTACTTCTATCCTTTCCTTACACCTCCTTTCACATTACATTCATTCCAGGAGATTCTAGGGGGTCTGTCTTATCTTTGCCTGCAGCTATCCCCTACCCTCAAACTTGGGGGCACAGCCGTTTTCTTTGTTTTTCTGCCAGGCATCACACACACACACACACACACACACGTTTTGGCTTTGTACACGTTATTGATGTTGACACAACCAGTGATGAAGTCTTTCATTTCTGTCACTCGTGGATGGAACGGATTACCATAACGGCAAGAAACAGCATCTACAACTTTGTGTTTAAATATTTTCTCAATAATAATGAGCCATCGATGAGCTTAGCATCTTAATTCTAACCTCTGTGAAGCAGAGGAGAAATATCAGCGAATGAGACCTTATCATAGCCGAACTTGCAATACGGAAAAACAGAAAAATCTCCAAATCCCTATCTCTGAATGATTTAGAAGGCCAGAAGCTGGACGGGGCACTGGAACATGTCAGGACTGTAAATATTATTGTGAACTGTTGTTGAGTTGTTTTCATGCAGTTCAGAATGTATAGCTGCACCCCTGACTGTTAAACACAACCTTCAGATAGACTAGAGGTGTGATACTTGGTAGTCACTACAACTTGTTACCTTTTGGTACTAAATGGAACAAAATGTTAGCCTTTCCTTTCTTTCTTCCTTTAAATTTTTTTTTAGGGACAACAATTTCATCAAGGACTTTCCCCAGTTAGCAGATGGTCTCATGGTCATCCCCTTACCAGTAGAGGAACAATGTCGAGGGGTTTTGTCCGAGCCCCTGCCCAACCTGCAGCTCCTTACAGGTGAGGGTGTGTGAGTTTGAGGATATGGCCTTTTTTAATTGTCTATCTCTCCTGTTGTTAGTAATCAGTCTATTATCTCGCTATGATCCATTCATGGTCACTGGCTAAATGAATTCAGAGCTGACTACAACTAATATGACTCTCTAAAGAAGAGAGGAACACAGCAGCATATTAAGCAAATGTCTGTGAAAAAACCCAGTATGTCTCTGTCATGTGACATTTGTCTAGAGAGAAGTGACAAAACATGTTTTGAATAGAAAAACATTTTGTGAATGTGTTTTTTTTTTATCCTTTTAAAAGACATGGGCTGGTCCTTTGTCATTGTGTTGTTAAACCCCAAACTCCATCTCAAAATGCTATCACACGAATTATGCATATACATGCCCACACACATACACGTGTGTATTGGACCTTGAAAACTCCTGTATTGCTGTTTTGTCCTTTCCTCGACTGTTTCACCCATCTTGTGGGGGAACGGAGTCACTTAGATATTTGGCTTGAAACCTGCAACTGCACATCTGTTCCCTAATCCCTCCATTAGATAAATTGGCATTTGATCCACACTGATCCTTGAGATTTTTTACTTGGGTTCTGCTTCCACCAGAATTGGACACACACACACAAACTAAGCGTTTTTCAGCGTGCATCAATGTCTCAGGTGTAAAACGTTTTCCAGAGGCACAAGATCAAGGTTCCCGTAAGCAGTTTATTTTTTTCCCCTTGCGCTTCACTTTTGTGGCTTTAGTTCTAAAGTAGCGTGAAAGTTTGGTAATTGAATTGTAGAGAAAGGCGAGATTGCTCCTACTTCTAATGTCAGCAATCCATTTAGAGTTGTGCTATATATCTGCCATTGATCGGGGAGCAGCTGGGATATGGGCCGTGATAATAAATGATGTTAAGGCACTACTGGATAGCAATACAGTAGATTTGCAATAAATGGTTCAAATGAAATGATGGATTGTATTTAAGTATTTATTTATTTTGAATTGCAGGCCTTTATGAATCAGTTTTTTAAATCAGTTTTAAATTGTTAAATAGTTGTGTTTTCTTTCTTGCATCTCTCCTTCTGTCTTAATTTGTCTCCTTGTAACATTGTTTCTGTCTTTCTTAGGGGATGCTCAATTCAGTGAGGCAGTGGGTTATCCTATGGTTCAACAATGGAGAGTGCGCAGCAATCTGTACAAAGTCAAACTCAGCTCCATCACTTTGTCTACAGGTCAATGTCTGAATAATCTGACCTAATCTGATGTTATTTCTTAACACTGATCAATGTCTTTGAACTTCTACATTCTACATATTTTCAGTCTTATGATACATCCTGATTTTGACAATGATTGCACATTTCTAACAACCCACTCAAATCATACGGATGACCTTAAAATCCAACCCATCCTTCTAACAAAATCATCATTCCCCTCTCCTTCTTGACCTGGTAGGTTTTTCTAAGGTGCTGAAGACACTGTCAGCAGAGAGCACACGTGAGGAACTGCTGGCTTTTCTCCAGCAATATGGTAGCCACTACGTGTCTGAGGCCCTGTATGGCTCTGAGCTCAGCTGCAGCATCTACTTCCCCAGCAAGAAGGCCCAGCAGCAGCTCTGGCTGCAGTACCAGAAAGGTGAGCATGCTGACAGACAGGAAGGAAATAATGTATAAAGGCAGAATTCTAGAGGAATGAATGGAGATGCCATCCTCACAATCTATATATTGAAGTTTGTGTGACATATCATTGGACATTTTTCCAAGTGTGTATGGCGATGAGTAGACCATATTTTGAGAAATTGTTAAAATTGTGATAACTTCAGGAGGATTGGGCTACAATCAAATGTAACCAAGACAAAATAACTTTTTCCTAAATCAAAGCAATCAACCGAATATAATTTCACAGTGAACAGAAGTAGAGCAGGATTTACTGTAGTTTAACTGGAAAGGGATTACTGACTATGAATTAAACTAGGTTATTTTTAAATACTTTATCATGCCTTAATATGCCTCCTGGTTAAAAGGCAGCATAAGCTGCATGAATTGAATTAGGCATCAGTGCAACTTAACATCCCAAAAGCATCTTGCAGCACTGTTCCATTTAAATTGTGTTTTTTAATCCTGTTTTTTCATGATCCAAGTGCTGATTTTCAGCTTAGCCATTTAATGCCTTTGATTCAGGCCTGGTTTTCAAAATACATATTGGTATGGACTTGCTCACCTTGTAGGAAGAAAGTAAAAACAGATTTTAGGTGAAGAAGGCCAAGATTGGACTCCCCCCCCCCTTTAAAAGGAGGAATTTATCACATCTCTACACTAGGTGGTTTTAATGATGAGCATGCCTCTGGTCTGGAAGGCAAGTTGACCTGAAAGAAAATGCTGTATTCAGTAGTACACTAACAGTGGTGGAAGGTATTTGAGTAACTTTACAACTGTAAGCTTCTTGTGCTTTATCTCAATTTTTGCTACTTTTTACACCTACTCCACTCACTATATTTTGGAGGGTATTGTGTATACATTTAGCTGCTAATTATTTTTTAAAGATTTATGATGACATTTTAGGCCTTCATTAGATAGGACAGATTTAGACATGAAAGGGAAGGGGGGAAGACATGCAGCAAAGGGCCCCAAGAACCTGCGGTCGTTGCATCAAGGACTAGGCCTCTATATATGGGTGCACGCTCTACCAGGTGTGCTACCCAGCCACCTGCTAATTATGCATTAAAGATTTAACATACAGAACCTATGATTGGCTTAAAAAAAACATTGTGACAGATCAAACTAACCACATTAGACTACAACTACAACATTGCAATGCTTACACGTTGATGTCTCAATATTATTTCAATAATATAATAATAATATGACAGGGACCGTCCTGCAGCATGAATACCTTTATTTTTGATACTTTTGCATGTTGCTGATAAAGCTTCTGTACTTTTACTTTAACTATATATATACAGTATATACTTAATAATGAAAGATAATACTTCCACCACTGACTTAAAGAAATGACAAGGCCATAAAGGGAGTGTCTTGCTTTTGAAAATAACGCCCATCGTGGGTTTCAAAAGCCTACATTATTGCATCATTATTTTTATCCTTATCACCCTGTGCTACTTTCACCAATTATGGTGAGGTTTGCTTTGACTATGGTCACACAGAAAACTGAAAATTGTATAAAGACACATTTGATAATTGAGCACACATAACAAAAATGTTAGAACGACATGAAGAAAAAAACTGCTACTGATATTTAAGTTGTTCATAAATGTTTATTGCACTCAGATAATCAACAATACAAACATGAGTTTAACTAGACAGAGATGTCTGTACTGTGTTCAACACATTCACAAGCTCCAAAGGACATAACACATAGGAGTTTGGTTCATTGACACATTGCAGTATTCAATCCAATGGTATAAATTAATAAACTTTGAAGAAGTATGCAAGGAAATAACGTCTCTAATATTGGAATGAAACGGATGGTGTGATGGTGTTTAGCACACTGACACAAGGACACTTGATTTTTTTCTCGCATTTTATGCATTTTTCTGTCACTGTAAATTGTGAATATTCTTTAGTGATAACTACTTCTAGTGACCATGTATAAAGTGAAAGCACTGAATATAAATGTTTTTATGGTAAGGTTGACATGCAGCTGAGACAATCTGGAATTACAATCTACTGGTTTAGTGTTGATATAACATGGCCTAACAAATACATCATGTCAAATAAAAAAGCACGAGGAAATGACTGTGACAGACTTCACTTGATACTTAGATTCAGTTCTACTTGTTTTCTACTCCTTATCACTTTATGTAGAAATACTACACTTATTGTTTACAAAAATATTTGATTTTTAGATATGTGTATGTGTATTTGGGCTGTATGTAGGGCTCCAAGTGCAGAGTTAAGGTCGGCCTTGTGAAATACTTAATTTTTAAGGCTGGAACTGAGTCAGTACATGATATGCTCTCATGAGCACATCTGGACTGGAAGATACATTTTGGCGGGAAGGCATATTTACTACTTATGTATTTATAGACATAGAATGTTACATACATGGGCGCATTTCAATGATTAACTTAATTCCCAAAATTTAGGCCGCTAAATATTTTTGATTAAAGGTGTATTTTGTTGTTTTAGCTGAAAGCAATATATTTCTAATACTTAATATGGACTATGAAATCCAGTAAAGCTACATAATAAAATAATAAATGAAATGCATTTATATATAGATGAATTTAGCATTGACTACCGCAAATTTGCAAAAGACTGTATAAAGCTGTTGTCTTTACCGTATCTGCCAACACTGAAGAACCCAGGTTGCAAGTTGTGTAGTTGAATAAAATCCTGAGGGAGACATAGCAACACAGATCCAACATCCCAGTGTAACTAAGCCAGGTTTGGTGTGTGATGCTGGAGTTTTTCACTCATCATTATTATCCTAGCAGCGCTATTCTGAACACTCCTGCCAGTGATCCCGAAAAAAAATTTGTGTAACCACAAGCCAGGCGTAAGGAAACAATGGCATAGAATAAGTTATCTGGAATAAAAGGCAGGTTATTTTTAAACATTATTCAAGTTGTAGATGCCTGCTGTACCCCTAACGCTTAATATGGTCTGGGAGTTGGCTATTTTGATATTGTAACAAAAAGTTTTTTTTATAGATGATTGTATGACGCCAGAAGGTAAGCCCATCTGGAACAGGTAAGAACAGAGCCTTGACATTTTAAGAGCCTTCCAAGTTACAAAGGTCAACTGGAACCAAAGCTAACTTTAACAGTGCAAGTTAAATAAATGACAAGCAGAAGGGGATGTAGCGCCTGAAATTGTAGTGATACTGTATGTATGACTGAGCAGAACAGCTAGAATAGGGTCTGGGGCAGATGACAATAATAATATCTTCCAGATGGTTACCTCAACCTGCCGCCTAGTAACATAAGTAAGGCTGTGGCTGGAATGTCACTGGGAGAGCAATGAATTCAATAACATACAGAGAAAAGTGTTTGATGATCAGACAGTAGAGATGAGTAATATTTGCTATGAAAAAGTCATTAGTCATTTTTGTTTTTTTGGTAAATTATGATTGTTTTATTTTGTGGTTTTAATTTTATTTTTTAACATTGTTGATTGTTTGAGATAAATAATAAAATAGAAAATGAAATTAGATTAATGTGCTACTCCAAAATACACAGCACACAGGCTAGATAGGCAGTATTAATAAGTACAGGGACATAATAATTATGTGGTCGGCAAATTTAAACATCTGTAACCATAATTCTGACTGCGTTTAACCCACAGAACCCCAGTAAATGACATTTCACCATTGCCCCATATAACCCAGCTTTCCTCCGCAGCCTATCATGTTGTCATTCAACTCTATCGTGTAGGTAACTTAAGTTTCTACACTTAATGTTCCCTGAATGTTACTTCAATGATGCTGATACTTGGTTACTGCTTTGCCATTAGCTAGCTGCACAGTAAACTTTAAAGCTGGCAGCTGCATTCAGCAAGATCAATGTTAGTCTGTGCTAATAAAACCTAGGAAACAGTGTTGTCAATAATAAAGTGCTTCACGGGGCAAAAGCCTTTGTATGCTTAATTTTATATGTAAATACATTTTTCAGTTCTTCTTCGTCCTGTTTCTCTTTGGCAAAGCTGAGCCAGATCAGTGAAAGCCATGCATCACACACAGTGAGGCTAAATAGTGGATATAGCAGTTAAACAAAGGAAGGGAATCATCTATACTTTGTGCCTGCATTAGCTTTGACATCAATGGCTTCATTCGCTTAATGCAAAACTTTGCATTCTTTGATGTAAAATATTGCAAGGTCTGTTTTAGTGTTCTGATCTGTCCCAATAATCAGGTAAAAGGCAGCTTAAGTAGCATATTTTTAATTTGAGGTATTCAATTGAAAGTCAGTGGGTTTCAAACCAAATTGACTACAATATTAATGTATTTACTCAATGAATGCTGGAGTGTTGTTTGGAATGCAGCCAAACTAAAGTGACTGATAACCTTTTCCAAATTTCCATACACACCTACCAACACATATACTAAACCTCTTATGTGCAGAAAGACTGGACAGGTCCTCTATGAAGTAGAGGAGTGCCTCCTCTGAATGTATGTGTAGACTTTGACACAGTGGTCCCAACAATCCAGCACAAGCAGTTGTCCTTTCTGGGTAGTGGCCACTCCTACAGGGCAGGTCAGCCCTTCATGGATAAGAATTTTGAATCCACCTTCTTTGGGAAACTGGAGGATTTCTTTCCTGCCACTGTCCGTTACTAGCAAATCCCCATTGACATCCACACACATGCCGGTGATACAGCGGAAGTCCTCCGTCTCTGAGAAGAAATGGCTGAGCTGCTTGCCTAGCTGGCCGTCTGTATCCACTGAGCCAATAGAAAAGCCACCTTCCAGATGGGGCTCATTGTGACGTTTTTCAAAGTTCAGGGCTAGGCCCTGGGTGAAATAGACAGTTCCAGCAGCATCACATGTCACAAACTTTGGCCGCACAGCTGAGCACAATCGATTGTAGCTGACCACACCTAGACTGCGGTCCACTGTGATACACCACAGCTTGCCACCTTCCACATCTGACACCACAAACTGACCTGATGGCATTGCAGTAATGCCCCAGGGTTTAATCAGCTGGTTCTTATGGCAAGCCACACAGTGTCCATCCATAGTGTAGACTTTAACTGAGTTATCATAGTTGTCAGTGACCCCGATCAGGCCTTGAGGAGTGACAGCAATGGATAAGGGGATGAGGTTAGGCAAATCAGCCCCAAGGAAGCTCAGGACAAAGTTGTCAATGCTACTGGCATTGCGGCGGATTTCACGCTGGAAACCTTTGCGATTAAATATCTGGATGCGGTAGTTGCCACGGTCAGCCACCAGGACCTCACCTTGTTGTGCTACACAAATGCTGACTGGTAAATTGAACATGCCAGGTAGTGTTCCCTTGCAGCCCATCTTCTTCACAAACTGGCAGACTGGCGGCCCTGCACTTGCCCCAGCTCCTCCAGGTGATCCCCCACCTGCATCCATAGACTTTGACTTAAAGCTGCCTGGTGAACCACATGCTGCATCCTCTACAGCTGCTAGCATGTCAATATCTCGGTAATGATCCATTGCCCCCCTTCCACCACCAGTAGCCCCTATTGTACCAGCTTCACTCTCCACATAACCCTCATTTGATATCTCCAAACCGCTCTTCTCATCCTGTGTATTGACAGTATAAGTATTTGTGGTCACTTGGCCCACTTCTATAGGTTTAGAGTGCTCTGTTCTGACCAGCTCTGGCTCTTGCAGCTGAAACATGATGGGCAAGCTGCTCCTTAAATCTAGCTCTTCATCATCATTGCTTTCGCCATCATCCTTTAGCAAAGCAATATCGCTCTGCCTCACCAGCATTCTCAGATAATCACAGCGTGACACCACTTTTACCTCTGCAATGTTGAGGAGATACATCTGCTCCTCCAAGACTTGCCCATTAAGCTTGTCCACTTCTGCCATGGAAGCAGTGAATGTCCTTCGAGACCTGCTGAGTTCCTCTTGAAGACGTAGCTCAGCTGAAGTATAGTCCTGCTGTACTGCCTGGTACTTTAGTCTCAAGGACTTGGAGATGTTTTCAATAGCTGTCTTTTTCTTCTGAATATCGCCCATAACATCACGCAGAGAAGTCAGCTTTCCACCAAGTTCTTTACGACGCTGTTCAGCAGCCACCCTAATTGGCTGGACTGAATGGCCTTGATGCAGGTGGCCCTCACCTTTACAGAGCTCACAGAGGACTGTAGCACAATCATGGCAGTACTGTCGTGGCAGGCGGTTGCAGCAGGACTTGCACATTAGGGCAGCAGTAGCAGCACTGCAGGATGTAGTACAATCTAGGATCTTGAGCACAGTGAGATTATCGGCCAATTGGGAGATACTGCTCATACGGGACACTTTGCTACAGAAGGGGCAGCGCACACCATTTATAGTATTAGCCAACAGCTTCTCTAGACACTGCCGGCACACTGTGTGACCACACTGCAGGAGTTTGGGCCTCATTTGATCCTGGTTGTAGGTCTCCAGGCAGATAGGGCATTCAAGAACCTCCCTTATTAGATCTGGGTCCAGCTGGGAAGATGTTGCCTCCATTATGATGCTTTCCTTGATTGAGTAAAAACAAAAAAGGACTTCTAAGTAATTAATATTTTATTATATAATAACATTTTATTCGGTGTGAAATTCTACCAAGGGTAAAATGCAATGTAACTAACACAAGTGAGAAAATAACTATATGATGTTACATTTCTGATCCATCACAATTGTATATTATATTGCATGCAGCAGTATTTTGTAGCATAGAAAATTGATGCTCAAAATACACAAATACAAGTAAGTCTGATGCTCATCTGACGCTTCACTGTGACTGTCAGACAATAAATGATACCGTGCAAAACAGTGCCACACACCTAGTTGGCTAATTTGCAGGTTATTTGCTTAGCAGTTATGTTGCCAGCTATAACTAGCACAGCAAGCTAGCTCTTCTCTGTTTTCAAAGTATATTGTTGTCGAAGTGTAGCTGACGTAAAATAGGAAACCATTTCCTGACGACAACTATGTGTTATTGACTAGGTAGTGCTAACATTAGTTACAATGTACTACATCATCTCGGTGTTAAAGAAAATAGGCTTCCAGAATAAAGCTATTGTGATAGTGACAGGTAAGCTAATTGTTAATTTGTTGTTATTTTTAACACACGATCATTTTACGCCAATAATTGCAAGCAATGTAATAAGCTAGCTAGCTAACTAGGTCACCGTTAGCTATATCTAAGGGCACGACCGTGCTGTATTGATGCTTAAACATAGGTCGACTATGCAGTCCAGGCTTACTAACTAATTACATTGATAATTTTCTAATGAAACACAGTAAAATCGGAGGCCTCCTGACAAAACAAAGGTGTCCCTTGACACAACGCGACAGTGTTATTCAACATTATAACAGGGCTTTTAATAAAAGTGCTTTCGGAAATAACATGTGCGGCTCATCGTAATGTTTTTTTGAAATTTCTGCTTTAAAATGTTACCTTTTCTTCTATGATAGCTGGTTGGAACTGGAAGTTCAGATGTTTTGATGGGCGTGCTGTGGTTCTGCTACTGCAGCTGCTACTAGGTAGCTAATGCTAAACTCATTGGGTAGACTGCAGTGTTGTCGACGTCACTTACGCAATGATACGCAATACGCACAGCTCTGTGCGTGACGGTTGTTTTGATTGGCTGCTGTGCTAGGACGTGCCAGGGTATTGATTGTACACTCACGATGCAGTCCCATGCAGTCCATGGGATTTTCTGATATTTAATTTCCAACAAAAGCAGAATACCTTGTATTTACCTTATTACCAACATTCCTATATTTACACAGGACAGAGGGCAAAACCAGTTTTTCAGTCAGTGTATTTATTGTTATTTTTTACTTTCATGCACAGTGCCTGTTCTAAATAATTCTCCCAGCAATACTGCAATTTGTTCAACACTTCATGTATATGTACTGTAACTTGTCCTGAAATGAAAGTGGTCATTTTAGTGTTAAGCAGGAATGTACATTATTATTGTACCAGTTTTTCCTTTAAAGAACAAACATACAAACAAACATATAATCGTAACATATACGATTAGTTAACTTAAGTGAACATGTAAACAGGCCTGCAACTAAGGAAATAAGTCTCACAGAGAGAACCTGAAGTACTGTCCACAGGCTACAACTGCATTTAAAAATGTCCAGATGTTGTGACATTTTTCAGATTTTTCAGACATAAGTAATTATAGAAAGAGACCACTAGATGTCAGAATATGTCTTCTAGAAGATGTCCATGCAACACCACTGTGGAACAGTAGGCTAAATCTAAGAAAATGTATGCTTTTATTTGGTCAAGAACAACAAACAGGTTTTAAAGAAATATGGAAAATGCATTTTGATTGTCAGTTAATATATTTAATAAATGTTATTGTATTTATGTCTGCTATTAACAAACCATTGTAAAGTAACTTCTGTTCAAATAATTCATACAGCAAACAACGTTTAATTGGAATGGTACTCTGTAGACAAGGTACAACTCACACACAGATGCAATTTAGTAGTGTGTACCAATATTGTGAACGACGGTAAAATGAATAGTGAATATGAGGTACTGTAGATAACAAGGGTCTGTTAAAATCAGAGGACTGTGGTACATGTAGCACTAGCAGCTGTTTTAATAAATCAAAAACAGCAATGTCAACAGTAACCACATCGATCAACAGCTGTATTAAATTGCTTTGGAATATATCTGACACCTTTGCTGTTGTTGCCTGGGCAACATAACCCTGGCCAGAGGGGATGTGTCCCTCATGAGTAATTATACTGCAACCAGTCTACAAAGACATTTTAATTAACAAAGGCAGTGCAAGATCAATGGCTAGGAAATTCACTCCATTTATCTCTTCAATAAGTTTGATGACAAACAAGTATTGCATAAGCATCATGTTCATACCACACAGCAAAGAGATGTCATAGTTTATTAAAAGGCTAAATGAAGGGCCACTCCTTTAACTGCACAGAAATACATGTGGTCCTATTTGATTTATCCTTGTGAAGGATGTCACTGATGGTCAGATGTCAGTGAAACTGTACATTGCATTGATACAAATAAACAGATACAAAGTATTTTAGTGATCCCAGATTGAAATTATATGCTACAATGTTCTACTAATCCCAAAACAAGACAGTAAGGACTCTTAAAGAAAACAAGAAGTTGTAAAAGCCAAAAGTAAATAAAAATAGGTGGGAAAGATGCAGGAAGAAATACCCTTTTCACTATAAATTTTGCTTTATGTATGTGACAATAAAGTACCCTTTCCTAGCTCTGAAAATTATATTACCATGGCTATGTTTTATATTCTTTACCAATATATAACCGTGACAAATCTTTTAACAAATGCACTGCATTGTAGTCTAGGCTGAAATGAGATTAGATTGGCTAGCCCCAGCCTACCTAAGCTACTGTACAGGGCTTTATTGTGAGAGCTGGGTGACAACAGCTCTTTTCTGTGTCTGTGTTGTCTCAAGATGTGCATGTAATTGGGCTCCTGGGCCACCCCTGAGCCTGTTTACCTACTGTTGCACATGAAGTTACCACCCACCCTTTCTACTGCTTGCCAGTGTCTTACAGACACACAGGGAGTAAGCTGCAGACATACACAAATTAAAATGTATGTACAGACTCAATTCTCTCTCACACACAAAAACACAGCAGGGTCATGTCCTTGCTGTTCTTTTCTGGGGATTTGGAAGTTTGACTAACCTGAGGTGCAGTTTACATGCACAATTTCAATAATACACTTTTTTCCCTTTCTTTTTCTTTTACCAATGACCATTGCATTTTATATTTGTTAGATAATTATGTTTAGTGTCTCCGTTAACGTTACGAATTTCCACTGGACTCATAACCCCAGCACGCCCCCAAACATTGTCAAGACAATTCTTTTCTATAGCAGTGAATTTTTCCTACAGCTCGGTTGTTCAGTCAAGCCTATTAGCTATACTTCCGTCCTGTTCTTGCACATGTTAATTATTCATTCAAAGTCAAATTGCTCACTATTTTATTATTAGGATTTTAACTATAACATAACACAGACTTTTACAGTATTGCATGCTCTGTAATCAAATGATTTATGCTTGTTACTTTTTCAATGTCATGGGCACATCAGGGCCTTTTGGTCTCTATGACTTGAAATTGAAAAGCCATGTGAGATGTATTGAAATTAAATACTTTTTCTTGCTTTATTTGCATACTTGAAATGTCACATCAACGTCACACCTATGTGATTTGTTTTCCTGCAAATATTTATAAAATAGTCCTTGGAAACGTCCCCACCCATGTTCTGTTTTCTGTAAGCTGTTAAATGCCTGCTGGTAAAGCACATGTGTTGGCATGTGTTTGTGTATTAGAAATGTGTGTCTTGGCTTAACTTACTTAACATTGATGATATTATAAGAGTACAAGTAAAATTGCACATGTAGACACATGTATACTTGTTGCTCTCTGTCTCTCACACAAACACATTTGGGTTAATCTGTATCTTGTCTTTTTGCCACTGATAATAGTTTGAAGGATTTTACTGTTATTAAAATGGTTAACAGGAAATAACTTATTTAAAATATTAACCATAATTAGTGCTAATTACCCCACCTTGAATAATGTCAAGGGCTTTTCCAGCTGTCTTACCCACTTCTTTTAGGTTTGGGGTTTCCCATATTTTTTCTTGGTCTGTGAATGTATATGTTGCGCTTATGTAATACTGTATGCATTGGAAATTTCCTCTATCTATCCATCCATCCATCCATGTGCCTTTGTATGTACATGAAGGGGGGTTTGTGATTGTAACGTAAACATTTGCACATTGGTATACTGTTATGTCTGGGGCTGACAAAAAAGCTTCATTAAATTGCTTAGGGTGAAGGTTCCCCAATACTCAGACAACCTACACTTAAGTAATATACATTTGCAGACATTTATAAATCATTGTGGTTTGCTCTGACTGTCGATGAATCATGTCATCATAATTCCAACTTTAACACACTTTTTGTTACTAGAAAGACCCCCTTATCATTCATTTGGAAAACTCACATACCCTGTTCTTGTAAAGCGAATAGACACAAAAGCACATCTGCCACATCAGCACAGATGGCAAATCTGCTCCATTGTAACATGTGTCCTTATGTACCCTTCAAATGACACACTCAACACCCAAGTAGCATTCTTCCTGATTCTGCTCCTCTCCTGCTTCTGTCACTGGCTCTTCTTTTTGCATGGTGTGTTGTTTTTTTCTGAGAAAGAATCCCCCTAACTCCAGTGAGAATATCCCAGTGGTAAATGACACTCAGGTTAGACTAATATTATTCACCAGACATTTGAGTAGGATTTCACCTGTCTGGTCAACGTACTAACCAGGGCAACAGACTGCCTTGGTTAGCCTTTCTTTCTTTTTTATCTTTCTGCAGCCCCAGTATGTGTGAGAATTGTTGAAGTACAGCCTTATGTATTTAATAGACTGATTAACAAAGACAGTTGAACTGAGTTTGACTAAATTCTTGATTTTCAATATTCTAAAAACGTCCTACTACCGACGCATTGTATTTCCTGAGTTCACATGATACACTCTTCCCCTACCATACATTTTGGGAATCTTTATTTATTTCACTTAACTTATTTCAATGGAAAAAGGGGAGAGTATTCTGTTGTTTTCATCTGAAATATCGCATCAAAGTTAAATTTTCTGTTTTTTCTCTCAACATAATGTTATGGGTAGAGAGCTAATACAATAGGGAGCTAGTTTTACTTTCTGTTGAAAATAGACGTGGATTAACGTTATCTGTGTAAGTGTGCATGTATGTATGGTTTCTATGTGATGGTTTCTATGTGCATATGTTATTTTTATATGCTCCCAGCAAATTCTTTGGACAGTCTACTTAAATATGATACTATTATCTCATATGGCCTTTGATGATTTAACTTATGATGGAGAGGATGTAAATCACTGTATTGACATAGATAATAATTTAAATTGTAAATACTACATTCCTGAACAATTTAGATAATTTGTTTAGATAACAAATAACTACTCATTTATGCACCTTAACATTAGAAGCTTGTGGAAACGTCATGGAGAATTAACTACCTTACTCTCAAGCTCTGACTGTAGCTTTGATGTTATTGTTATTACTCTACATTCTTCTTCTTTTTTTGTACCATAAATCATTTTACCAGAGTAACACACTCCACTAGGTCAACTATTGACAATATCATTACGAACACTTGAAACACTGGGCTAGAATCTGGAGTTGTGTTATCTGACATTACTGATCATTAAAGGATTCAATTTACATATATAATAAGGAAAAGGAAAAGTAACCACTATACATACCGAATACAAGCATCAAAGGGTGACTCCAAGAAGCCTTGGAAAGTGCTAAATGAAGTACTTAACAAGAGCCAAAACAGCACCGTGCTCCCAAATACTGTGGGCACACACTCACACTTCAGTAATAATTTCACTTATGACATTGATCTAGCAAATAACTTTAATAATTACTTTGTCTACATTGGGGAGAAACTCTCTAACAACATAAACCAACCTCAAGGTATCTCTCCTAACCATTAATTGCCAGGCAACTATGTCAATTATTTCTTTATGAAGCCAACTGACTGCAATGGAGTCTATAAAATCATCACACACTTACAAAGTCTGTACACTGCTGGTGAGGATGAAATCTGTAGTAAAATTCTGAAAGCCATTGCACTTGATATCATGGCACCACTTACTTATTGTATAAATCTTTCACTGCTCTCAGGAGTTGTGCCAAAAAGGGCAAAAAGGGCAAAAATTATGCCAGTTTTTAAATCTGGGGATAAAAATGATATGAGCATTTATCGTCCTATATAGTCCCCCAGGGATCCTTTTTTTATTATACATTAATAACTTTGAAAATTCCACTATGGTTTAACACAATGTTTTATTTGCTGACGACACAAATTTATTCATGTCACATGTCACAGTCCAGTTGGACTGCAAGAAATAATAAATAGAGAGTTAAGAAATGTAGAAATTTGGTCTCTTAACATTAATAAGACTAATTACATTGTGTTGTATTCCCAAAAAAATCAAATGGTAAACAAGCACGCTTGTCTTAAAAGAAATGAACAAATTATTGAAAGAGTAAATGCCACCTAATTACTTGGAGTCTATATGGATGAATGTTTAAATTTCAAATGACAAATTGATCATCTAACCAAAAAACTATCTAAACATGTTGGACTATATTTAAAGTAAGACACTTACTTCCACACTCTGCACTTCTCACCTTATATCCAACTTTGTTTGAACCCCATCTAAACTATTGTAATGTTATATGGTGTAACACTTTTCCTAGTCACTTGAAAAAACGACAGATTTTACAGAAAAAAATCATACGGGCATTAACGTGGTCGGAGCCCAATACCCCCACTCATCCTCTACTTCGTTGCCTTGGCTTATTGAGGCTTACTGAATACAATGTATCATAATGCATGCATGATGTTTCAGGTTATTCATAGGATAAACTACCGATTGTGTGAGCTTCTTCCAATCAGTCAGCCCCTGTGCACTTATGACACAAGGTGAAAATCACTGGTAAAAACGACGGTTAAAGTGTACGAGCCTGAGTGTAGTTTGTAGGGGACTGCAGATTTGAAACGAGCTCGAGGAAAACTTGAAATTGTCGCATTCGGTCTGCATCTTCTGTAAATGTCTCAAAGAAAAACTGCTTTTATCATATGATTGTTGATTATTCTGTAAGTTCTATAAATTGTGCTGGGATTGTTTTTTTTATTTGATTTTTATTTATTTATTTATAATTTTTTCTTCTGTAAATGTCTACAGTATATTGTGTCCATGGTAAATTGAGTTTTTGGATGGTATGTTATTTGTTGTATGTTTGTTATCGGGCCCCCTACAAAAAGTTTTTAGTAGCTTATTTGGGGTTTCCCATTTCATGCAGCCTGTATATGATCATTGTACCTCATGAATTTGTGTTTAAATATACAATGAGGACGTTTGAAATAAACAAAACGAAATGAAGCAGAAGAAGCCAGTGACACCCTTCCTAGCATTTATCCTTTGTCTTTGTCCTAAAAGCTGATGAGAGTATAGGGATTAGTTGTTTTTGTTCTTCTTTTCCTTGGCAGCAAGTAAAAGTAAATCCAGATGTTGACACTTTATGCAACTGCATAACTGTGAATGTTCTTTGCTAACCCAGTATGTTTTTACAATTTGGAAAGAATATATATGAAAGTGAAAGACATGGCTACCTAACTCTCCCTCCCTCTCCTGACCTCCCCCTCCAGAGGCAACAGACCAGGGGGTTGGCGGAGGTGGGCGGCGTGAGTTGAAGTCAGTTCCCTTCATCAGCTACCTGTCAGCATTACAGAAGAGCCAGCTGTTGTCTGACGACATGGTAAATGGCGTGGAGATCCGCTGCGAGGTGAAGGGAAGCTGTCCAGCTGGCTGCCACCTGTGCTATCACCAGGCCATGATGGGAGGAGTGTCTGGGAGAGGCCGCACCGGTAACAGCAGGAGTGGAGAGCAGCCTTCCCCCATCCCTGTGCTGCTGGAAGTCAGCCGCGTGGTGCCCCTCTACAGCCTGGTCCAAGACAACGTCACCAAAGAGGTGAGAAAGCAGCATGGGGGTTGGAAATTATGTGTCTGTGCATAAAGATGTTTGTAAAATGAGAGGGAGAGGCTCGAAAAGTAACTGTAAAAACAGAGAATGACAAAGAGAATCAAGTCAAGAGATGTGATGCGTCAACATACCCACTGGAGTTGGAAGTAAAAAGCAAATTAATATAAAATAAAAACACATTCAAGAATTAAGTATATTATAACATCAAAAGTATTTCTGAATTCGACAAATAGAAATGTACATATTGTCATATAAGCCTGGATCTCTTATAAATTCTGTATTCATTTATACAGATGTAAACTATGTCAATTTATTATTCAAACAATTACAATTGGTTGGCATGTGACTATACTACCACTTATGCAAACCGAAATTTATTGTAAATGTGAGGCAAATAAACACACAAACACATTGTGCTGCCCTGTGACAAAAGTGACAATCTGTTCTGCAAGTGTAGGAGGAATATGTAAAGTGTTCAGTATGTTTTACTCCATGTGGAGGTGGCGTAATCCTCAGCGTAATCAGTTGTAACAAAACACCTCTAGGTGGCATTAGTTGGTTAGCTTTGACCATTGGAAATGAGCACTGTAAGACGGAGGGCATAAAAAGATGACATCATGCGTTTCTTTCTTGTGGGGAAGTCGATGTGTATATGTGTGAGAGCTGAAAGTAATATTAACCTTGTGGCCATGGATTTATCCTGTATGAAAAGTCTTTGGATGTTTGTGCAGTAAAAAGTTAATCATATCTGATTGATATTCCATAAGGTAATTTAGGAGGGGGCCCTGGTTTCACTTGACATTTAGTTTACCCAATTTTGCTCTGTTTGGGCTTCGTCTTGACATTGTCTTGCTACCTCACGTCCATTATATGTCTTCTCTGTGCATGTTTAAGCCAATGCAGAGCTGTTTGCAGGTGACACACACACACACGCACACACACCATAGGGAGCAGACTGATTCACAATCCCCCAATCAAGCATCTAATTACCTTACCTTCTGTAATTACTGCAGGCAACAACAATACCAGAGGCAAGAAGACAAACACACACACACACATATATATGCACTCAAACACACGCATACACACAACAAAGCCCCCTGTACGTGCTGCCCATAACAAGTACCACAGCCCCAAAGAAAATAAGCCACAATCAATATCAGACAATCCCTAGTGGGCCTCATCGATAGCTAAATGTCAGGAAGAGCAAAATGTCTCTATTCCCTCTCTTCCAAACACCTTACTATCCATCTTTCTATCTCCCCCCTACTCAACCCCTGGCCTTCTGATGTAGAGAGTGAGATGTACTGTATGAGGAAGAGAAGAAGGGGTAGACTGCAGTGAATATCTCTGGCAAGCACTTCTAAGGTAGCTTGAGGCAGGACTATTAGTTTCTTATTAATGTCTTTGACCTCTTGGGATCCCTCTGCTCTTCTTTTCCTCTTTTTCTCGTCTTCTCTTGGCCGTTACTGTTGCTGCTAGTCTAAGGCACATATGTAAATTGCATTAGAGACGAGTGACACAATAACCTGCCCCTCCACACACACATACACAGCCGCTTATTCTCTCTTTTTTGCTCTGTTTTTGTGTGTGTGTCGTTCTCACACACACCTTTGCTTGAGACTATCTTTCTACTTGGCTGGGTCTATCTGAGAAGACAGCTGCCATGTTGCAAAAGCTTTCTCAGAGATGAAGTTACCTTACACCACCTAAAGCCATCAAAATAGAGGCTTAGTTGTACTACTGAGGTCAGTATACAGTACCTACTGTATATGTATATACATATTTGTATGAATGTGTCTGTGCATTACCAATACTGGGTTTACATGGACTTTTCACTCTTTCTTTGGCCCCCTTCCTCCCTCTTTTCTCTGCTACCTGCATCTTTCATTGGCTGCTACCTGGCTACCTGACTGTTTGACAGGACATGTCCTTTTCACATCAATCTCCTCATTATTAAGCCAGAGATGTGAAATGTGAAATTACCCCTTCCTTGAAAAGACTACCACCAGGACTACAAATACACAGAATGAAACAGTAGAAATACATTTCTCTTTGTGGCTTTGTCAAAGAGGTGAATGGAGAATAAAGTATGTGTGTCCAGTACTGACATTACCAATGATTAGTTAAAAATTTGGGGGGAAATTATACCTGGAAGACATGTTAAATGGTTGGTGTACCCAAATAGGGCAAATCTATCTATAGTAGTTCTACTTTGAAGTGTTCATATTTTAAGATGTCTGTCCCTGATATGTTTGCCTCCACTGGAATATATTGACGGTTTAGTGTGTGGAGCTCATATCACTGAAACGTGACATTTAAAAAATAAAACCGCAGAATCTCTTTCCACAAACGGTGCCTCTTGTAGATTATCCACAGGTCTCACTGTCCAACAGCTGCTAGAGGAAGAATGTCCAATTAAAATTGCTTACTGTGAGGTCTGTGGATGCTTCAGAGTCACGTGACACCGTTTCACACTTAAGTTTTTAAGTGTCATGTTTCTGTTTTCTGTTAACACAACAAATACAATTCCATTCACCTCTGTTGCATTTTTATGGATTGTAATTTTATCCCAAAACCTTAGCAAACAAGCAGAAATAATTGCATGGCTTAATAGTGGGGTGCATATGAGATTATTTTTACACCCTCATTGTCTTGGTATTAATTACTTTTTAATTTGCTCTGTTCCCGGGCTTAGCTTGCTTTAAACCTGGTCTTGATTTGAATTAGACTGGAACAGATCTTGGAATTGGCTTGGACTTCAACTAAGAAGGTCTTGCTTACAGGCCTGGTGTATGCACGCAAATACACACACAGATACTCCCCTGTTTTAGTGCCAAAAGAAATACCTTAGTGGATAAATAAATATGCTAACGCCTGTGGAGCTTGCCAGTGGTCCTATGTCCTGTGATGTTGTGACTGAATTATGGCAAACCTTTTGAACAAATTGGTTGTGAGTCTAATGGGTCAGAATGCTTTATATCTTGCAGAGTGGCTGCTGTCATGCTCTCATCGTAACGCACTTCTGCAGCCCCTTCTAGGGTGTGTCAAGAACATTTTCAGTGGAAGCAGGAGGGGGCACAGAAGCAAAAGAGCAACAGCATAGTTGCACCGAATGAAAATAAGTAGCAGCATTACCCACAAGAGCAGGGCAGTTATATTTGCAATGAGTGGGGGGGAACTTGCTTTATTTATTTGTTTTGCATATTGCACATGACAATATGCAGATTAACAATGCAAAGTATGACTAGTTTCCCATTAACTTGGCACTCATTAACGTAATTTAAGAATAGAAAAAAAAACACCCCAAAAAGCAACACACTTTGAATGTTGCTGCCAACGTTGGGCAATAGTTTGCCGCACAGATCCATCAAGCAGGTTTTATGATCTAATGCACGCATCAGCAGGGCTTAAAGTATTCCGGCACCGTGCCGGTTCTCCTGCATGCGGCCATGAGGGAAAAAAATAAAATAAAAAAATATTTGGGAACTTGAATGCTGTTTAATATTTGTGTATGCGCTGGGTTTAACCAATCATCAAACGTCCACCTACCAATGAAACAAGTTCTAGCCAATCAGATATAAAGTAGGGCGGGTCTTTGCCGAAATGCGAGAGTGCGGTGTGGTCTCCCGGAGACCGTCTCCGGGGCAAAGTTTATCAAACTTGGAGCATGTGTACAGCTTTAGTTGAGAAAGGAGTTAAAACCAAATGGTGCTGGGCATGATTAAGAGGACAAGAGGAAAAGGGTGGAGATGGGAAGCCGTTAGGCGTTTAGCACTTGGTGCCTCAAATTGAGGAAAGGAAGATACTCACACGGCAGCAGCGGTAAGAAAGTGCTTGCTAGCTTCGGTCCATGCACTCGGTCATACGAGTTGGTTGCCAACAGCAACGGCTACCGCTGCGACTGCACCTTCACTGACCCAGAGTGTTTGTGATACAAACAATACATGTGTGCACGTTCGTAGCTGTGTAAAAGCTATCTGTAGCCCAAACTGCCTTGACAAAGCTGTCTGGAATCAGCAGTTTAGACGTCTAGCTATATGAAAAGCTAAACAATGTAACATGTTTGATAAATGTACATGAAGCAACTAATGTCAACATGGACAAAATCGCTTTTGTGATAATGACCTGGCACAACACACCAACTCCAAAAAGTAAGTTTCAGGTTCAGGGTTTTTTAGACTTTAAGCCCTGCATCAGAAGGGGAAAAAAAGCAAGATTCGATCCCAGGAACATCACTTCAGTACCAAGGAGAGCGCACACTCATAAATAATAATATAATATTAAACAGATTCATATGAATGAATCTATGGCCAGTAGATACTCTCAGCTGCCAGTTTATTAGGTACACCACTAGAACTAATGCAGTCGAATTCAATACATTCTATCCTCATGAAGGTTACGATTGTCACTGTTGAAACTGTTTTAGAGAGGCATTGCTTCAATTATATTGTCATTTTGGAGGATGTAGTTTGTGTTGCTTCATACAGAGAAGTGTTTCTGTTATTTAACCAACCCTCATTGATATAAATAGTGTGGACAGAATAATTGAAACACCTACCCGAATAACACCACATTATAACTTTCCTGACTGTAGTATGAATTACATAAACTGTTGTATTAGATTGCATTAGTTGGTGAACCTGATAAACTGGCAACTGAGTAGTATGTTGGGTAACACTTTACTTGAAGGTAAGAGTGTAAGAGTGTGACACAGTCATGACACTGTCATGACACATGAACCTTAACCATACCTTGGCTCGACAAAACCAAATGACACTTACTAAAAGAAGCGTTATGTCATAAACGTTTATGACATGTTTATAATATTCATGACAGTATCATGTCAAGTAAAGTGTAATCGCATGTTGTAGGAAACATTTGGTCCACAAATCACTAATCACATCAGTGCTAGTTTGACGACTAATTTCCTATCGATCGCAAAGAAAGACCTAATCAAAACAGCCCCCTGACAATGAATGGGTCAAAGGCAGCATTGGCAATTTTCATAATAAGATAGCACAATAACAAAAAGTCAATGTAGTTTGCTGAAAAGATCAAAATAGCTTAGACCAGGGGTCTTCAACAGACAATGAATGGGGGTCAAAACTGCATGGGGGCGAAGTTTTGGTTGATTAGACTTTTTTTTATATTCCCCCCCCCTGCAATTTTCAATCAGAGTGGCATGGCCACCCTACTCACTGTGCCTCGCACATGTTTAAAATAAAAACATGAATATATGAACCTGTGTATTATTTGAGTATCTTAGTATTGAATGCACAATAACAAGGTACATTTACACATGGCACTATAGGACCAGTTTGATATAACACAATTTTATACAATATGTATAATTAGGGGGTCCCCGCTCCATCTCGCCATCAGTTTGGGGGTCCTTGGCCTGGAAAACGTTGAAGACCCCTGGCTTAGACCATCCTCAAACAGAGTTGGCACACATAAAACCAATACCTGCTGTTTAAAGGTCCTCCAGTGACATGGAGGGTTCAACCTCTGGGTGAACCAACCCTCCAGCCTCCTCCAGTGTCCAATTTCCTGGAAGTACTACTTCTGAAAAAGTTCCTAGAAGCAGCCTATTAGTTCCTTTGTTAACACTATTAGCCCTGAATGATTGAAAAGGCTACTTAAACTTATTCACAGGGGGGCACACACACACACACGCACACATACACGCACACGCACAATACACTTACGTCACAATTGATGATATCCTGTGCGTACTGACTAAGACTCTTTACCACCACTGGTGATCATCTTATGAATCAATACTGTGGGCCAGCTGGCCAGTGTTTTTGTGTATTAGCCTCTGAAGATGGACAGTAATATGGTCAGTTTAGACTAGACAAACAGATTAATACATTAAAGAGGTCACAATGGCCTTTCTGTGCCTTCTTGTAAGTCACGACTGGCTTCTTCGAAAGGAGTATTTGGGTGCCAGTGAGTCTGCAGGGTCTAGAGATGATGTCAAGGCTTGGAATTTGCAGCTGGAGTTCTTGCCGATGTTCAATGGCCTTGCTTTACTGGTCTTGTCTTCTATAAGCAGGGGGTGATTACATTTCAGCTCAATTTGTTCAGAATCGATAAGGTCAATGGAGGTGAATTGTGCCATATTTGTGAAACGGTAGGACCATGTGTTATTGTAACCATAGCGGTATCGCCAGTTCCTGAAAGCAAATCTGTCATGACCGCACAAAACACTGTTACAGTCGATGCTCAGATAGGACAATCTTTGTAAAAACACTTGCTTTTATAATACAAAGCATAATGGTTAAGGTTTGTTTCTAAATTCTATCTGGCCATCACATAATCTATATGGATCTATAGTGTTCTGGGAAATGCATGCTCTGTGGTTAATCCATACAGTATAGGGTATCCTCCTCTTTACAGTTGTGACTTATCTCTGCATTGAACACAGAACTCTTTCCTGGGCCTCTCAATGTATCTGTTCATCTCACTAAAAGATTTATTTATTTTTTTTACTTGCACCAGCCGGGCATATTACTCTCTTCACGGCCACCCACTTGACATATCACTTTACTTGTATTAGCTATCACGTTTTCTTGCTTTTCTCTAAATCCTCATCTCTGCTTTACCTCCTGTGCCCCTCACCCAACCCCCCACCTTATTCTCTAAACCACAATTAGATTCCCTGTTTACCCAGTGGAGACTGGCTTGCATTACTGTTCAAACATAAACATGCTGGTAATCGCATTGTCTATTTTTCACATGTGCAGCCATGCAATCAAGCGTGCAAACACATATGGGTGGTGGTAAATGCAAGGCGGTCCTGTGGTCTTTCTCTCTTTTGCCCCTAGCAGCGGAGGTTATTTCTCATTTCTCATATTTGTCAAGTCTGTGTGCGTGCATAGACCTTGAGTCCATGTTTTTCTTGTTGCCTTTGTCTGTGCCCTGCTTCCTATTGACATGAGGTGGCAAGACCCCTGCTGCTGTTGTTTTCTGGCAGCAGTTAACCACATGGGTTCAGGCAAGGGGGATCAATTTAATTACCTTTTTCCCCTTTTTTGGTTTTCATGGGGTTTATTATTTGGCCATTGATTACAATGCTTGCCTATCCCCCATAATAATTGCTCATTCAGCACGCTCATTTAGAGGAGCTTGTGTTGGAGGATTAAAACATGGGGATGCCTTCACTGCTGAATGATCCTGATCCTGTCCCACCTGCTTTGAGATTTGTGAGTCTCCTTTTTTCACACCCTTGTTACTTTTTTCTGTTCTATTTCCTCTGGTTTCTCCAGCCTCTTTTTTTCCCCACTCTGTCTTACTCTGCTGCTCATTTAGGTCACTTTTACTCTCAAGATCCTATGCCTTGATTGAAAGCAAGTGGTATTGGAAGAAGTCAGTTCCCATGAAAGACTGTTGAGCCCCCTTTACAGCTAACAATGTTGTGTTGTGGAAATGCTAACATCAGCTTCTGAGTGCATACCCTGACTCTTTTTGTGGCCAAACAGTCTGGTCAGGACTATGCCCAAAGTCATCTCAAATGTCACTTCTGGTAATCAACACGCTGCATGTTTCCAGTGTCCTATTTATGTGACCATGATCAAGCACATCTCCAAAGTCTGAATGAGGCAGCACCGCCAACCAGTTAGAGCCCATAAATAACGGAGTGCTTCATTGATTCTTAGTGTGTTAGGGGGAGCCACAGTGCTTGCGAACTCCCTTGAACTCACTCTCTATCATGGTTGTGGCTTTAAGGAAAGTCCTGACATTATACTTTATTGCTTTGACGGTTATATTGGCATTTTGCTGCCTTTTAGAGGATGACCGAGCTTCTGCCTTAGATTTTTCTTTCGCCCGTTAATGAAGCAGCACAAGGAGATGTTAGGAGATGATGTCATCTCCTAGCAACGCCCCCCACCTCCACTCCCCCCCTCTCCCCTATCTCCTTCACAGACAGCCCAACATCGACACAGACAGATCCACACACAAACAACACATAGAATGGAGGAGGTGAGGTGTGTGACAGCTTTCACACCTCCATCATAAAAGTCACAGTACATCTATGATATCGCAGTGTAAGCTTGTCGATGTTAGTAAGATGTTCCTGCCTTCCGGTAATTGGAACGGTGGTATGAAAAGGTCACTCTGTGTGTATGTGTGTGGGTGTGTGCATGTGTACCCGTACTTCTATCTTTGTCAGACCTGTTTTGAAGTTCTAGACATTCAGACATAGGTCATTCTGGACAGTCCTCATCCGTCCATCATGGTAAGGCCGAGGTTTGCTACATTGGTGTTGATGGTTAATTTTAGGGGATGGGGAAAAGAAAATTAATTTAGTCAATGGGGAGTCGTCATATGGACAGAAGTACAAGGTGTGTGCTGAGATATGGAGAGCACTGGTTAAAAGGGTGGACGGGATGGGGGTGGGGTAAGCATAGATGGACTGGGAGCGCATGTTCTGAGAGATAATTGCATTTCTCTCACCTGTTACCCTTTACAGGCCTTCAAGAGTGCCACAATGAGCTCATACTGGTGTGCTGGAAAGGGCGATGTCATTGATAACTGGTGTCGCTGTGACCTGAATGCCTTCAGCAAAGATGGCCTGCCTAACTGCAGTCCCCTCAGGCAACCAATGTAAGTGTGAGGTGACATTATGACACCTAGGAATTCTTGCACACACACTGATGCATTGCAGGCACCCTCACATATGCAAATGGACATGCACACACATACACATACCTGTCTCCACCAACTCCTGGGGCACTTGAGAAAATTGTAGACACAAGCACAGTTCCAAGTTTTAATAGCTGTCAGTCACCCCTTACACCCCTCTGAACAGAACATGCTTTCATTCAAGGTGTCCTTATAAGACTCTTGAGTCATCCACCCCAACTATTGTTGCCCTAAGAAATTCTAAAGAGAAACAGAAAGTTGAAAGTGCAATAATTCAGATGATAAGGCTAAAATAAAATCATTTAATTAAAGAATGAAAGTAAAATATGCCTATTATTATATTGTATTCCAGAGTGAATGAGGGGCTACATTTATTGGCACAATTTCTAGAAGAAACAAGCAAAGCTTAACAAGGATAACATATACAGTAGTCTGTCTAACTGTAAGAGAGGATTCTGGTCCAAGACCTAATGCAAGACCTAACATTTGCGACCAATGTGACAATTTTCTTTGCAAAGGTCTTCCCCACGTTAATAACTATAACCAACTGTTTTAGTTTGTTAGTTTTGCTTAGTTTGTTTTAGTAATTTTTGCTTTCTCAATTTCATGAATTCCACACCATGTGGCGGAAATGCTGTAGCAAATTTAATGCCAGAGATGCAAGCCAATCTTAGCCAACTAGTCAAATATTTTGATTATATATTATTTATTTACCTTCACAAAAGTTCTTGTTTTGCCACTGATGGACTCAGATGAATATTTTAAGTGTCTGACAACATTGTGGAAATGATTTCTAAGGAGGTCAACCTTTGTGTTAGAGTAATATCCTTTTTTTAAACATAAAAACTCCGCAAAATTGCATTTGCTAAACCCACCACCACTAAAATACACTTCATTTAAAGTCGACAGAAACAAAATAAAGCTATGAAAAGCTGTTTTGGGTCGCTTTTTCACTTTTCCAACCATCACAACTCTAGTTTTGGTTGAAATAAACACATAGTTAACCAATTTAGGTGTGAATATATGTTGGCTCTACACGCTAAAAGTATTGCTTGGAGTCTGGTGGGTTTAGCGCTAGCAACTTCAGAGCTGTTTCTGGTTAAACAGAAAGGTAGTCAAATAGGTTTTAAATGTCTATCTCTGAAGGGATCCTTTCCATAATGTTGTCAGACACTTAGAAAATTAATCCGAGCACTTCTGTGAAGGTAATTACAAGCTAGACAATATTACCTTATTAACTTACATTGTAGCTTGTTTCGCTGCTGCCGACTGCAGCAATCTCGCTTAATACTGGACCAATTTCAAAGATTTTTGTTCCCATCAGTCACTTAGACACAAAAACATGGGAAAATAAGGTCCAGGTTGAAAATAATGGTAGTCAAGTACCACTCTTTAGCTATACTTTACCAAAAATATGTTGCAGAAATATTGCACAAGTAGTTTGAAATGCTTTTATAATGGTTTTGGTATTGTTTTGTTTTTGGACTGTGGTTGTGGAATTGGAGAGGACGGGCGTGGGGCCACAACCAGAGTTTTGGTCAGGCTTTCCCTTGGCCCATGCTTGCAGGCACGAAAGAACCAGTGAAGAGTTGCTGCAGCAGCCAAATCTCCAACTCTGGCCAGCTGGAGTCTAGGGCCAGTAAAAACCTGCAGTACATATTAATGTCTGTGAGGATGAATCCGATTGGCATGCTTTTTATGAAAGAGGGATAACCTACCTCTCTCAGCCATTGTCAAAGACAGAGCTGGAGGGCAGGCACAATGGAAATATTGGTCTTTTATCTGTTTTGAAGGATTAAAGAGGAAAAACTCACAGGGATCACTTCTGGAGAACAGGTGGCATCGGAATGCTGTTTTGTTCAAAGCTGCTGTTTGCCATCCTGTTGTCCAATGAGATACAGTATATGCAGAGGTGTGACAGTCTCTACTTTAACATAACAATGAACACATGGGATTCGTACTTATCCATAAGTGTAGGTCCATACTTTGCACACTCAGTTTGTATTTAAAATACATAAATAATAAAATGAGGGCAACAAACGTTTGTGGTAACCTTTTGATCTCATTGTTGATATTTATTTTATTTCCATGTGTTGAACCTTGCCCTCTCTATGTTGCTTCCATCAGTTTGCGCCTAGCTCCTTACTTGGAGCCCTCAAGCACAATGGTGGCCCTAGAGTGGATGGATGTGGAGCCTCTGATTGGCTGCAAAGTTTCCGACTACATCATCCAGCATAAACGAGTGGAGGATCCTTCGGAGGCAGAGGTCTACACAGGTAGAAAAACTCAATAACAAGCTTGAGTTGATGTACATTTTCTATCTGTATATATTTCAAAACTATGATATAAACATTTTTGTTGGCTTGTTAATCATCAGTTTTATAAAGACTTCTGTTTAAAACTTCCTCCTTCATGCCACAAACATGCTCATATTTTTACAAACATACAAATAGTTACACACAAAAAGTACTGAGAAAGAGAATAATTTCTCTGTTTATCATTTTGGTGGTTTCATTAGCTCTTTTGGGTGACAGTGGTTAGCACCACATATGGGTTTCCCTCCACTGTCCACAGATGTTGAAATTTGGTGGAATAGAGGATTTACAGTATATTGTCTGTTAGTTCTGTAATAGCCTTGTGACTAGCTAAATTTTGGAAAGTTTCACAGCATGTTTTAGCTGCAAATAGAAAGAAAATTACATAATTCCCATGTTTAAATCAAGCATCTGCTAAGCATAAGATTACAGTGGTTAATAACGATATTTGATGACTTGATAGAAATAATTGAAATTACAATTTACGGGAATGAGGTTAAAGTTTTGGTCTCGATACAACACAGAAGGAAGGGCTTAGACTGAAGAAATGAGAAGATGACGTAGGGCAATTTATCAAGTGCCATGAATGCTGCTGACTATAGCGGCGTAGGGCTAGAGCAGTGGTCATGGTTGTGACAACGGGCTGGGGTGAGTCAGAGGAAGGTTGATAGGAAGGAATTTAATAATATTGGAGAAACGAGGTGGTCTGGAAGAAGCCGGTTTTAGTCATTGGGAACTATGGACAGGCCATCCATCACCCCTGGGAGGAGTGCTGATGAAGCGTGGGCACCAGCAAGCGAGGAGAGGATACAGGCAGCTAGACATAGGCATGCTGCTGGCAGAGGTGAGGTAGGCCAGGGCAGATGGTGTGGGTGACTCACTCTGCTGTGCCAGTCACCACTATAAATCATGTAGTAACAGACAGTATGATACAGATTGGAAGATCTAGCATATATCTAACTTATTTGAGTGCATTGATATGTGTGTTTATGACGCTCTTAGAGAGAAGTAGATTATGTTAATTTGCAGGACACTCTGGCAGACTATAGGTTCTTCTTCAGTGTAAACATCATGTATTATGAACTGTTTAGGCATACACATATGGATAGCTCCCACTTCCAATGTGAATACTGACAACTGCAGCTACTCACAACCCTCATTGTTCTCCAAAACGGGGGAAAAAGATTACTGATATAAACTTGGAAGATATTGCAGGGATCAATTTATGAAATAATAATGACCTCTCAAAATGATGAGTTCTTGTTCTCTGGGCTCAGCAAATAAAAGCCAAAGTGTCATTTTCTCACACTTACTCTGACTTATTTCGAAATTATTGGATTTGTACTCCCTGCACCCACTGCTGGCTTTTCATTTAAGGACCATTTTTGAGGCACTTACAAGGAAAATAGAAGTCTGTATAATAAAATCCTAAAATGAGATAAATAAAAAGTCTTATCCCTCCTCACCTTGTGGATACAAAGTAAGAAACTCATCAAATGCTCTAAAGCTCAGTCATTCCTGATGCTTTTTTCTCAGCATTGCTCCTCTTGACTTTCACAGAAACATGCATGCACGAACGCACACACACACACACACACACATTCCCTTGAATGTTAAAACCAGTGAAACAAGTCTTATAATCATTGGCCACTGAAAAGCTCTTATGGAGAAGTTTGGGATAAATACTTTGCCCGGGGGCATCTTGGTGGTTTTCATGTTTCTCATTCATTTTCCCTGTTCATATTTTCCAAGACTGTGTGATGATTTGAACCAGTGAGCTTGCAGTCAAGCCTTCTTCTCCAACATTTAAGGGTAGACACACACTAAAGGATTATTTCGGCTGATTTACAGTAAACTGTATTTGACAATCTAGGCAATCGTAGGGAAAACCCCTGTTCCAAAGCTTAGTTGGGGCTTATATTTGGCAAGACAGAGCAGTGTAAGGTGTTCAGATTTGATTTTAAAGGGAAAATATTATGGAAAACAAGACATTTTTATGTGATTGAATTGCACCATTTTAACAACTCATGGACTCCCTCAGTTAGATGTCAAACAAGATTGAGCAGTGCCAGCAGTGCTCACAGCTAATCACCGTAGTATGTTTTGAATACAGTACAAACAACATTTTAATTTCCTTTCAGAGCCTCCTTCCTTTCTGGAGCATTGGGTAGTCTAGCCTAGAACGAAAGAGGAAAATATAAAATTAGCAAAAAAGCTGAGTAAATATTAAAATTGTATTTAAAAAAGGAAAAATATTTGAGCAGGCCAGGTCAAAGAGAGATGCCTTGGCTATAATATGTTGTGGGCCGAAAAAGAAAAGAAAGTTCAATGGACATTGCCACTGAAATCAGAAGGCAGATGAGAGACAGATCAAGAACATGGTGTGATTGAGAGATGGGACTTTGACCATCAGCAACACCATCAGTAGTAAGAGCACCACCTGCATCCAGGGGATGGGATTTAGCCATGCCATCATCCAAAGAAGCTGAGGCTGCATCCACATCTATTGCCAAGTTGAAACACTGCTTCTGGCTGGTGTCTGCGAGAGAGGAAAGATAAACAGACAGCCACACACAGACACTGCCATGCTGAGCATGAGTCACACACACAAAGCGCACACATTCAGACATGTGTACACTCATACAGATGGCAGACAGAGAGTGAGTGTGGAGATGTACACACTTGGAAGCAGCTCTCACTAAATTCCAAAAGCCATGTGTCGATGTCAGTGCTGTCTAGACTGGAATAGGAGATGATACTGTATCCCTCCTGAGATAGATATTGTTAAGGTCATTTGACAAGGACTATAAATTGGTCTTGTTTTTTTTTTTTTAGATTAATCTAATTGGGAGAACTATGTGTGCTACCTGCTTTTATACTGTTGTTGCTTTGTTTCAGGTCTATCCAAGCAGCCTTATTAAAAAAAAATGGATTACAGGTCAACTTCATTGGGGAGTGTGTTATTAATTAAAGTTGTGTCTGCATATTTTTAATTGGGGTATGTGCACATATATCCAGGTAAGAATATAAAGATATACCACATTAGTTAATGGTTGTTTACAGTATGGGAATGTATCTTTATTTATTCACTTGATAAGCTGAGACCTTAAAACTCCCTTGCAACATCAGCAGCGTAAGGTTCATTCATGAATTCATCACCATAAGTTGTTTTTTAAAACCTCCAAATCCCCCATTGCCATTTCACTACATATGAGTTGGATCTGTTTTGGAATGCAGTGAGTATTTTCACCAGCTGGGTGACAGTTTTATCCATGTTAATAGGCAGATTCAAAATACGTAATATGCCACCCTTTTGGCTCGGGTTTTTTATCCGTACCAGCTTCCTGCATGATTGGATGCAATCATAGGGTCCTTGAAAATCCTTAGTGAATGGTATCTTCTTCTAAGCTAATATCCATAAATGTTGCTAATCTGACTCCCTCTTGCTTTATGTAAATTATAGAAATGATGTTATGCCTTGGCTCATAACATGGAGCTGCGTATTTTCATTCAGTAGGCGTCAGTGCTGAGTGGAAAAGTCATGTAGAAGTTTAAGTGTGTTTTTTGGAGCTGCCTTCTTAAGTTATAACCCCTCCATCATTATGGTGGGTGGTGTAAGGAGAAACCACTGACTGTTTCTAATGCTGCCTTGGCCTCTCCTTGCAATTTGTCAATTGGTTGCTCAGTGTACCTTGGCTTGTATCACAAATTCGTCATCATTCATTACATAACAATCATATTTGGCTGTTAACACAAAAGGACACTATGCCCACATAGGCCAGGACAGGTTGACTTCAAGTTGTGTCTTTACTTGTGCTTTCAAATGATTAAAATATTTAATTGTGATTAATCACATTAATGTCATAGTTAACTCGCAATTAATCGCAATTAATCACACATTTGTATCTGTTCAAAATAACCCTTGATTTCTCTTTGTCCCATTTCATTTTAATGCTCTTATCAACATGGAAAAGTGGATCGGCTTGCTTTGTGGAAATATTTTTTTTGAAAACAACATTGGCATATAGCCATACTGTAGTGTTCAATTTCACACGTAACATTCTCACTTGGAGCAAATACTCTCTCATACAGTATAACACTGTCCATCAATAAAAGGGTGAAAAAAATACTTTGACAAAGAAGGTGGACAATTTGCTACAGCTGTGTGCTTGGCCATCAAGTGGTATTTTGGACTCGACGTGCTGCAATGATAGCTCAGTTCACAACGATAAAACACACAGATCACTTTGGTCTTGTAAATGGAACCATTTGGCAACTTTTAAAGTAAACTTTTTATTCAGAATCTTATTGGCATCCATTTTGAAGTCTTGCGCTCGCCATACACTCAAAACATAACGTTACTACTCTTTGGCTGGCTCGCAAGCCCAAACAAGCGTGTGCGGCGTGCCTTTGGTTTTGTTTCCAGTCTAGCTAGATCCGGTGTGGTGTTGTAGTTTTTCTAAGGTTACTAGTTGTTGCAACAGCATGTGAAAAAACCTACAAAGTTTGCTAGGCCAAAAAGAATGTTAATCTCGCTATAAAAAAAAGTTGACGCCGTTAAAATGGGTTTACGTTTACGCTGTTAATAACGCATTCAACTGACAGCACTAGTCTTTACTTAAAAAATAATGACCTGAACGGGAAAGCAAGGAGCAAAATAAATTGAGATAATGAAGAAGAGATTAACGTGTCAAAATATCATGCTCTTTTTTTCCACCTTCATTGCTTCCTGGAACCTTGCCAACATCCTTCACATGGCCCCTGAAACCAGGGACCACTAGGTTACATTTTTCACTTTTTGCATCTTTTGTTGACATCTCTCAGCATTCCCTCTCTCTTCAATTGTCTTTGTACCTCTTTTTTGTATCAGGAAGGCTTTAGAGAGATCAGGTCGTTTTTGTAGCATTACCCCGGTTCTCTCACATCTGTATCCTGTGCCCTGGACTCACCCCACTTATCAATGCTGTTTAGAAAAAAAAGGCAATCCTTTCTTGAAGGCTTCTCCCTGGTCCATCACAAATCTTGCCTCTGAGGTCAACAGTGAGTGCAGGATAGCCTTGCTGCTTTGATGTGCGAGCACCTGAGCCCTTAGTTCATATACAGTTTATTGTCACTTATGACATGATGCTCTACAGGCAGCCCACGTCTGGACCCAGATATGCATGGTTGTACAGCATGGGAAAGATATATTCACTTCATATGATAAACATCTGAACCATCCCAATTTTTTACCTTTTTTAACTGGTTGCAATTTCAATTATTTTAATGTTTTGAATTGAAAGATACCTTGTAGTAAAATGGAATAACCAAGAACAGCTTGACCTGACCAGAAACCATGAGAAAGTGGGTGTTGTTTTCTGTGGCTGTCAGTGCCAAACTAACACCTACAGTGCATCAACAGGCTCCAGTATATTGTTTACTTATTCTCGTGTCCTCACCTACTCTGACATACACCAGGGTTGAATGACCAGTGCTCAAATTAGCAGTTGATCACAAGAGGTTATCTGCTTGCAGGCATTTAAAGAAAAAACACAAAAATAACACACTAAAGTTTCACATACCTCTCCCTTCTGCCCTTGAATGCCTCCCATTTCCATATAATAAAGACTTCCTTTTTAAGGAATGTGAGACAAAATGTACCTGGCCAACTTTGTTACGTCCTGACAACCGCTTAAACCCAACTACTGCGGGAACCCCCTGGCTCCTCATGAAAAATGCTGCTATTCTGTTCTGCTGAATACCACAGAAGCTGGGAAGTGTATAGATTCCTTAAATAACTTGAGAATGTTAGGCCCTGCTTTTTTTCAATGTGTTATGCTTTGACCCTTGACCTCTTGCACACAATATGTGAAATAATATGTGATGTTTGATTGTCAGAAAGATACTTAAATGAAGATTCTGCCTTGAAACAGTTCTAAACAAAAACTAAATAACAGGCCTGTGAAAATATGTACTTGCCAACTAATCAGATATAGCTTTTTGTGGGCTTTTTAAATATTTTTTTTAGCCAAAACAATAAATGCTGACCAAGCCGAGCATGGAGCACAAGGTTGACAGCTTATAAAGTATCACCTGTAGTCCCGTGTATGCAATTCATAACCATTAATTTTTTTAAATATTTGGCATACTGTATTCTTTTAGAAGCTCTGTCCACTCAGAGGACATAAAGGGAAGCCTTGCCATGATACAGAGATGGCATCACTAAGGCAATTACTTCTTTACAATGATAATCAGGATAACAACACTCAACCTTACCCTGTAGAACTCAGGAATGCTGCCAACCACTGCTTCTGGTCTCTAAAGAAAATCAAGCATTGTTCCACACACACTGTATTTGTCAATGCTGTAGGGCCACAGGGAATTAGGCACACACAACTGCGACCCAGGGTCAGCAATCATGAACACACCAACAAAATTGTATTTAATAAAGGTGGGGGGGTACACACCCAGGGCAGGTCCATTGAGAGGCTCTTGGCTCAGAACAATCGACCCATCCTTTCCGCAAAGTTGAAGGTGGGGACACTGTGACATCAAACAGTCTCTTGAATAGATAAAAAAAAAGAATAAAGAGAGAGGGAGCGCAGTGAAGGCATGATCTAGTGTTGGGAAGTTTGTGCCAAGGGATCCCTGCTCAGGAACGTGGAACTGCATAGCCGAAGTAGTAGGGCTGGGCAATATATTGATATTATATCGATATTGTGATATGAGACTTAGATTTTGGAAATCGTAATATCGTAAATGGCTTAAGTGTTGTCTTTTCCTGGTTTTAAAGGCTGCATTACAGTAAAGTGATGTAATTTTCTGTGTTAACAGACTGTTCTAGCTCTTGTATTATTTTTACTTTTACCTACTTACTCATTATATCTATATTACTGAAGATTATTCATCGTAAATCTCATTGTGAAAAATAACTAATTGTCAACCCTATAATATCACCACAATATCAACATCGAAGTATTGAGGCAAGAATATTGTGATATCTGATTTTCTCCATATTGCCCAGCTCTAAGCCCAAAGTGCAACCATACAAAATGTCTTCACAGAGATCCAGTGAACAGAGCAGGCTAACAAATACCATTTTGGAGTGTGTTTAACTTGAATGACGAGTGTCCTGCTTGTGAGATACAATCACAAGCTAATTTGCTTTGCTAGGGGGTTCCTAAGAACTCTGTGGCCATAGCGGATAAAAACCTGCTGTTAGCTCACTGAGGCTGCATGCTTAACACAGCATGTTGGCATGTGCGCAGGACGCGAGTGATGCAGGGAGCCGAGAACAGCCACATCGTCATTGGTGGTTGTCTTATTTACAACATTCATCCTGTCTTACTCACAGTGAGGATGAGGTTATTGCAGACACCATCGTTACTGCCAAGATCCAGGTCCTGTTGTTTAGCATAGTAGAAGTCTGAACTTGGCTAGTGCCAGATGTATAGATGGGACAAACAGAAAAGGATCACCTGTTCCTACAATGCCTGGAAGGCAAGAGAGGCACTGACTCACTGAGATGATGAGTAGGTGAGAATGAGTTCATCCCGGATTGCAGTTAATCATTTCAATAAGGTGAATTCAAGGGCTTGAAAAAAGCTAATGCAATAGTGAGATTTAATGGACATACACAGTCTATAAACATGATAACTCATCCTAATTGGCAGGCAAATTCTCAGAGGATAATAATTAGGTGATTTGATGATTTGACCAAGTGACCAATACTATAAGGTAAATCATGATTTTCCTTATAAACCCTATCTCTAAACAGTATTTACTTGTGTATTGGATGATTCACTGGAAGCTGCATCTATACAAACATATTAGCGTGCACATTTAGAAATCAAATAAAATGGTTTTATGGTTGCTTTAATGACTGAAATTTACTCAGTAGTGATGTATAAATCACAAAATAGATCAAAGAAATGTATTAACTACAGTGGTTTTCATTATGTACCTTTACTGGAGAAGGGAATGTTTCCATCAAGTGCCATGTATTGCTACTGTTATGTCCCACATTTAGTCTCTAATTTTATTATTTCATTATTATTTCTGTTATTTTTTTCTATGACAGTTTATAAGAAAGGCCTAAGAGGCTCTGTGTACTGTGTTATACTCTATCTTTCAGACTAATCATTCCTAGCTTAAGGGCCCGTGTTAAGAAGCTTGTAAAATAAACTTATCTTCTTCTGATATCCGTCACATCAGTGATTGTTATGAGTGATCCACATCACTGGACCTCACACAGGCCTCTAGATGGCACACCAAGGCAGAGACAGCATTCACAGAGAAGCAAGTTAGATAGGCAGTGCTGATGTATTATTGTGGGGCTCAGCATTCCTTTACAGCAAACCAGCTGTGATATGGAGGCTTACGAATGATATTAAGAAATTTGATAAGAGCATTAAAATGGACAAATGTGAGAACATCTCTTGAGGTAGCTTTAATACCTGCAACAGCCAAAAATAAGCGACAAAGCAAAATAGATTAGCAACTACGTTGTGTAAATGATATTAAATTGACATTTCGAGCATGTCCTTTTAACCTGTGATCAGATTACAAAAACAACCCTCTGAGGATATTTTTATTGGCAACTTTGTTACCTAAACATAATATAACCAGGTAATCAACCTTACCACTAAAACATCTACTTTAAGCCTGAATGAATATCTTATGACTGTATGGGATTAATTTGTGGCATACCAACACTATGGCATACCATATCTGTAAGGTCTCTTTTCTGTCTATCTCACTGGGAGTTCCAAGAAGAACAAAAATAGAAGGGGCCAAAAATGTTATGAAATTTGTTTAATAAAAGGTTTAACCAAAAGTACCACTTATTGGCTGAATTAAGAATGCTTCTGGGTTCCATCATCACATTTTTACAATCCCTCTATTGTCTCGTCAGCTGCCAATTTGCACGGCTTGTCCTTAAATCACTAGTTTTGCTGAGGTAACACTTTTTTGTGAATGTGCTAATCAGTGTAGCACTGTGCTTCCCTCAACTCTCACACAAATGTACACACTTAGCACTAATTAAAGACCTGTGAGTCTGCGTTGCATCACCGCTCTATACCTGATTTTGTGGCACGGAGAACAACCAAGCGCAGGGCAGAGCTGGAGAATTCTGAGAATTGAAACAAATGTGATTGAATGTGAGAAGAAACGGCAAAGAATGAGTAGAAAAGTCACAGGAGAGGAAAGAGAAATCACAATGTAGGAGTGGAAGAGTGATGCAGACAACAGCAGAGGGTTACACAGCAATGATGTCACCTCATGCTGGCACTGTTGATTGAGATACAGATTAGCCATTTGATCTTTGCCCTTATTTTAGTTCCAATTACCTCCCAGCTCACACAGCCAGCTTATTGGGATACATGGCATATGGCTCTTCCTCTGTTTTAGTCTCCTCTTCTGTCACATACATTTCTACTTTACTCATGTCCCCTGTTTCTTCTGTGATCAGCGGTATCCCCACCTCTATTTATGTAACAGCTCCATTATTGGTTGGGACCAAGAATGCCCCTCAATGCATCAATAAGCCCTCATTCAAAGAGATTGAATTATATAGAGATAAACGGTGTCCTTGAGCATGGGTGCAGATAACAGATTGGAGTGACACAGCTGACTCTCTTTGTTTTGTTAATTAAAGATGACCTCATCGCTAAAAATGGACGCTGTGCACCTCCTCGTCACGATCCTCACCATCAGCAGATTGCAGATTGCAGGCAGGGGGCCAAGGACTTTCTGCATTCCCTTTTTGCTTCCTTTCCTATTTGGCCTCTTCACACACACATTTTTAGTCTCTCTCTCTTCGCCATTGGTCTAGACTTTCCTGGTTTCATTTTTTTGTTTCTCTATCTCTCAGTATCCATTACACTCCCTCTGTGTTCCTTATGCAGATATGGACAAGTAATGTGAGTTCATGTAACCTCTAACTTACATTGATGGATTTGTGCTGGAATTGTAATTAGGACAAGATGAGGATGTGGCCCCTCAGTGCCTTCCTTTTCAATCATCATAGTATATGGCCAGGCATTGTGTCTCCATCAGTAATAAGGATAATGATGAGATATGTGTTTGTCATGAAACATTGGCACAAATCATGGTGGTCTGGATTTGATTTTTGTTGAATTTGGTGTTGGCTAAAAATCATTTTAAAATGCATTTAAGCATTATAATGGGACTGATTAGTCTCACTTTGGAATTCAGGGCATTGCAAACGCTTAAAGTGGTAGAAATAAATATTTTCTCGTGGAATGGCTCTCTCCATTACAAAGGAACAATCACAATTCATAGATTTATTTAATTGACTATTATAATTATTTTTTGCTGCTGATACAGTAATTGTTCTCCTATTGCCCCTGTGACATGTCACCTAAAAATCTGATAGGAACAAAATCCCTCCATATCTATGTATAAATTACAGGAAGGTCTGTCTGTCAGTGTGTATGTCAGTGTGTAATGCGCATATCTCTCAAACCGATGGATTTCAAACTTGACAGGTACACAGCTCTAGCCGCTGGCCACTCCCCCTCTCACCCTGAGGACCAGAGACAGAGAGCAGCGCAGCTTTGGCTGCTAAAATGTGACACACACCTCAGACTAACCCTAGACCCACAAAAAAGTGCAAAGTAGCACTACTTTGGATTGTCTTTGACTTTAAATAAACAAACAACAATTCCCAAATTTCAGGACGTTTCAAAATCCCACACATGCAAAGCACAACCAGAGGACACGTGCAGACAGAGCATGATGCCACTTATAGGCAGGCTATTTATCTTATAAAGTAATACGTATCTGTATATATGTCTGTCGTGTTTGGGAGGAGGTTAACCTGCACATCAGCAGACACCACAAGCAGAACGCTTTACAACAGCGGGGGGACTCTTTTCCTGCTATTGTATTAAATTGCTGTGAGCTGGCAGAATCTCGGAGATTATTCCTTATTCCTTATGAGAAAATGTCAGACTTGAACCAGGCGGATACATCAGTTTTTACCCTGGATTGGGTTAATTAAGTCACCAAAATACCCCTGCAAATCAAATCCCCTCTTTCACTGTTAACTGTCAAGCCACTAAACCTGTAGGGAAATGAACACCTCTACTGAAATGTTAAATTCGTTAATGATCCGACACAAGATATATGGTGGTCTCTCTCTCTCTCTCTCTCTCGCTCTCTCTCTCTCTCTCTCTCTCTCTCTCTCTCTCTCTCTCTCTCTCTCTCTCTCTCTCTCTCTCTCTCTCTGTGTGTCTCTCTCTCTCTCTCTCTCTGTGTGTGCACACACACACAAACTGTCCGGTTCTGGTGGTTGATGAACGCAAATGTGCTGATTAGCTCTAATAATGGGCCGGGTGGGTAGCGCACTGCCATGAGTTCATGACGTCTGATTACTCCACATTGTCATTGTCATATTTTGTAATTACATTCTGAATCCGCAGCGTTCTTTGTTATTAACGCCGTTGACGCAAACCCATTTTAACGGCGTCAATTTTTATCGTGAGATTAATGTTCTTTTTGGCCTAGCAAACTTTGTAATTTTTTTCATATGCTGTTTTTCAACAACTAGTAACATTAGAAAAACTACAACACCACACCGGATCTAGCTAGAATGGAAACAAAACAACATGCACACCGCACACACTTGTTTGGGCTTGCGAGCCGGCCAAAAAGTAGTATTATACCTGCTAAGTAGTCACTAGTCGCAATTTTTATTTGGGGGGTGCTAATACGGCACCAGTGCCTTAACGACCGTTAGCTACCGGACCGAATAGCAACACGGATTCCTTATTTAGGTGCCACTTAAATGCCTTCGCTTCTCTCTGATGATCCCAAAACGGACATTACAGAGAACTGAAACATCGCCACACGGGACAATAGTCAACACTACACTTACACAGGTATTATTAGCCTACCATTAGCTATCAGCTGGAATAAACATGGTTAAAATGCTGCTGACAGCTAAACGGTGTAAATTGTGACTGTATTTTACTGGAGAGGATTCCAACAACAGTCTCTAGCTGACACAGACTCAGCCTCGCCTCGCCAGCCTTGTGGTGCATTCAGTTATTGTAAAATAACCTTTTCCCATCCAGTGGTTGTTTCCACTGTTTTGTGCTCCTTTCTTTTAACAACTTTTTATTGTTTTATATTTTTTAAAATACAGAGCAGACAAATACAATTGCAATTTATCACACATTTTTATCTATGCTAAATGACCCTTGATTTCCATGTGAGTAATCGTGATTAAATATTTCAATCATTTGACAGCACTAGTAAATACAGTAGTACAATGTCTTCCTCTAATGGAGAAGTAGCCTACACTGTAAGTCAGTAGTAGGCTATACAGTGGAATTGCATATAAAGTGGTTTCGGGTCCTGTAAGTCAACAATTTGGTTTTGATGAATACCACAGGCCAAGTAAGCGCCTGTTGCAAACAGGCACATTTTCAACGGGCAGTGCACTAGTTAATCAAAAATAAGCATTATAGTATAGTACAGGCCCCACCTGTACTCTGAGTTATTTTGCGACAGCTCCATCTGTAGACATAGACCTAAGATTACAATGGATAACCATTGTTCTATTATTATTATTATTATCTAGTGTGAGAGAGAAAATAACGCACTCCCAGTTACAAGCTAGACTGACTGTCATCATACAGAAGAATCCCAAAGAATGACCACCACACAGCACTCATACTACCCGGTTTACTGGGAAAGTTAGCTGACACGAGCTGGTCTCAGTGTTAGAGACAAGCAACAATTACTTACTTCCTACACACTTCCTCTTCACAGAGCAAGCTGAAGCCATCAGAGCCCACCAGTCTTGTGGTACAGCAGGTGGAGGATGGCAGTGCACACCAACCAGTCAGTAAAGTGCAGCATCACTGTAAGACACAAGCCAACAGCCACATGTCTATTCTTAGTGCTACTGTAAGTATAGACCCAAGAGGAGACATAGCCACAGTAAAGGGAACCAGGGGCAGTAAAAACAGACCACACACTGGTCACGTCAAAATGGTAGACATGGACCCAGGAGGCCATTAGGCAATGGCCAATAACCTAACAATCTTGCTATGTAGAAAGGGCAGGGGCAGCCATTATCAAACAGCACATCATTCAGCCTTTTTTCAAACCGCACATCATTTAACCTGTTGTCAAACCACGTCATTCTCAGGTTTTTGGAACCAGTGTGGCACAACATTCGTATGGACAGGCCAATAAATATCAACACTAGCAGCGGTAAGATAGGGCTGTTAATTGTTGTATTGTTCACTTTGATGAGAAAAGATTATGCCTTTTGTGTGCATGAAACAACTTTTATTTTGACTATAAATGAGATCAATTTGATTGTGTTTATTATGTTATAAATAGAATCAAAAAATAGTTAATATTTGGTTATTGTATGGTTATTGTTGTTCAGATATGACATCATTTGGCCCATATGCCTGTAATATCATATTTTTTATATATATATATATATATATATATATATATATATATATATATACATACAGTAGTTATACTACTATAATTGTATTGGGAATGACAGTAAAATTAAACACTAAATTCGTCCTAATTGCCTGATGAAGGTCTAGCACCAAAACATCGCAAATAAATGTATTTAGATAGATAGACAGTGTGCAGGAATTTGTTTACATTCCATGGGATAATCCAAAAATGAATTAATCAGTTTTTGCTTCTGAATTTGTTTTACTGTGTTTTCGTTCAGACCCATATGTTACATTAGCTTCAATTATCATCATTTATCTTTGATTAAAACATGGTCTGGATGAAAACTCAATTATTATGTGCTAGAGGGAATTTGATTAATTTCAGATAACTGCAAGGCTCTGACGTAATACTCTTATTACTCTTGCAAATGAAGGTGTTATCAAGATGTAAGAGTTTCACTGAACTGTCCATTATGTTACTTACTGCTCAACAACAGCATGCCATCTCATCAAGTTTATAAATTCAGTAAATGTTTTAGAGATACAGCTAAAGGGTAGGTGTCGAGAAGCAATGTTTCATTCACTTTGAAGCAACATTGTGCCTATCAAATGCATGTCTTAGTTAATATAATTGGCATTGGTTCAAATAAAATTACACATGGTTGCCAATTTAGGAAAAATTAAATTTCTTGATTATCATTACTTGATAACCCGGCCAGTGTTATGATTATAATTCCCACTAGGGGTAATTGTATGTATGTTTTATGTATACATTTCTCTCAAACTGATACTCTGACTTTTATTTTTGCCAACATGATGTTGACATTTATGGAATAGGTTGCCATTTAATTTTCTACCAATATCCATAGGGCCCAGAGGATACATCTTAATGACTTTGTTGGTCAAAGTGTTCACTAATCCCATGAAATATATACTAGATGGGATGACACAACATTCATTTTTCTCAGACAATAGGGATGACCCGGATACTCGGCTGAAACAAGTATCCGGTACGGATAAAGCACTTTTGCCGAGTACAAGTATTATACGAGTAATATGAGTCAAACGAGATTGAATAAAACTCCTCAGCTGACCGTCTCTGCATTCTGTGATAGTTCTGTGATAGTTTTTTAACCGTCAGCTGGCTTCATTAAAGTCAATGCAGATCTGAGAAACAGCATCTGCCTAGTTGATCCGTAGAAAACAGTCCCCCCCCCCTCGCCCCCTCTCTCTTTCTCTCTCTCTCTTACTCACACACACACACACACATACCTGGGGCCTGTTGCACAAAAGTAGAATAAAGATATCCAGGATAAATGAAAAAGCGCAGCTTGATTTAGTGTGATCCGCTCATCGTGGCTTAATCGGTTGCACGTGTGCCGAGCCAGGATGAACAGGTGGAGCTAAGTCAAGCCATGTCTCACATAGACCACGGTATCGAGCACAGATTTACTGATGCAGAGATGTAGAAGACGCATGCGCCATACTGTATGTTTCACCCAATGAGTAGCAGCTTATATGGAAAGTAACGAGGAGGGGAAGAATATGCAAAAAGGGAAATACGGCTGTTATCAAACGGAGAGAAAAAGCCCAACATAGCGGACCCGACTGAATGTGTAAGGATGTAAAAATATCTACTTAGCCTATAGTCACTCCACATTTTTACAAAGTTGTAGGCTACACTGTGTTTTAATTGCTTTAAATATGCTAGTTTCATGTTTATGTTTTTATGTGATAAATGTGCTGGTTTTACTGTAAAGTGTCTTTGACTAGCCTACCATGTAAAGCACTATATAAGTAAAATGTATTATTATTTAGCCTTTGCCTTAAAATTGAGCAGAGGGAATTAATGTTCCTCGGGAAATGGACCCTATGACTAGGCTTAATTTCAAACCCTGATTCACAACGTGAGGACATGTTTTACAACCATATGCACAAATTTCAATAAGCTATATCTAATTCTTTGTACAATTAATGTTCATACAGAACAATCAGAAAGGGACAACAACTAGAAAAAGAAGTGAATGACTTCAATACACTCTGTGAGCATATGTAAAACAATATTCATGTTTTTTTATTCTTCTGAAAAGTGACCGCACCAAAATAAAAAGATTAAGAAGCATGGTGGTGTTCCCGGTGTTATGAATGTAAAGCACACTATATGCATTACGTATATAGGCCAAGTTATTGGTCCAGGGATGTGAGACTAATTGAGAAGGTTATGAAACCAATGTAAGCTATAATAAAAAAACATTAGGCCTACATATTAAGGAGTAACACAAATTGTCCTTTATTAGAGAAGGATAAGCAACAAGAACATGAAATCATGAATGTATTGGTCTCTGACCAGTCTGCCATTATTATCATCTGGGAATATCGCTACATTAAAATCGTCACAGTTAATCTTCGGAGCGCGTCCTGTATAAACCTGAAGCTGAGACCACGGACGCTGCGCTGCTCATCTCTACTTTTACAGAGAGAGTGGACACTGACGCGACTCACAGGTCTGCCGGCAGGCAGTAGCCACCGGGCAGCGGCCGCACGCCAGGCAGCCTCAAAACAGTACCGTCCCACTGGGAAAAGTCCCACTCCGCATCAGGGTGCCAGTGCAACCATTTCTAACCATCTAAACAGCTGTAGAAGGGTTTAAATCAAACTCGCGACAACAATAGTGACAATAGGATAATGCATGTTAATGAAAATAAAGCAGAACACATGCAGAAGACAACGGAATAACTGTTAAACACGTTTATTTCGGATCAGACGGCAGCTGATTTGACACATGAGACTCCAGGATTAATCTTAGCCTGGCTGTTAGCCTGCTCTGGACCAGGCTAGCCACAAAGAATAAATCTCCATGGTTACTTGGCTGGGTTTAATTCAATCTGGTTTTGTGCAACCGAGTCAAAGCTAAATTCATCCAGGATAACTTGAATATCCCAGCTTAATCCCTTATCCTAGTTTCGTGCAACAAGCCCCTGGTGTGGAAATAAAAAAAAATAAAAATAGAACCAAAAACAAACAAAAAATCACACTGATCATAAAAAATTAAAAGTTTTACTTCATAATTGCAACCGCATGTGCTGTATCCATTGTTGCAAAACTTGTTCTGTGTATAGTTTGTTTGTTACCATGACAACACCATTGATCTGAAGCTCGGTGCTGTCATGTAAATAGTTTTCTAATCAGCAATAAATATAACAATTTCTGATCAACCCATATCAATTGCATGCTTAAAATAACATACCAGTTAAAGCCCTGCCCATTTCAAGACAACCCGACCCACTTCCGGGTTAAATTCTGTCCACTTCCGGGTTAGGCCCCGCCCAGTCCGAGTACAGATACAGATAATTCATGTGGTATACAGATAATGCTGTACTCGCTCATCCCTATCAGACAATGATGATTAATGATGATTTTGAAAGATATGTCTGGACAAATAATTGATGGATTGTCATGAAATTAGGTACACATGTTCATATTACCACTCAGATGACTTACAATATTATCATCATTAACAGACAACATATTTTTTAATTGCCTACTATTTTGGTTTATGACTGAATACCAGCAAAATGAATGGCATTCCCAACAATATTGTGTTCAGTGCTGATTAGTGAATGTTAGAATGTTATCATGCTAGACTAAAATGGTAGATATGGTGTACATCATACCTCCTAAACATCAGCATGTAGCATTGTTAATGTGAGAATATTAGCATTCCAGTTTTAGCATTGAGCCCAAAGCATAATTGTGATGAAGTATACATTCACAAAGCCCCTAGCATAGCTATAGACTCTTGACTGTCTTGTTCTGTTGCTATGCAGATGTTATGCAGCTGTACTTTTCAGTCAAGAAGAACAAGCCATTGTTATGTGCAAGAGCAGTGTTATCTGGTAAATCTTGTCTCAAAACTTCACTTCACAACAGGATAATTGCAACACATACTCATTACACTTATAAAACGCTAACTTTGTAATGGCAGAAGGGCAGTTCAAATTGAGTTTATGTTTGTATAACTGCAATGCAAAATGTACCTAATATGAGCACATAATTCCATTCTATTTAAGCATTCTCTCTTAAATCATAAAACAACAGTTTTCCTAAATGAATTATGTATCTTTCCGCCAGCACAGTGCCTCAGCAGGGTTGTCCAAAGGGATGTCCTTCTACCTGATTAGAAAAACTTGGACAATTATGTGCAACTCAACCTGCTTGGAGAAATCTATTTCCCACAGTGCTTTGTTCCACCTCTAAATATGTGCTGGATGACGTTAGTAAATCCCCATAACTCAATTGCAATCCCCCCACCCACAGTTTTTATTTTACTTTGAATTTCCTGCCATAGGTGGCATTATGTGACATTTGGTTCAGTGTGTGTGTGTGTGTGTGTGTGTTTGTCTGTGTTTGAGAGAGAGAGCGAGGAAGGTGATCTTGTGGAGGTTCAGTGGGGGGAGTGGAGGGTTGAGCGCTGACAGTTTAACAGAAGAGGCCCCTAGCAGGTTTGGCAGCCCACAGAAAATATAAAGCTTGTAATTTGTTTGTTAATATAAATCTTTTGTTTGTTTTAAAAGAGTCCACTGTGCAATTGCCTGGACTGATAATAGGTTGACATAGAGAGAGAAAGAGACAAAGTAAAACAGAGAGGAGAAAGAGGGTAGTTAGAGGACAAACAAAAATGTGATTTTACAAAGAAAAGGATGAACTGATATACTGTGTGTATGTGTGTGTATGTGTGTATGTATATATATATATATATATATATATATATATATATATATATATATAATATTATAATTAAAAAAGAAAATGTTTCTGATGTACCAAACTTTGCGCAACTTGTGAACCCAAATAAATGTAAATTATTTATTTCCAAGACCTAATGTCAAATTAAACTTTAAACCTTTTTTATTAAATTAAATACATTCTTGCTTGTATGATGCAAATATAATGCACAAAATACCTTAAAATATTGTGTACTTTATAAAAAACAACTAACATTTTGTAGTACAGTGATTTAACCTTTTGATTATCTAAATTTTTCAGAATATGAATTAAGTTACTATTGTGCAAAAGGATAGGAAATTGTAACAAACACAAAACATTAACTGTTTGTTTGTTATAGCTGACAGCTATAAAAAAGAAGGTGCAAGAACAGTGGCTTGCTACAGTGTTTTTTCTTCATCTACATTCCCTCACATTTCCTCTTTGAGCAGAAAAAAACTGTGTGAACCCACTGACCCTAAGAATTTATACGAACACTCTCTCTAACACACACACCCACCCACACACACACACACACACAGCTATTGGCTGTGGCAATTACAATATGCCTAAATTCAAAGGCAAAATTGAAATTAAATGTCGGTGATAACAGTATAGCAAGTCTGGCTTCCTTCCAACATCAGACAAAATGCCACCCTGCCACAAAAGGACAAACAAGGTGAACATGTATTGTATACATGTCCATTGTGTATGCATGTGTTAGTTTATAATACTATTTACAGTGGGGCTCGAAAGTTTTGGCACCCTAGGTAAAAATTTGTATTAATGTGCATAAAGAAGCCAAGAAAAGAAAAAGGCATCAAATGACAGATTAGACATTCATATAATATGTCACAAAAAGTTAGATTTCATATCCGTCATTTACACTTTCAAAATAACAGAAAACAAAAAAATGGCATCTGCAAAAGTTTGGGCACCCTACAGAGTTTATAATAATATCAGAGAAAAGCAAGTCAAAACCCACGTTTGACTGCACGATCCATCCAGAAAGACCTGGCAGACACTGGAGTTGTGGTACACCATTCCACTATGAAGAGATACTTGTACAAATATGGTCTTCATTGAATAGTCATCAGAAGAAAACCTCTTCTACATCCTCACCACAAAAATCAGCATTTGAAGTTTGCAAATGAACATATTGACAAGCCTGATGCATTGTGGAAACATGTTCTGTGGACCGATGAGGTTAAATATAGTTATAGAACTTTTTGGCCGGATTGAGCAAAGGTACATTTGTAGAAGAAAGGGCAAAGAACCTCTGTCCAACTGGTAAGCATGGGGGTGGATACTGAGGCGTAAACTGAAGGTTTTGCCATGGCCTTCACAATCTTCTTACCTCAACATAATTGAAAATCTATGGATAGACCTTAAAAGAGCAGTGCGTGACAAACAGCCCAGAAATCTCAAAGAACTGGAAGACTTTTGGAAGGAAGAATAGGCGAAGATACCTCAAGCAAGAATTGAAAGACTCTTGGCTGGTTACAAGACGCGTTTACAAGCTGTGATACTTGCCAAAGGGGGCAGTACAAGGTATTAACTCTGCAGGGTGCCCAAACTTTGGCAGACGCCAGTTTTTTGTTTTTTGTTATTTTGAAAGCGTAAATGATGGAAATAAAATCTAAATTTTTGTGACATATTATATGAATGTCTAATCTGTAATTTGATGCCTTTTGGATATTTTTCCATCTTTTCTTGGCTTCCTTATGCACATTAATACAAATTTTTACCTGGGGTGCCCAAACTTTTGAGGCCCACGGTATGTGTTTCAATAGTTCAACTTTCTGTTCACTCTTTGTTATTGCCTTTTCCCTTGTGTTTTGTTATGTGCCAGGGTTTATTGAGAGGGTTTTCCGTTGTCGTCTTTGATAATTTGGGTGAGTCTGGGTCAGGTACTGTTGCTGTTGTGCACCCGCATAGCCCTTGGAGACATTGTATATGATATTGGGTCCGTACAAATAAACTTGACTTGACTTGTTGGCAACTACATCATAGTTACGAGGCCTGTTTGTATTTGAATCACAGCGGTTCTCTCTGTATGCTGTCTGTCAACCGGTCTTGTCATGTTCCCATGATTTGCTTAGATTTGTTCCCCTTTCTGCTTACCAGAAAGGTCACCTGGCATTTAGCATGAGGTTTAAATCGCCATGTAAGCTGGAGAACACGCAAAATGGCTTTTACGGTAATAGAATTTTGGGGGCCTTAATTTTTGCCAGCTGTGTGCTGTTTTGGCTTTGGTATTGACAGAAATGTTGACGGACCACAGGTCTATCCGTGAGGAACCTCTCAGAAGGGTAGAACCATTAATGCTGCTTCTGGGTGGTTTTTGATATCATATTCTAGAGTTAATGGATTTCATTTTGAGTATAATTACCTAATTCTAGATTGGTACGCAGAACTTAAAAGCTACCACCTTGGAGACAGTAGATGATTGAAGGTCCTCTGTAGAAATTAGCAAACTTCCACAGACATAGCAATACATCTGTGCCAACAGCTTGTAAAAACACTTCAGGTTTAGCAGTTGAGTCATACCGTCATTTTGCACGTGTGAACAATCCATATGCAATTCATCACCCCTTGTCAGTTCCTCACCCCAGTCTCTACTCCCTCAAATGCATACACACACTCCACCCCTCTTTCTCATCTTGCCTCTTCTTGTGATACTGAATGAAAGCAGGTATCTTCTTTCTACTCTCTCAAATGTAAGATTGTAGTAAGCAGGAGGGTCAAGGTGTTCATAAAGGAACCAGGTCTTCACAAAATTCAAGTATACATTTTGAGGCAGTGAGTGATAAACAAATACAAATATTTATTAGTAAGTCTTAGTTTTAGCGTATTGTCTTTGTAGCAGATTGTAAGAACATGTGCTTCTGATTAATACACTGTTGTTATAAAGCATGTGTTGCTGGAATTTCCTCTTTCTCCACTTTGAATCAAGCAGCAGCTTGATTAGGAGTGATATAGAGTGAGACCACTGCCATATGTTCTAAGCTCAAAGCCAAGTTTTAAAGATTAACACGTAGTTTAGTTCAAATGTTGACAACTAATTTCTCAAGATTTTGTGTTCAAGGTTCTACATTTGTAAGATCTCACAAAAAGGTTCTGTTTTCCTGTTTGACCACTTTGTCTTAAGAAACAAAATGCTCGTAAATAATGTTTGCTTACAGTATTCATGCCTTTCACCACTCTCAAGAGACCAGCACTGTCTGCCAGTGGTCTCATTACTTTGCAACTTCAGGTGGTGTCACCTTGTATTTAATGCCTCTTAAATCAATAGGGAGATTTCTTAAATTCTTATTCTGCATTTCTCTTAGAAAATGTATTACATGCAAAAAAATGACAATGACATTTTGTATAATTCCTTGTAAAACAACTGTCCTGTTTGCTTTTATGTTAGTTTAGAATGTTTCAGTATTACATTCTCATTACTTACAATGGTTTGGTTCTTGCAAACTGACATTTGCACTTAGAAAAGGACTACATCAGTCCCTTCACTGTGTGCACATGATGGTACATTGTGTACCCCCACTAAGCCTGCGTATTGGTCTGATATTTATGTTATTGCATAACAGTTTATAGCTTTCAGATGGCTCTGTTTAAAGAGGGTTTGACCCATGGAATGTGTGGTGGAGTTTGCTAGGTAAGGGTATATGATTGTTAAAAGAACTAAAACACACTGCGTTCTCCTGCTGAGTCCTTAAATTGATAATTATACAGTAAGCCACTGGAGAGCCACCGGAGACCAGACCAAAGGAATTTGTCTTTTGTTTAGTCTTCCAGCACTTCCTTGTGCTGAAAGTGACATAAGTGGTCTATTCACACTGTACATGCAATGTCCAACTATGACACTTTGCCTCATGTAGCTAAGCTAAGCCCATGATGCTCCTCTGTATTTATGCATGTGGAAGACATAACATCTTTGTATCTCTGTTAGTAAACATGGATATTGTCTAGGGCTGTACCAATATGGAAAACAAAACCAAAATTGCAACACTCAGCTCCACAAACCTGTGTCGCGGAGTGAGAAGGCAGAATTGCAACACACCACTTCCAACTCCCAGAGTTATCCTTCCCGTCCGGTAACGCTAACTGAGGTATAACGCTACAAATAGCCGCTGTTCTGACTCAGGTGCCTGAGTCTGTATCCCGACAGTTCAGTAAACTGCCATTAGTGTCCTTAGCACTGGAGTTACTGGGATGTCTGCTAACTGGCTGGCTAGGGGCTGACTGACAATGTGTCTCCGGCCCGGGGCTGTTATCAACCCTCATTCTGACTGAAGCCTTGCAACGCCGGGAGACTGAGGCAGACAGACAGACAGGGGTGTGCTAGCTAGCTAAATTACCATTAGATTAGTTGTCTGTCTATACAATTAACGTTTCTGATGAATTTTTGTTAGCCCAGAGTTGTTAACCATTGTCAAAACAATCATACTAAAAATAAATGAGGGTGTTGAACAATGTCGTAATCTTACGTTATCCAACAAGAATTACATTAGCATTAGCTAGCTACTTGTCATCCAGCACCTTTACTGTAGGCACCAACTTTTCCTCTTTGTTCCCCCTACAGGTTGGGAGCGGAATTGTCTATTACTGTTACCATTACCATTATTCTTATGTTTCATTCCAACGAGTTAATGAACCACTAAAACGATTTTGGAAACATTATTTTAAGGTACAAAAGAATCTTTAGTGTTGGATCGATCCATTGAAATCATTTTCAATATTAATAAATAAGGTATCTGTTGTACAACTGTGTTGCAAAGTGGGATGTAATCAATGACAAAACAATGCCATGTGGCCGAAAAAAGTTGAAAAAAAAAGAATCGAGGTTTGTATCGAATCGTGGGTCAAAAATCTACAAACCGAACCCTGGGTTTGGTGTATTGTTACAACCCTAATATTGTCATGTCAAGTTTGGTTTGGACCCAAACTGATAAAAAATAGTGTTGTAAATATAAACACTATGATCAACACATTTTATAAAGGCATAAGTGCTTTGTGTTCCTAGATTCTTGACCACTGGGGGATATTTTCAAAAGATGAAATTAAAGACTCAGTAATTATCATTATTATTCTCACATCTTTGTCACATCCATGGTCATCATTTATGGGTAAGGTTAAATAAATACAATTTTAGCTAAAAAAATGTTTTAACTATAGTCACAACAGAAAAAATATTTGCTTGTGTTGTTGTCATAGTGTAAGTCAGGCTGTCTAAATTTATTGTAAGACAAATGTATACACCTATCTAGCAAACTATCTAGTTTTTACTTTCCGTTGTGTTTCATCAAAACACTGACACTTTCCACATGCCTCTTTCACCTATCACCCATATAATTATGCAATGCTCAGGTAGAGGTCCAATTAGGTTGTGTTAATAGACATGCCACATGTAAAGACATTTGAATACAGTTTCACCTTGAGCTGGCCATGCAGGCAGAATGCATTGATTTTTTTCTACCCTTCTGTCCTTTTTCTTCCTGTTTTTGTTCTTGTTGTCTAAAGTCCTCTTGGAGACGTGTACACTGTTCTGTCAACATACTGTATGTGTTTGTTTATTAGTCTACAGGCTACATTTTTAATTGGCCTGTAGAAAATAAACTTGTGACCCAGCAATGAAAAGTTATAGTTAGTGGAATATAGCCCCACTCTCTATGCTACACAAGTATGAGACTGTCTGCCATTTGTGTTTTGCAAATCGGATTATTTTATAATCACATACATCAACTCACTGCTACTAAAACACAGTTGTTGCTCCTGACCTGTACTGTAGTCACGCATCAGCTCCTTGATTTATTCTGATTATCAAAACATCCATTGATATCATTATTTCTCTCTATGACCACATCTAAAATCATAGAACATAAGAACACTGTCCTTTTTCCATTTCTCTCTTATTGTTTCTCTTTCTCTCTTGACCTAGTTTTTCTTCATTGTGTACCTTTTTCTACTCTACTTTGTATTTGGAGTGGTCTTTTTATACCTTTATTCTTTATCAAGTGGCAAAAATCTGGCTTTCAATTGACATTCCTCTTGAAGTTGTTTGCAATAAAAGGTGGGGGGATAGACTAGAAAGGCAGAACAAATGAAGGCCAAATCAGGTCAACAGTAATTTTTAAATTGAACATTACCAATTATTTCTGAGAGAGATTGAGTGGTCTGCTAAGGATAATTTAGTGTTCAACCAAATTATTTTTTAAAGTTATTAGGATAGTGAACATAGCACAAAACTTCTGAATTCTGAATCAGTTCAGTTGGCACTAAGTGACTAATAAAGTTGATCTAAATAAAAACACTGAGCCAGGTTGCCCATGCACCAAGCTATAAGATACTGATATAAGGAATTTTATCAGTTTTCAGTTTAGTGGAGCCATATTGAGTGTCAGGAACATCCAGACAAATAAAATATGTATGTGTGCAGCTCTTGGACAATATGATGGGAAACACTGGATCTAATATCACCTTTGAAATAAATCTAGCCTTCACCTTCAATTCAGCTAATTTTATGTAATTAGTTTGTTAATAGGCTATGTTCTAATATTGTCCTCATTTTTACTGAAATTGGACATAATATAAAACATCTGTCTTCTTCATGTCCTGTTGACATGTCCTGTTGATGTGTTTAATAAATAGTTTTCATTTGTACCCAAAGATTAGCTCAACATATTTAAACACTGTATGCAGGTGGCCTTGGGGTTTGAGACAGTTAAAATAATAAAGTATGAAAGTTTGGGCTGATGTAATTTGCTTATTCTAAAATGTAAAAGACTTGGGAAGTTGAACTGTAAAGCACAAACATACTCTATGAGGGATTGGTCCAACATTTTGACAAAAACACTAAATCTGTTTATTTAAACATACTGATATTGATATTGATAATTTCTTTTGCAGTTTTAAGCAGGTTCCAACAACAAAATAATGTTTTAAAAAGGTAAGACTTTTGAAAGAGCAACCCTGTAGCAGTGCAGGAATGTGTTTGGGGGAAACCTCCTATACACAGAGCGCTTTCTGTAAAAAGGTCAAATCATTCATTCGTGCAGTTCTTTTTCCTCTCTTCTGCAACCTTTTCTTACCATCCCCTTGTGCCCTACCAGTCAGACTTACTCTCTGGGTTTATAAGTTGGCCCATGTATCATAAGCTAAAACTAAGCTGCCCTTTACCTCTTGTAGAAATAGTTGGAAATCCAACCATTTGAGAGCTTTTAAACTATTTTGACAGCTCCCTCTTTTTTTCCATCACCCCCATGAGTACTGGAAACTGGCATCGTGTATATGTGTGTATCCAAAGGAACAAGTGTGCGTCGCTCGCCTTTCCCGTAAGCTGACATGAAAGATATTTCACAACTTGTGAAGTAGTGTTTTGTGAGACGCCAGGGTGCTCAGAGAGATATCATTGTAACAGTACCATGTGCCCATTAAATAAAGAAATCCTGTTTTCTTACAGTTCTGTAATGTAGTGTGTGTATGGTCTGCTGCCAGTAAAAAGTCATATTTAATTTAGCCTCAGGCTTGGTGCTGGTGAAATGGCTCCCTCCGGACCCAAGAGGTGAAACTAACAACATCAGAGTCAAATGGCACAATCTTTGATAAGGAAAGAGCTTTCCTTAATGTAGAAATTCATTCATGACTAACTTCATATTGTGCACCATTGTTTTTCCTTTGTTGAAACATGTGGTGGAACCAAAACATGTGGTGTTGTTTTGTTTAACTAAGAACAATAGATGAAAGATAATGTTGAAAGATAAGTTTGGCTTTTTTCCTCATTTTTTGGCAAAAAGTATGACAGATGGTAAAACAGTACAAAAAACATTGTCAAAGTGCCCTTTTTGTAAGATTTTTTTAAGGGGTTCTCTCTTTCTGAATTTCATTCTTTCTTTCTTTTTTACTTCAATTTCATCTCTCTACTAGGTGAAGTTCTGAGCATGGTGGATGATCTGTTTGCTGGTTTGGGTTCATCCTGTGTTGTTGCTGGGAAGAGAGCTGGAGACCATCCTCACTCTATGCTATACTCGGTGGTCTTCAAGTGCCTGGAACCCGACAGTCTTTACAAGTAAGTCTGCTGATGCCATTTGCCAAGTTTTCCAAGTCAGTTGAATAACAGATTTATTCTTCGTTCACTGTATGAATAAACATGAGTCATAGTGTTGTGTTGTAGTTAATACAGACATGCTGTAGCTTCAAGGTTCTTGCACATGTCTGAAGTATGGAAAGTGGGGGGGTTGTGGGACCCTGTGAGCTGTGCTGTGGAGCTCGGTCTACCAAGGTATGTCGGTACCAAGTAAGGGGCTAGACTAAGACTTCCAATTGTCTTAATAGTCAGCATCTACAAAAAGCATCCTCATCCTGAGTAGGGAAACCAGGGCCCCATCCTCGAGCCAGGACACTTTTCAGGTAAATGCTAGGAGGACGGACCTGTGTTCACTCTTCACAGAACTAGAATTAAACGCCTGGAAAGGGGTCGGACTACCTCTCTTTCCAGAGTTGCCTGAAATCCATGATAAACTTTGTAGTTATATCAAAGCCAACATTTTTTAAGGCAGCTGTTTGTAGGTGTAGCCAAAGGCCATCTTGGAATGCAGCAACCGGAGATCCTGTTGATGGACATCTGCGGTGAGGACAACTGTCAAACCAAAAAAGAAGAGTACTAGACTTGGTTAACTCAAGGGACTCCTTACTCAGTGGTCAGGTTCAAAAAGCCTAAAGTAGTGCAGCTTTTGTGGCCTCTCGAGCAAATGTATGGAATGAGTTTTGCGAGGCCCTTGAAAGGGACTTTGGTTTGGCTTCATCAAGGTTATGGCAAACCATGACACAATTTAGGAAGCAGATCCAGGGCCTCACCAAGGCAGTTATAAGCAGAGAAGAACTGCTGACCTTGACTTTGAGGAACTCCTGACACCAACTGACACCCCTGCTGTCAGTGCCTTTGTTGCAAGATGCCAGGGGTGGTGGAAATTTTCCTTGAAATTCTAAAGGCTCTTAATATGTTTTGGCAGTCATGGTTAATACATTAGTAGGCAGACATACATTAGTGTCGTATGGAGGTTTAAGAACGTGTCTAAGAACTGGCAGAAGAAGGTGGGGGTTCCCATTTTTGATCAACTTGTGTGCTCCATTTTTGCTTTTTCTTAACATTTAGTTTTAGTTCAACTAGAAAGTAATCAGAGAGTGCATTGCTTCACCAAGGCTGCACAATCCTGTCCCGACTTACCTACAGTATTGTGTGACATTGCTCTTGGTTCTCGGCTTGCAATTTATTGCAACCCAATTGACCTAATTGTTTTTCTGACCACATTTTTATGAGTTCAGTGTTTCCCATTACCATATAAAGACCTTTCATTAAACATTATGTTGTGGCTATGTCTGCATCTTTCCCAAAGAAGAATTGCTGGGCAATATCAGCAATACCACATCCTCCCTTGGGTGACGACAATTCCCACTGCAAGTGTTATTTTGTTTCAGGGGGTGAATTGTGTTACCTACAACAGCTGGATTGAGTTAACCAGGGAATTACACTTAGTCTCAACGTGGTGGAAGTGGTGGATGCTTCCAATCTTTTATGTTCTCTTTGGTCAGAGCATAACACTGTTTTAGTCAATACAGAAGGATCTCTGTTAAGATTCAGTATTTGTTAAACTCAAAGAACAAATTGATCACTCTTTGTAGATTTTAGGGGGCATTTAACTAACAGATAGACCTTGCCTTTAAATGCTATCATAGCTATCACCCTAACACATCAGTGACTCAAACTTTGACAGTGTGTGACATGGGAAGCCAAGTCTATTTGCTGATTGTCATTTGTTAGTGAATGGGATTACTCCATCTGCCATTAGTGTTGGTCTTATGAATAAGTATCATGTCATTTTTAAATTAACTGCATGGTGGTGTGGTGATGTACTGGACTGCATTATATTAAAATCAGTTTCTTATATTTAGTTCATATCATTTGCATACATGAAGAAACAAGAAGCACAACACAACATAGTGCATTTCAATGAAATAACACCATAAACTGCAACCTCTAAATGATCATAGTGCCGACCCAGCGTGTATTTGCCACTACATTAACAACAATTAAAAGAATATATTTTAATTAATTACTAGAAGTTTCATAGAATTGCACTGCACTGATCAGGGGCTTAGATTTTTCTGATCAATCAGTTTACAGCAAGCTATTTAAAGGTACATTTCAGAATAGAAATATATTTTGCTTCAGATTGAGGCAGACAAGTTTTTTTTCTTTTTTATCCCACTGGGTGTTGCTGTGATTTGCATTTCCCATGAGCACCACTTGCCTTCTACATCTTGAAACAAAGTTGCTAGAGCAGCAAAAATGACTGAACCAGGTAGGACCCAGATGTTGTTGTGGCTGTCATTGGACACATGAACTGTGTTCTCAGGTTTTGACTTTTCTCAGGTTTTGTTTAGTGTCTTCTTATAACGCGCTTGCTTTTTGGTGGCCTTGGTTTGTTCTGGGAACCTTAACATTGCTCCTCTAAAATAAGCAGCCAGGATTTAAAGCTATAGAAAACCTGATCTAGAATTACGTTTCCCCCAGTCTATATGTAGATATATGTGCTGTACTAGGCAGAGTTACAAAAACGTGAAAGTTGCAACAGTTTAATACGTCCATGCTGTATGATTGAGCCAGAGGAGCTTTAATAACTTTAGATGAAAATACAGCAAAGTACCCTCACCACATTTACTCTAACAGGTGACCTACAGGAAAGTTTATTTAGTTGGTGTCAAACACTAACAGAGCAGCAAAACTACATTACATGCTAAACAAGGCCTTTATATTGCTGTATGTTTGTGTGGGTGTGTATGTGTATTTACACCAGAGCAAAGGTGATTGATGGATTAATATAGCAATGCCAACAAGCTATTTAATAGTAATGTCTCCCTGACACATAACAGTAAAATATGTGCCATGTGGTTTTATAAATCAATCTAACATTAACATTAAAGTGTGTGGTCAAAAACTAATGAGATGGTCAATTTCAAATAAAAAGAAGCACCCAAGAAAGAGCAGAGATCACAACTGTTCATAAGCATTTAAACAAGGACATAAATATGGTAAAATATACCAAATAAAAGAGCCAGGAAGCAGTGAACGTCATTGATGACATTTCTAGAAGCTGATGGCAATGCCAACAATACAATTACCATCTATTTAGTTAAAAAAAAATCATGATTTTGAGTTTCCTACATGTTTAACAGTGGATGAAGAATAGTGGAGGAATAACTATTATTTTAATCTGTGGAAGTCACCACTAACAAAAACCTGCAACAGGAGCCGAAATTCAAACTGTGTAACGGTCTTATCTTTGTTTCGACAGTCTCCACAGTGTTGTTTTTCTCTGATAAGAGAAGAATCTACGTCGGAATTACGTCTGAGGGCCCATCTGCTTGCAGCCAACTCTGCTTGTCTAAATCATGAGCATGATAAGACCTCTACTGGTATTGGCTTTACACTTGATCATTACCAAGGTTGCTATGGCCCTAACCTCCCCCTGCAAACTAAAATGTTCTTTGCTTCGTGAAAGGTTACACACCTCATTTCAGAAGTGAATACTTATATACATGATTCAATGTAACAGCGTTTTGTGTTAGACTTAAGTCTAAATCAACTGTTAGAATTCTCCAGAGATCATCAGGCTGCATGACAATACTTGTTGGACTATCAGACTTTCAGCACCATTCATTAACCACACACTTTTATGTTAGTGGTGACTTTGTGCATCCAGACAGGTGTGAGTTAATCAAGTTGGTGTCTTCATGGATGTAGAGTAGAGTAAAGCAGTACATGTCCAACTAACTGGCCAACTTAGCTGTTAGACAGCAGACAATGACAAATGCATACAGAAAAGTACAGCAATGAATACAACAAACAAGATATACACAAGAGAAAGCAGTCAGAAGAAGTCAGAAACTGGGAGACCGCTAGTAACAAGCCAATTTACATTTAGTTCAAAAAGCCAATAGTTGCTGTAATAAAAACGGCTGTTTTATAGATGATCTTTAGATTGATCTTGTGCTCCTTGACAGGCCCTGAATCTTCTCTGAATTGTCTCAGTCCTAGCTGCCTTGCATCTTCCTGATTACTCCACGGCTGCTTCTAATTGGTCTAGACTATTTAAAGCAGTGTCTCCAGACAAACAGTTTGTCTGAATTATTTTGTCATCCTTTATATGGTTTTGCAAGCCTTACTTCTGGCTATGTTTTTTTTTTTTTTTTTTTTTTCTTTGTGTTATTGGTGAGCCAGCAGTCTTTTGCCAGTTAAGAACCATCTCCTGCTTGTTTTATTTTGTATGGCTTGGCATAAGCCAATGCCAATCAGTCTTAAGCCAAAACATGCATCAGTCTTCCTCAGCATTGGATCAGCAAACTATTTTTCTCATTTTAACAGCAGGACATGATGTATATATTTGCATATATGCAGTAACTATCTTTTTTTAAAAGGATGGCTCAGGTGGTAGTTACTCAGCAAATCCTCATGCTAAATTAATTGAATTGATTGTGAGTTCCTGGTTCTTGAGCAGAACCAAATCAGGAATGTTGTGATTACATTACATGTCTCAACAGCTAACTAGGGGACCAGGCTTCCTGCTAATGACTGTTAGCCCAGTTACTGTAGTGACTATTAGGCAACTACATTTACTTTGTTGTGGTTGGAGAAAGATTGTGGTCATGGCAAATTAATTATGGTTAAGGATCAGTTCAGTTTTTATGCCCCATTGGTTTGACATATTATACTAGTTGAGGTAATGGAACTTTGTTTGTGCTGCTCCAAGAATTGAAAGATTTAATTTGACAATTGACCAAAGCTGTACCAACGTGTGTGATATACCTGTATATTGTTAGATGTTTTTTATTTTTTTTACATATTTAAGAAGTAAACAGTGACAATTACAAATAATAAACTGAAACGAGAACGCGTCCCAGGGCCAACAAAAAGGTAATAATATATAACAACATTATTACAAATAATAATTAAACAGAGGAAAGACGGTAAGGAGGAAGATAAAACAACACACGCAGAAACAGACATACACACAGACAGGCACAAGACAAGGGACCAAACCTGCGCAACTTAGATCTCACGGAGTCACCACCACGTGTTCAGAATCTTCCCTGGGGCACTATTTATCTGCGCCGTAGACAGTTCCAAATAGACCACCTCCAAGTAGGAAAGGGTCCACGTGAGGATAGACAGGTCAAATGTTGATTTCCAACGGTTCGCATTCATCCTCTTTGCAGCTGTAAGTCCAGCAAACACAGCACGTTTCTGAGTCCCAGAGAGCTGGAAGGCTGACCGGTCATTTAGAATCAAGACCTTAACAGTAACAGGCACAGTAACATTAAACAAGGTGGAGATTTTGGATGCAATACTGTTCCAGAACTGACCAACAGGAGAGCAGTCCCAGAGCATGTGAAGAAAAGGGCCTTGTGCTTTAATTGGGCAGAAATTGCATAAAGGGCTGTTAATTATTTTCATGTGATACATTTTCACGGGTGTGAGATATATCCTATGAATGAAATTTTGTGTTGGGATAGTCTGGATTGTGAGATACTTCTGGAATGTTAGACTAAACATCATGCCAGTCAAGATCGATACCCAGGCCTGGGCAATCCCGTGCCCAGATCCTCTCAATAGGAAGGGCAGACCGGCCAGATAAAACCAAGAACTGATAAAGCCTAGATACCACACCACGTTTTTTAGGCTGCACAGTAAATAACTTCCGAATAGGATGAATGGGCAAAGGCCTCTGCCAAGGGACACCGTATGCCTTAAGTGCTGACCTTAACTGCAGGTAAAAGAAAAAGGAGGAATGTGGTAGATTGAATGCAATCTGCATGCATTATCGGCCTCCCACCAATCATGAGTGCTGTATTATTGAATATACTGTATGGGGAAAAAGTGTGCCAGTTACAAGCTACACGGCAGTATGTTTCAGGTAATCTCCAAGTCTTGATAAAATGTAACTAATGGGGCCAAAGCTTAGTTGGCACTGTTATGGAGTGACCAAGGCTCTGTCATGGCATCTTCTAAGGTACGCAAACTGATGTATCTAGATTAAACCAGGTGAGGAGGGGTCTCAATACGAAGGACCAGAAATATTGTTTGAAGTTGGGAATTGAGAGGCCACCTTCCTCTTTCCTCCTCTGTAGACATCTTAAGTCGCGGTCGCTTGCCTTTCCAGACGAATTTAGATACTGCTGATTGTAATTTATGCCAATAGCCAGCAGGAGGGGAGAGAGGTAGCATAGAGCTCACAAAATGAATCCTGGGTAAAACATAAATTTTAACTACTGAGATACGGGCTTGAATCAACATGGGAAGACTTATTCATTTTTCCATGTCTTTCAAAACGTTGATCAGGGCACAGAATAGTTATGCTTAATAATCTGGTTTAAGCAGGGAAATGCCTAAATATTTAACTGCTTAACAATGGGGATGTTATCAGAGATGGTTAAGTTTTCAGTCGTTTCAATAAAGTTGTGCAGATTTTGACCAGCATTTCTCTTTTTTAGTAAGCCCAGAGTGCTGGCTCGTTTATGAGGAGCATTCAGTCCACTACAATTCCAAACCAAAAATTAAAGATTACCCATTATCAAAAAAGCTGTGTTGAAGTGAAAAGTATGTGGATATTGCTACTGCCTTTCACTTTGTTAAATCCAAACAATAGTGCACCCAAAGTTAAGTCCCTCATTACACAAAACATGTAAAACACAGAACAACAATAGACGAGACATTGATACAGAAGGAAGAAAAAGGGGGGAAACATACATACATCCAAACTAGGTCTGTTTCAAGATTGGATACGGGGGAGCAAAAATGGAACACTAGCCCATAAATACCTGGTTGCAACAGCAACTGGTTCCACACTAAATTAAAATCAGAATAAATACATTTTCCGTCAACAGAAACAAGAAACAAAAAGCACAAAATACCTTGGAGAGGAAACTCTAGCCTAGGACTGGCTCAGCTAACCTATGAAGAATAGGCCATATTAAGCTAGGTTGACATAGCACTCAGAAATACAGTCTCTGTAATCATATCAGACAACAGTGTGATAAAACCAAGACACGTTAAGAGAACAAGACAAATCAACGGTCCATGTTCAGCAGTTGTTTCAGTCATGATCTTCCTCCTCGGCGCCCTCTGTGAATCCGAAGCGTCGGCTCTCCCCGCCGCAGCAGCAGGAGGAGGATGGGGCTAGATTGATAGATTTTGACAAAGATCTGTAAGCTTGCAGAACTTAAAACCAGCTGGTGGATTGAAAGACAAAAGGGAGCATCAGCAAAGAGGACTGAGCTAATATAAAGTGGTTGTATGAAGGTGCTAAATGTTAGCTACACAATCTAAATAAAATAGTTTGAGATTGGTGGCCTATTCACTGTTGGTATTATTGGAAAGTAGCACAAAAAACAGTGTTTGCCTGAGAACACTAAGTAAGCAGATGTACAGTTTTTTTTATAGAAAAAAGGCATGTACTCTGGAAACTGGAAACATATTTCACATGTGGGCATTGTATTATTTCAATGTTATTAATAGCTTAAAAAAGGGCAATGATGGCAGCACTTCCTGATACTGGTTCACCCAACACGATAATCCAGTTGTGATTTTGTCAAATGCCGTCCAAAGTATTGTCGATTCTCTTGAAATATCTCAGTTTCCAGAAATATCTGGTGCATACATTTAAATCTGTTGAATGACTCTTAATGGGGTGTTGTCATCATTACATTCATTTGGACTATAAGTCATAAGATACTGTAATCTGAAATGATTCTATGTGGCTTTAAAGGATTTGTGGACCGGCTCTACTGATGTGTGTCCAAACGCTGATGTCATGGAAAAGGCATCCCCTACTGCCCTAGCTTCTCTCAGCATGCCAAAAATACTGCCCTAATTGATCCTCTCTCACTCTCACTTTCTCTCATTCCTCCTCTCTTGCTCGGTCTGTCTCCAAGCTTTCTGTCTTGTCATCCCTTGTTCAGCCATCTCTTTACTGTCTCATTAAATTAGAGGGCAATGCTTACTTTAATGGCAACATTGTTAATTTACACAAACATTAATCTTCCATTTGTCCACTTCATTGTTTGCTGAGCTTTCAAAACTATGGCACAGAGACAAAACTGAGCCACTTCGAGAGAAGCCATGTGCAGCCAGACAGCCTTGGAATAGATGCTAGAGACAAGGACTTAGAGGGAGTACGGTATGCATTTTAGGACATCCTCAGCCATCAGAGTCAGGTCTCAGACGAAAAGGTGTCAGGTTAAACAGTGTCAGACCTCATAAAAAACATCCTCAAGTCTCAGGCGTCAGGCAAAACGGCATCAGATCTCAGGAAACAACCTCAGAGAAAACGGCCTTAGACCAAACAACCTCAGGCAAAACAACCTGACTCCGATTCTTCACTGGGCGCGTCTGTGCTCCGTTCTGGCCGCGCGTTCTGGTTTTGTTCCGTCCTCTGCCGCTCACCCACACCGGGAGCGTCTTTCTTTGGTGTTGTAAAGGAGACATACATGATATTGGGGGATTTGGTAAATTGACTGGATAGTTTTGCTGTTCAACTTCCTGCTGTATGAACGACTCGCGGTTTGTGTGAAAATGGACCTGCCGCATATCTTTATAGCAGTCAGACTCTGACCTCCAGGCTGTTGGGTCTGAGGACTGAAGTGTACGGTGGCAACAGCAAATCATAAAACACAACAGCAAATAGAAAAACGCAACAGCAAATCATCAAACACAAAGGCAAATAGGAAAACATTTCAACAAATCATAAAACACAACGGCAAATAGAAAAACACAACAGAAAATAGGAAAACACTTCAACAAATCATAAAGCACAACGGCAAATAGGAAAACACAACAGCAAATAAGAAAAAACTGCAACAAACCATAAAGTACAACGGCAAATAGAAAAACAAAACAGCAAATAGGAAAACACAACAGCAAATAAGAAAACACGACAGCAAAAACGAAAACACTTCAACAAGTAATTAAACAAAACGGCATTAACTGTCTGTCTTTTAACAGGAAGAAGCGGTGACACGGAATAGTGCCTATTTTGAACCAATTCCCAATTTTGGCACTGAATGAAGGGATGCTGTTAGACTTAGCAACAAGCTACAGAGTATAATGAGATTTGCGCTATCAACAGTGATACTGTAACCATCGCTATCTTAGTTGTGTAGTTCTTAAAAAAAAAAAGAAACAAATCCAGCAGGGATACTTACATGTCAAGCAGAAATGTGGCTAGCTCTGAATCCGTGTTGAATCCTTTCAGGAGGCGTAGCTCCCTCCACCTCTGAAAAGCCGCTCCGATGTTGACCCTCGTTTTGTTTCGGCTCGGTTTAATTCTTTCTTTTTAGCTCGCTTTTCGTCATCGGTCTTCTTCTGTTTGCCGTCTTTGTTTTCTGAGCAGGTGTCACTCGAGAAATTGGCAGTTTTCCTGAAAAGTAGTTTCTCCATGATTAGCACAGCTGCAGCACACGGGCAATCTTGAGCTTGAACACGGTACGCGCTGGGCGGGGGGAGGGGGAGGGTTATGAGCAGCGCGTACACGAGAGTGATTGACACTGCTAAGACAGTCCTCCTGGCTCTGATTGGCTGTTTCTGACCGGGAGCGGTGTATTTCTGCAAATGGCAGCAGGGACACAGGGAGGAGACACAGGAGCTTGATTTTTTTCACAGATTATCTGTCTCATATTCTACTGTCAGGACATAGTGACAGTTTTAACAAATATGTAAAAAATAAATTTTTACAAAAGTTACCTACTGAAGCTTTAAGTTGCGTTCAATGAATTAATTTGCATAAAAATGGACATCGGCAAGCTTTCTGACGCGCAGCATTTTTTCCAAGGCAGAAGTGACAGAAGCGTCACATGGACAAATGGACTACCACTGTGAGGCTGTTAGCTGAGTCCTGATGCCTTTTTGCCTGAGACCTGAGGCTGTTTTTCTTGAGATCTGACGCTATTTAACCTGATGCCTGATGCCTTTTCATCTGATGTCTGAGACCTGATTCTGATGGCTGAGGACGTCCTAAAATGTCCACCATAAGAAAGGGATAGACAGGGCTTAGCTATATTCAATAATGTAGATAAAAAAAATAGAGAGACAAAAGAAACCATGTGTGTGTGTGTGTGTGGGTGGGTGGCCAGGATAGTTCTGTGTTTCTTGCCAATTCTGTTAGGCCTACTTGATGTTTTGACATTCTCGTGGCAGGCCAGACCGTCGGCTGGTTCCCTTGTTCTCTCTGGATCTTTATCATCACTGAGTGCCTGTACTGAGCTCAGACAGCACACTCTGTCCATCAAGCCCCCTTTTTCGCTACTATCTGTGTCTATGAATAAGATAACAGTAAAGGACTAACAGTATAAAGGACCCCTGGCCGAGGTTCCTAACTGTGATCAAAAACTTGTAAAGTTTCTCATATTTCCTGTAAAATGTCAAATTTCCTTGCACAATGAGCACGTTATCCCTCATTTACCCAAACAAAAAGCAGAACACCAAAGTTGACTCTCTGAGAGGCTTAATATCCTGGCAGAAAAGGCTTGATTCCTGTACATAACAATCTTGTAATTGCTGTAAGGGCGGTAGAAAGGGGAACAGTACCTGTCATTGATGCCAACCATTTAAACAACCACAAACGGCAATAAAAGGCTGGCAAGCTCACATCCTGGGTCCCAAACAAAACTTTCAACAAATTGCCTTGATAAAACTCCCGCCTAGTTGTCTTCCTCCTGCTGCCCTCCCTTTTCCTACCTCATTGTATCCATCTGCACGTTATGTGGCCACATAATTTAAACAGTGTGACTGTTACATGCCAGCATTGTTTTGCTGGGCAGAGGAGCCAGTGAGGCCCATGAGTCTTTTCTGAGGTTCTTGGGGAATACCGCATCCACCCTGTTGAATAGCAAGACCAGACAAACTATGTGAGCAATGTTCAAACAGGTCATGTTACAAACAAAACAATCATTTGACAGCATTGGGACAGCTCTCAAAAGAAATAACATTTAAAAAAACAGGCAATCGGGTTTAGGAAGAAAAGAAAGTTATGTGAAAACAATAATATCCTAATGTCTTTATTTTCATGTATTTCTCAAAGTATTTATCATTGGAATGCCATCTCAGTTGTTCATTGTGTCTCACTGTGTTTTGTGGTTTCCTTGTTGTCATTGTGTTGTTTTTACAGTGGTAACTCTGTGGAAATACTGTTGAAAGCTTACAGTTTTTCATAACGAGTTACAAACATTTCTCAATACTAAATTCACTTTTTCCAAACTTCCCCTGCAGTAAGAAAAATAGTGAATGTGATCTTTTATTTATACTTCACTCAAAAAACAACCTTCACCACAACTGCATTATTGCATATGCTGTTAAATTCAACTTAAAGGTGGTCTAAGCGATGTCATGTGTTTTTTTAGGCTACACCATTTTTTGTCACATACAACAAACATCTCCTTACTATCCACTAGCTGCCTGTCCCCTGAACACACAATGGGCTAAAATCTGGCTTTTTTACGCATACTGTTTTACCCTGAAATAATAAATAAATAAATAAAAAAAGAACACACTGAAAAAAATGCGGTCTCTGTAGACACCCCAGGCTCCACAAATGGCAACAAAAACAAACTGCGCCAAACTGAACCAAAACCATAACAAACAGTGTTCCAGCCAAGTCACGTGATCGGCTGGACAGAGATGGTGGCGTAAGGTGTAGCTCCTGGCCCTACTTTGTCAAGTTTTATATGGTTCCAACTTTAATATTTTACTACTTTGTGCACGTTTGAGTTAGTTGAAGTAGAAGGGCAAACAAGAAAAGAATCCAGCGCGGGCGAAATGGATGCCATTCCAGAGGCATTGCTGGCAAATCAGAAAGGCTACATCGAACCACGTTTACGACATCGAGGGCCGTAGAATTTGCTTCTCCCCGGATTACAGCAACTACACTGTCAAGCGGCAGCAAGCCTTTTATCGGATCATGGGTTAAATAAGAGTCAAGGGCCTGGATTTTTCCTGCTTTATCCGGCAACACTGAAGATCAGAGATGGCGCCCAGTATAGACCATTCACCTCCGCCGAGGATCATGAGGACTATGTGAACAGTGCTGCGCCCCGTCCTGCTGCTGCGGCGGGGAGAGCCAACGCTTCGGATTCTGTCACGGAGGGCTCCGTGGAGGACGATCAGGACTGAAGCAGCTGCCTGATGAACGTGGACCATTGGTGTGTCTTGTTCTCTTAATGTATCCGGATTTTATCGCACTTTTGTCTGATATGATTACAGGGACTATGTGTCAACCTAGCTTAATGTGGCCTACTCTCCATAGGTTAGCTGGGTCACTGGTAGGCTAGAGTTTCCTTTCCAAAGTGCTATTTTGTGCTTTTTATTTCTTGTTTTTGTTGAGGAAAAATGTGTTTATTTTGATGTTAATTTAGCGTGGAACCAATTATATTTGCAAGCAGTTTATTATCGGCTAGTGTTCTCTTTTGCTGCCCCATAGCCACTCTTGATCACAGACCTACTTTGAGTGTTAGCTTCTATGTGCCCCCCCCCTTTTGTGTCACTGTCTTGTGTGTTGTTCTGTGTTTTTACATGTTTTGTGTATTGAGGGACTTAACTTTGGATGCAATATTGATAGGATTTAACAAAAGAAAGGCAGTAGCAATATCCACATATACATTCATTTAGAATGCAGCTTTTTTGATAATGGGTGATCTTTCACTTTTAGTTTGGAATTGTGGCAGAATGAATGCTCCTCATAAGCGAGCCAGCACTCTGGGCTTACTAAGAAAGAATATGTTAACATTGCATTATTACAGGAGACACATTTGGTGAGGTGGATACCAGCCGTTTAGCCAGTAGATTATATCACACAATTGTATCCTATGCAGCGAGCTCTAAAACATCATTAGTCAAACAAATCATTAGTCAAGAAAAAAAATAAACAACATTTTGAAACAGAAGTCTGAATTTCTAATTCACAGAGCAAGACAGTGATATTACTTTCAGGGTGCTAGACCTAGCCACCTTGGTTTCTGTGGTTACCATGGTCACACAGAGAGCTGCAGCGGCAAGTTAAAAGTTCAACCATCATCAAGACAGTAATGGCAAATAGCTGTGTATGTTCATGGGAGCTGCAGCTGCCATCTCAGTGCATAAGGAGTAGCAGTGGAACTGACTGGAAGGAACTGTGCATATAGGGTGTTTGGGGTAAAGGTGTCTATGTTTACTGTATGTGTATGTACAGTGGGTACGGAAAGTATTCAGACCCCTTTAAATTTTTCACTCTTTGTTTCATTGCAGCCTTTTTCCAAAAATCAAAAAAAATCAAAAAAAACACACCTGTCTATATAAGACCTTACAGCTCACAGTGCATGTCAGAGCAAATGACAATCATGAGGTCAAAGGAACTGCCTGAAGAGCTCAGAGACAGAATTGTGGCAAGGCACAGATCTGGTCAAGGTTACAAAAAAATTTCTGCTGCACTTAAGGTTCCTAAGAGCACAGTGGCCTCCATAATCCTCAAATGGAAGACGTTTGGGACGACCAGAACCCTTCCTAGAGCTGGCCGTCCGGCCAAACTGAGCTATCGGGGGAGAAGAGCCTTGGTGAGAGAGGCAAAGAAGAACCCAATGGTCACTGTGGCTAAGCTCCAGAGATGCAGTCGGGAGATGGGAGAAAGTTGTAGTAAGTCAACCATCACTGCAGCAATCCACCAGTCGGGGCTTTATGGCAGAGTGGCCCGAAGGAAGCCTCTCCTCAGTGCAAGACACATGAAAGCCCGCATGGAGTTTGCTAAAAAACACCTGAAGGACTCCAAGATGGTGATAAATAAAATCCTCTGGTCTGATGAGACCAAGATAGAACTTTTTGGCCTTAATTCTAAGCGGTATGTGTGGAGAAAACCAGGCACTGCTCATCACCTGTCCAATACAGTCTCAACAGTGAAGCATGGTGGTGGCAGCATCATGCTGTGGGGGTGTTTTTCAGCTGCAGGGACAGGACGACTGGTTGCAATCGAGGGAAAGATGAATGCGGCCAAGTACAGGGATATCCTGGACGAAAACCTTTTCCAGAGTGCTCTGGACCTCAGACTGGGCCGAAGGTTTACCTTCCAACAAGACAATGACCCTAAGCACACCGCTAAAATAACGAAGGAGTGGCTTCACAACAACTCTGTGGCTGTTCTTGAATGGCCCAGCCAGAGCCCTGACTTAAACCCAATTGAGCATCTCTGGAGAGACCTGAAAATGACTGTCCACCAACGTTTACCATCCAACCTGACAGAACTGGAGAGGATCTGCAAGGAGGAATGGCAGAGGATACCCAAATCCAGATGTGAGAAACTTGTTGCATCTTTCCAAAACGACTCCTGGCTGTATTAGATCAAAAGGGTGCTTCTACTAAATACTGAACAAAGGGTCTGAATACTTATGACCATGTGATATTTCAGTTTTTGTTTTTTAATAAATATGCAAAAATTTCTAAATTTCTGTTTTTTTCTGTCAAGATGGGTTGCTGAGTGTACATTACTGAGAAATAAAATGAACTTTTTTGATTTTTGGAAAAAGGCTGCAATGAAACAAAGAGTGAAGAATTTAAAGGGGTCTGAATACTTTCCGTACCCACTGTATGTTGGGGAATCCCTCTACAGACTGTGAAAAAAACATTTCTCCAGTGGACAATAAAGGCTAACTATCTACTGTATCTCTCTCTCTCTTCCTTGCCACTGCAAGGATTTTGATGGCTTAATCTGTGGCACCCTTGATCCTTTTTTGGGATGTAATATGACCAGTTACTCCTTGTACTTTTTCTTATTCAGAAGTACACAGACTGGCATTTTCTAAAGGACATGTAAAGGTCAGTTGTTTTCTATTCTGAACAGTGTGGCCCTGCATTACTTGAGATGCATTACATTTTCTCAGTGTGCCTCATCTCCTATTGCAGTGTCTTGAACTGTTTGCTGTGGTATCTTATCAGGGTACTGATTGGTCTTAAATTCTGTCATAGAACCCAAAAAAATCTGATGCTTGACATTTTCAGAGAGAGGAACTTTGTCCTCATGGAGTGCTTTGAGTCACGCCAGATGCCCCTCTACTCCTATCTCCTCCACTGTAGTACTGAACTCATTTTCAGATATCATTAAATCCCACAATCCCTGGCACCTTATTTGCAACACATTTTCTGAAAAAGTATGTGATGTCAGTGTATGGTTATGATAAAATATATCATAGAGCAAGACCAGCATTACACATTAACCTGCAAACCTGTAAAAAGTACACTATTTAAAGGTTGTATCCGCATACTGTATGGCTGGGTCAGCATATCCAAAATGCCAATATTTTGTGGAGTTATATGTTTTTTTTGGTCAAGGGTATACTGGTAATGGCTTACAAGCTGTTTTTCTGAGGATTTCTTGTTTGCTTCTGCCACTGTTTCTTACCTGATCTTGGGATGTCAGTCACAAATAATACACTTTTTTCTGTTGCTTTTCTGTCATTTTCAGGTTTACTCTCCATGCAGTAGATAGTCGAGGCAGCCACTCTGAGTCAAGCTTTGTCTCAGTACGGACATCTTGTCCAGTGGTGGATGACAGTCGAGCTGAAGGTATTCTCAACTTTGATGTTTTCCTTCTTGTACTTCTTTTAATTCCATCTTTGGCACATATCTTGTATCCTTTCACTTAAGCACATTTACCTAAATGGCTACTTATACACAGTGTCCATTAGCAAAATGTTTATATCTTTAAAACATAACCATGAACCATGTAATCTTTTGGCATTACATTACATCTAACTTAAACATTTTTTTCAAATTATAATGTAATAAGTCAGACCAAAAATGTTTACTGTAGGTTTACTTAGGTTTTATCCTAAGTAAAAAGTTAAATTACAGTAAGGAGGATTCATGTACAGTTCTCTTTGAACACAACTCTTAACTACCCTGACAATGTGCATGTGCTTGATTACATATTATGGTTATTAAAACAAGCTGTGGCAAAATGTAAAGGGGAACATGTGGAACTCAATTTACTAATCATGTGGCGTTTGCCAGGAAGAAAGACTATGTCAAGTTGCATTATGGGAAGTGTAGGATCCAGTGTATTTCAGGCTTGGCTGATATTAGGGACTCTAGCTTCCACGTTCCCCAACCTTATTAAAATGTAATACTAAATTGCAGAAGTTCTTTATTAAATTGTTGTCGGTCTCTTAACCCCTTACAGAGATCGCAGACAAGGTGTACAACTTGTACAATGGCTACACCAGTGGGAAGGAGCAGCAGATGGCCTACAACACACTGATGGAGATCCCTCCTCCACTGCTATGCAGAGTCCAGCACCACTACAATTCCCACTATGAGAAATTTGGAGACTTTGTCTGGCGTAGTGAAGATGAGCTGGGCCCCAGGTAAGAAGATCTGAGCAATTGCACTGTTTTCTCGTTTAGGCTTAGAAGATGCTTCAAATACTTCAAATTTTACAGCTAGTTGTTTAAAGATGCCTATTTATAACAGTTGCTTTCTTCTCTAGACATGTGCTTATTTTTTCAGTCTGCCACTATTTATCCAAGTGTGCTTGTAATCTTATTTCATGATGTTGTTGTGTTGTTTATGATCAATTACAGTCACCCTGAGGTTTCTTACATAACAAAAGCCAAAGCTGTATGATCTGATCTTGCCAGATTCAGACCATTAAGCCATTTCTTTTGGCATTGTCTGCACCCCCTCTAAGCAGAAGCACCATTACACAATCGCCCTGTCCCCCTTCTTTTCCCCCACTTCCTAAAGTGATTCTACTGGAAAGCAAGTGGGCAAGGTCACTGTGAAAACTCTGGGGTTACAGTCGCTCTTGCATTTGCATTACCATGGTGATGCCAAAACAGTGTTTGACTGCCAAGCCAAACACTAAAGTTGATAGTCAGCTAACACTAACTCAACTTCAAACTCCATTTCCTCCTCCTTTCTCATTAAAAAGTTTCTCCACGTCCACATCATGCTACCCCAACATCCGCTCACCCAAGACTTTCTTAACAGGGACACCCCCATTGATAGTTTGCTGTGTGAACAGACTGAGACATTATGGAGAAGAAGGAAAGCTCACTGACTAACAAAACTGTGAATGAGCAAGCAGAAAACAATACTTAAAAAATATAGAACAAAAACATTCATGTATGCGAGTCTGACAAGGAAGTTGGTCCAGCGCTGATGATAGCAACACAAGATCTTAGGTTACGGCCCAATGTTTTGGTTTGTCCACCCCACTGCCTGGAAGGACTCCTTTCAAGCCATAAATAATATAGTAATTGTGGAATAACTTTGGTTTGTAGGAAGAATATGCTTCTTTCTGATTGGTGAAGGGGGGTGGGAGGCACGGTTTGGCCATTGGGACTTATTATGCGGATTGGGGTGGTCGGCTGATGTGTTTGTGTGTGGGCAACTATGAAGAAGGGGGGCTTTTGGATGAGCGAGCATGGATTATTTACTGCCTGAAATTGGCAGGGTTGAGCCTCATTTACAACCTGTAATTTACAAGCAGGCACTATTTGTGGTGCCTTTTAAAAGGTAACAAACTGGCCAAGTGAAACGTAAGCACAGTCAGCACTCCTCCAGGAGCCGAGAATCCCTGGAGCCCCCAAATGTCCACCAGCATTGTTACAACTGAACACTAGCTCATTTCATAATTATATTGTTCTCTGGACATGCTGTGATACATGGTTAATGCTTTTTTAACACAACTATTGTCTCATACTGCATAGATGTTTTCTAGTACCACACATCAGTCTCTTTGATTCAATGTTGTTTTTAGTTCTGGGCTGCATTCCCTTCAAGAGGTGTTTTAGAAGTGTGTTTAAATCGATAACTAAGGATTCACTTGCTTAAATCATGTGAAGCCAAATTTCTGACTTAGTGTTGCCTTAGTTGCAACCTGAAAGGTTACGCAGACATAATATTTTAAAAGTGTCTGTTTTTTTTTGGTAATTTATTTGTTTGTCATCATGAATTCCATTGGCTGTCTTTAATTTGTCCATATCACACATGCTTGCACGCCTCCCTTTGTTACGTGTTTGGTATTCTGTTGTTTCAGACGTAAGAATTTAAGGGAAATGAGAAAATGTTTCCCCCACTTTTTAACAAATAAGTGAAAGGATGTCTCTACTCCTGCTGCTTAACTAAAGACAGATGTTGATGCTCAGCAGACCCAGTTTCTTTTTAAACAAATGGAATTTAGCCCTTCTTCTGTGTATTTTCCTAATTTCCTAAGTAGCTTTTTACTACTTCACTGTAAGTGTATTACATTTTGCAAGTGCGGAATAGTGTGTGCGTGTCTTCGCGTCTATGTGTGTTGTGAGGTATCTTCTCTAAACTAAGCTGACCTGACATATGGCTCCTTCATGTCGGAAACAGCAGTTCCAGATTCTGGACCTGGAGACAACATTCTTAGTTTCACTCACTCTAGACAGCTGCTGTGGTGTAGTGTTCAACAGAATCGGTACCCGAGAATTCAAAATGCAATTGCATGTGGTGGTTTTGACCCAGACTGGCAATCCTGTCAGAGTGACAAGAGAGACACTATTGAAATTCTTTAAATACTGGTAACATTAAAGCTGTGCTTGCACACACAAAGCCAGATGAGGTGCAAACGACAATGCCATATTTGTTAGTTTTTTCTTTCTTTCTTTCTTTCATTCATTCATTGGCTTTGCGGCCCCAAATGAACCCCCTTGCAGTGGGTGAAGTGGCACATCCGAGGTTATATTCATGCAGATCAAGTGGCACAGTAAATTTTAAGGTGCCCTCTTGGGTATGAAATTGTGGCATTCTTTTCCATCCATCCAAAACATCAAATAATTAACACAAAAAGGAAGTTTTGTTGCCCTTTTGGCAGCAACACAGACACACACACACTTTCATGTGTGATTCATGACATGATTTTCATGACTAACGTACATGTGTCATCTGGTACATATTTGACCTACTACCTACTTAATCAATAGATCATTTCTATCAACATTTGTTTAATTTTCAGGAGAGAAGAGCCTTTACAGTAATCTGCATCTGTGTCTGCATGTCTCTGGATGTCAACTTAAACTTCAAAGAAATGTAATGGTGATGGGTTTGATAAATTTACATTTGTGTTATGATTTTGATATTTTTTTTGTTGTCCTTCTATAGAAAAGCCAACCTGATACTACATAGAGTGGAGAGGATTAGCCATTACTGCCGGTCCCTACTGCGCAGCACCCACATCCAGAGCCGCACCGACACCATGGCGTATGTCTACTGTCGGAGTGAAGAGGGCCGACCCCCTAGTACACATGGCATGGCTCTTTACATGAAAGTCGCACCACCTGCATGGAGAAGCTCATTTCTGTACAGCGTAACACATACAGCAACACCAAACTCCGATGAGACAGGAGTTTGTAGACGGAAGTGGTGCGTTTTTCTTTCTTTCTTTATTACTGCAAAATGACATCAATGATTGATGCACTTCGTCCCCCACTCTGCAGCAGGTGTCTCTCAAGTGACTGGTGGATTTTGAAAACCAGGAGAGCCTAAAAAACCTCAGAATTCACTGGACATTGTGTTAAAGCTACCGGAAAACATTTTTGTGTGGCCTACTTTTATTGTAAGAGAGAGGGTGAAAAGAAAACTTCAAGCGAACATATTTCTCAACCTAAAAAATGCCAGTGATTGCACATATCAATGAGAAACTGCAGTGTGAAAATGTAAAATATAATTCAGCCAAGAGAAAACCTGGTTGGCTAAAATACTTTGAATGTAATGTTGTAGTTCCTTTTCGGTGCTTTGAAGCTTACCTGGAACACTTAAAAGAGAAAAAAGGACTAAATCAATAGCATAACTTATGCCTTTAATACTTTTATTTGAGAGGGGAAATTGAAATGTGTTAAAGCCATTTGAAAATCACTTTCTTGTTTTTAAGTACCCATTAATTTAAAATATATAAAGCTTTTCTTCATGAATGTGAAATAAGTCTGTGAGAAACTATGTAATTAGTCTTGTATTACATTTGATAGATTCAATTGAAATAGCCAGGCTTTTTGTGGTAAAGGGATTGACCATTCGGCTACTATTAGCCTAATGAAATTATGCAAAGACATAGTGGGTGATATTCAAACATCATATTCATTCATAGACATTTAATATAGCACTCCTTTCAGTGCATAAATCTAGGAATCCTTTTGTCATCTTTTTTAAATACTAAAATACCCCCAAAAAATACGAGGGAAAATTAACTGATTAACTGATGCACCCAAGACAAAACTACAACGCTTTTGCCACACTGAAGTCTTTAAATTAAATGCTTTATATGTGTTGGGTTTTGGTATGTGACTAAACACAAGTATTGATACTAAAAAAGAAATCAGATGCTATAGCTAGATTTAATGATTTCTGTCAGATCACGAAATAGTCAAAGTTTGTAATCTAATGATTACAACTAGACTACACTTTATCAGTGGAATGTGACTTTTGTCATTATGGCAAAAGTTACGTTCTAAGAGGAGCAGTATTAGCCATAAAATTAGTTACAATATGGTAATAATATGGTCATATGAGTGATTGAAAATCTAACAAACGTGAATGTGCTGAATGCATCTTTGAAAAGATCCTCCCTCACAGGAGAATTTGATGTTAGCTCATGTATGTGCACTCATAGACAATATTAGCAGAATAATGGGAAAATAAGTTGAGTTCCTCGAATAGTTAATGAACTATGAGAATGACGTGAGGTACTGTCCTTTTAATTGGGAAGTGTCAGTGATTGTAGGGATCATCTGTGATCCTTTTAATCTTATTATTTTTCATTTCAATGTTATATCTTTAAAGCCATGGATACTGTTTTAATCAAGATAAACAATGCCTTTTTCAATATTTCATCTAATGTTATATGAACTGTAATAATAAATTATAATGTAAATTTTAAATTGTACAAAAAAGAAAATTGTATTATGTGGCTTTGATTGTCTTTTTCTGAAGAATGTGAAATATTAAAAATGTATATTAAATGACACTTTTCATTCATCACCACGATTAAGTGAACAGTAATTTATTATCCATCCATCTTCATCCTTACCAGATGCCCGAACCACCTCAACTGGCTCCTTTCAATGTGAAGATGCAGTAGCTCTACACCAAGCTCCTCACGAATGACTGAGCTTCTCAGCCTATCTCTATAGGACACGCCAGCCACCCTTCTGTGGAAACACATTTCAGCCCCTTCTACCCTGGTGCATCATAGTATAGTATATCGTAAAAAGTCAATAAAAGTCACAGTATAGTATGTTGAAAAGCGTCATAGTGTAGAATGTTGAAAAAAGTCATAGTATAGAACGCTGAAAAAATCCGTAATATAGTACTGTATGTCGAAAAAAGTCACAAAAACGTATAAAAGTATAGCTTATCAGAAAAAGTCATAGCATGTAAAAAAAGTCAAACAGTCATAGTATAGTATGTCGGAAAAAAGTCATTATATAGTACTTGGATAAAGTCATAGCATAGTTTGTCGAAAAGTAATAAAAAATTCATAGTATATTATGTCAAAAAAGTCATAATATAGTACTTAGATAAAGTCATAGCATAGTTTGTCGAAAAGTAATAAAAAATTCATAGTATATTATGTCAAAAAAGTCCTTAAAACGTCACAGTATTGTATGTCGGAAATAAATAATATACCAAAAACAAGTCTTGGTATGGTATGTTGAACATAGTCAATAAAACGTCATAGAATAGTTTGTCAAAAAAAGTCAATAATAGTCACAGTATAGTATGTCGAAAAAGGTCAATAAAAGTCATAATATAGTATGTTGAAAAAAGCCCAACTATAGTATGTCTAAAAAAGTAATAGTATAGAAGGTCGGAAAAAAACATAAAAAAGGTATAGTATGTCAAAAAAGTCATAGTATAAAATGTTTAAAAAAGTTTGAAAAGCCATAGTACGTATGTCGAAAAAAGGCATAGTATAGTACTTCAAAATAAATAATGGTATAGTATATAAAAAATGTCACAAAAGGTCATAGTATATAGTATGTTTAAAATGTTATTGTATAGTATATAATAACTCATGTCGAAAAACAAGTCATAAAAACGTCATAATATATTTTGTCAAAAAGTCATAAAGAAGTCACAAAAGACGAGTCAAAGAAATTCAAAAAAAAAAAAAGTCGAAAAGTATGTCAAAAAAGTCAAAAAAACGTCATAATATAGAACGTCCCGAAACAAATTATGAAGACGTCATAGTACAGTATGTTGAAAAAAGCCCTCATATAGTATGCTGAAAAAGTCATGTTTTGGTGGGTCGAAAGAAAAAATAACAAAAAGTCATGTCCAAAAAAGTGATAGACAAGTCATATCGGAAAAAAGTCATAATATAGTACTTGGATAAAGTCTTAGTAGAAAAAGTCATAAGAAGTCATAACATAGTTTGTCGAAAAGTAATAAAAAATTCATAGTATATTATGTCAAAATTGTCATTGTATAGTATGTCAAAAAAAGTCCTTAAAACGTCACAGTATTGTATGTCGGAAATAAATAATATACCAAAAACAAGTCTTGGTATGGTATGTTGAACATAGTCAATAAAACGTCATAGAATAGTTTGTCAAAAAAAGTCAATAATAGTCACAGTATAGTATGTTGAAAAACGTCATAGTAAAGTATGTAAAAAAAATTAAAACGTCGTAGTTTAGTATGTCGAAAAAGGTCAAAAGTCATAGTATAGTATGTTGAAAAAAGCCCAACTATAGTATGTCTAATAAAGTAATAGTACAGAAGGTCGAAAAAAAAGCATAAAAAGGTATAGTATAGTATGTCAAAAAAGTCACATTATGTGAAAGCGTACTACGTCTAAAAATACCATAAAAAGTCCTAGAATGGTATGTCGAAAAAAGCCCTAGCATAGCATATCTAAAAAAGTCATAGTAGAGTTTGTCGAAAATAGGCATAAAATAGCATGTTGAAAAATAATAAATTTACAGTTATAGTATGTAAAAAAATAAGCATTATTTAGTCATCATTGTATAGTATAAAAAAAAGTAATCGAAATGTCATATTATAGTATTTCGGAAAAAAACGTCATGGTATAGTATGTCAATAAAAGTCACAGTATAGTATGTCAAAAAGTCACAAAAAATGTCAAAGTATAGTAAGTCTATAAAAGTCAGACAAAGTCATAGTATAGTATGTAGAAAAGGCCCTAGTATAGAATGTCCAAAAAAGTCATATTATAGTGAGTTGAAAAAATTCATAAAAAAGTCAAAGGCATGTCAAAATAAATCAATTAAGTCCCAGTATAGTATGACAAAAGTCATAGTATAGAATGTTGAAAAAACTCAATAAAAGTCATACTATAGTAAAACGTCATAGTATGGTATGCCCTAGACGTTTTTTAGACATACTATAGTATGTCTAAAAAGGTCATCGTATAGAAGGTCGAAAAATATCATAAAAAGTTATGTCAAAAAAAAAAGTCACATAAATGTCAAAGTATAGTAAGTCAAAATAAGTAAAAGTCATAGTATAGTTTGTCGAAAAAAAGCCCTAGAATAGTATGTCTCAAAAAATCATAGTATAGTTTGTAAAAAAAAAAAGTCCTATTACTTGAAAAAAAAATCATTAAAAAGTCATGGTATTTTATGTTAAAAAAATGTCATAAAACTTCATAGTATAGTGCGTGAGAAAAAAGGCATAGAATAGTATGACAAAAAATACTAAAGTCATTGTATAGTAAGTAAAAAAAGTCAGAAACATCAAAGTATAGTATGTCAAAAAAAGTATAGTACATTGTAAAAGTCATAGTGTGGTATGTTGACAAAATGTTGTAGTATAATATGTCGAAAGAAATCATGAAAAAGTCAAAGTATAGTAAATTGACTAAGTCACAAAAATCCACAGTACATTGAAAAAGTTATACAAACCTTATAATATAGTATGTCAAAAAAGTCATTGTATAGTTTATCGAAAAAAATTGCATAATATATTATGTCGAAAAACATCATAGTATAGTATGTCAAAAAAGTCATAGTATAGTATATTGAAAAAAAGTCATAGTATAGTATGTCGAAAACGTCTTAGTATAATATGTTGAAAAAGCCCTAGTATAGTATGTCTAAAAAAAAGTCCTTTTTATAGTGAGGCGAAAAAAGTCGTTAAAAAGTCATTGCATTGTTTGTTGAAAAAATGTCATAAAACTTGTCGAAAAAAAAATGCACAAAATAGTATGACAAGTCATATTATAGTGAGTTGAAAAAAATTCATAAAAAAGTCAAAGGCATGTCAAAATAAATCAATTAAGTCCCAGTATAGTATGACAAAAGTCATAGTATAGAATGTTGAAAAAACTCAATAAAAGTCATACTATAGTATGTCGTAAAAACGTCATAGTATGGTATGTTAAAAAAACCCTAGACGTTTTTAGACATACTATAGTATGTCTAAAAAGGTCATCGTATAGAAGGTCGAAAAAATATCATAAAAAAGTTATGTCAAAAAAGTCACATAAATGTCAAAGTATAGTAAGTCAAAATAAGTAAAAGTCATAGTATAGTTTGTCGAAAAAAAGCCCTAGAATAGTATGTCTCAAAAAATCATAGTATAGTTTGTAAAAAAAAAGTCCTATTATAGTGAGGCGAAAAAAAAATCATTAAAAAGTCATGGTATTTTATGTTAAAAAAATGTCATAAAAACTTCATAGTATAGTACGTAGAAAAAAGGCATAGAATAGTATGACAAAAAATACTAAAGTCATTGTATAGTAAGTAAAAAAAGTCAGAAACATCAAAGTATAGTATGTCAAAAAAAGTATAGTACATTGTAAAAGTCATAGTGTGGTATGTTGACAAAATGTTGTAGTATAATATGTCGAAAGAAATCATGAAAAAGTCAAAGTATAGTAAATTGACTAAGTCACAAAAAATCCACAGTACATTGAAAAAGTTATACAAACCTTATAATATAGTATGTCAAAAAAAGTCATTGTATAGTTTATCGAAAAAAAATTGCATAATATATTATGTCGAAAAACATCATAGTATAGTATGTCAAAAAAAGTCATAGTATAGTATATTGAAAAAAGTCATAGTATAGTATGTCGAAAACGTCTTAGTATAATATGTTGAAAAAAGCCCTAGTATAGTATGTCTAAAAAAAGTCCTTTTATAGTGAGGCGAAAAAAGTCGTTAAAAAGTCATTGCATTGTTTGTTGAAAAATGTCATAAAACTTGTCGAAAAAATGCACAAAATAGTATGACAAGTCATATTATAGTGAGTTGAAAAAATTCATAAAAAAGTCAAAGGCATGTCAAAATAAATCAATTAAGTCCCAGTATAGTATGACAAAAGTCATAGTATAGAATGTTGAAAAAACTCAATAAAAGTCATACTATAGTATGTCGTAAAACGTCATAGTATGGTATGTTAAACAAAGCCCTAGACGTTTTTAGACATACTATAGTATGTCTAAAAAGGTCATCGTATAGAAGGTCGAAAAATATCATAAAAAAGTTATGTCAAAAAAAGTCACATAAATGTCAAAGTATAGTAAGTCAAAATAAGTAAAAGTCATAGTATAGTTTGTCGAAAAAAGCCCTAGAATAGTATGTCTCAAAAAATCATAGTATAGTTTGTAAAAAAAAAAGTCCTATTATAGTGAGGCGAAAAAAATCATTAAAAAGTCATGGTATTTTATGTTAAAAAAATGTCATAAAAACTTCATAGTATAGTACGTAGAAAAAAGGCATAGAATAGTATGACAAAAAATACTAAAGTCATTGTATAGTAAGTAAAAAAAGTCAGAAACATCAAAGTATAGTATGTCAAAAAAAGTATAGTACATTGTAAAAGTCATAGTGTGGTATGTTGACAAAATGTTGTAGTATAATATGTCGAAAGAAATCATGAAAAAGTCAAAGTATAGTAAATTGACTAAGTCACAAAAAATCCACAGTACATTGAAAAAGTTATACAAACCTTATAATATAGTATGTCAAAAAAAGTCATTGTATAGTTTATCGAAAAAAAATTGCATAATATATTATGTCGAAAAACATCATAGTATAGTATGTCAAAAAAAGTCATAGTATAGTATATTGAAAAAAGTCATAGTATAGTATGTCGAAAACGTCTTAGTATAATATGTTGAAAAATGCCCTAGTATAGTATGTCTAAAAAAAGTCCTTTTATAGTGAGGCGAAAAAAGTCGTTAAAAAGTCATTGCATTGTTTGTTGAAAAATGTCATAAAACTTGTCGAAAAAATGCACAAAATAGTATGACAAGTCATATTATAGTGAGTTGAAAAAAATTCATAAAAAGTCAAAGGCATGTCAAAATAAATCAATTAAGTCCCAGTATAGTATGACAAAAGTCATAGTATAGAATGTTGAAAAAACTCAATAAAAGTCATACTATAGTATGTCGTAAAACGTCATAGTATGGTATGTTAAACAAAGCCCTAGACGTTTTTAGACATACTATAGTATGTCTAAAAAGGTCATCGTATAGAAGGTCGAAAAATATCATAAAAAAGTTATGTCAAAAAAAGTCACATAAATGTCAAAGTATAGTAAGTCAAAATAAGTAAAAGTCATAGTATAGTTTGTCGAAAAAAGCCCTAGAATAGTATGTCTCAAAAAATCATAGTATAGTTTGTAAAAAAAAAAGTCCTATTATAGTGAGGCGAAAAAAATCATTAAAAAGTCATGGTATTTTATGTTAAAAAAATGTCATAAAAACTTCATAGTATAGTACGTAGAAAAAAGGCATAGAATAGTATGACAAAAAATACTAAAGTCATTGTATAGTAAGTAAAAAAAGTCAGAAACATCAAAGTATAGTATGTCAAAAAAAGTATAGTACATTGTAAAAGTCATAGTGTGGTATGTTGACAAAATGTTGTAGTATAATATGTCGAAAGAAATCATGAAAAAGTCAAAGTATAGTAAATTGACTAAGTCACAAAAAATCCACAGTACATTGAAAAAGTTATACAAACCTTATAATATAGTATGTTGAAAAAAAGTCATTGTATAGTTTATCGAAAAAAAATTGCATAATATATTATGTCGAAAAACATCATAGTATAGTATGTCAAAAAAAGTCATAGTATAGTATATTGAAAAAAGTCATAGTATAGTATGTCGAAAACGTCTTAGTATAATATGTTGAAAAAAGCCCTAGTATAGTATGTCTAAAAAAAGTCCTTTTATAGTGAGGCGAAAAAAAGTCGTTAAAAAGTCATTGCATTGTTTGTTGAAAAATGTCATAAAACTTGTCGAAAAAATGCACAAAATAGTATGACAAGTCATATTATAGTGAGTCAAAGAAATTCATGGTATAGTATGTTGAAAAAAAGTCAATAAAAGTCACATTATAGTATGTTGAATAACGTCATAGTATAGTATGTCAAATAACGTTATAGTATAGTATGTTGAAAAAAAAAGTCAATAATCGTCACAGTATAGTGGCGTTTTTCCATTGATGGTAACCGCTCGCCTCGACTCGCCTCTACTCGACTCGACGCATTCTGCGTCCGTTTTCCATTGCAGATTGAGTAACACCTCAGCGTGGCTGGTCACCATAGCTACGCGTGATGACATAATTTTCAACGTGATTCACAACAGCACGTCGGCTACTCGCCAATGTTTTGTTTCAAAAGAAGCTGAAAGAAGCAACTAAAATCACTGCTAAAAAAAACAGGAGTTTGGGAATTCCGACGGTGTTCAGACGTCGACATGACTGTTGTTCGCCGACACGAAAGGGTAAGTTAAGTTTCCTGGTAACGTTAGCCAACATTAGCATGTGTTCAGGGTCACAGTCAGTATTTACTATACGCTATATAAAGTACATGAACTTTAGCAACCATGATTACACACCAAAATATGTCTGCTGTGTACCGTTTGTGTTTCAGAGCATTAACGCTTTGCAAAACCGCCGCCGCAGACCGTCTGGTGGGCGTTCGGTGTATAACTGGTGAAATCTCTGGTTCTGACCTGCTGTGCTTCGTATAATCTTTATGAGAGTCATGGAGAGGCTTATGACAATGACTGGGATGCATCTGGGACAGCAGAGCCGGGGGGGACACTGTCACAGGGTGCAGAGGAAGAAGACCGGGATGGATGGGAGGGTTTGATGCGCTACTTGAATAGCTAAATAAAAACTTTTCTTTGATATATTGTCTTGTTTTTTTTAAAGTAACAGTGTGCAATATTGGAAACAACATAAATCCCCTAATATATAGCCCTTAATATTGAACAGTTGGAAAGTGAGAATCGTGCAGAGAGTAGATAATCTGTCTAGATTTTTTTTTTAGATGTCCCGTTTGTTCCCGGACACACACTCCGCACTCTTGTTTGCTAAAAACGCAGCGATCCGACCAACCAGCAGCCTGCAGGTTTCCACGTCACCTTTTGGTATTGCATCAGCTCGCTTGGAACCTCGACTGAGGTAGTACTAAAAAAAGTACCTGGTAGCAGGTCCCAGGGACTTTTTTTTGTAATGGAAAACCAAAAAAGGCGAGTAGAGTCGAGGCAAGTCGAGTAGATACCACGCAGTGGAAAACCGCCATAATATGTTGAAAAAAGGCCCAGTATAGTATATGTAAAAAAAAAATAAAATAAAGTTACAGTATTATATGTCAAAAAAGTCACATAAATGTCAAAGTATAGTAAGTCTAACAAAGTCAGACAAAGTCATAGTATAGTATGTAGAAAAAGCCCTAGTATAGTACGTCTAAAAAAGTCAAAGTATAGTTTGTCGAAAAAAGACAAGTCGAAGAAATTCATAAAAAAGTCATGGTATTGTATGTTAAAAAAACGTCATAAAAACTTCATAGTATAGTATGTCGAAAAAAGGCAGAGAATAGTATGACAAAAATTTGTTAAAAATGTAGCATAGTATGAAAAAAAGTTATTGTATAGTAAGTGAAAAAAGTCAGAACCATTATGTCAAAAAAAGTCACAAAAAGTTCATGTACTTCAAAAAACGTCATAGTATAGTATGTCGAAAAAAGCCTTAGTATAGTATATCTAAAAAAGTCATAGTATAGAAGGTCAAAAAAGTCACATAAATGTGAAAGTATAGAAAGTCAAAATAAGAAAAAAAAAAAGTAATATTATAGTGAGACAAAGACATTCATTAATAAGTAATTGCTTATTATGTTGAAAAAAGTCATAGTATATACAGTGGGTACGGAAAGTATTCAGACCCCTTTAAATTTTTCACTCTTTGTTTCATTGCAGCCTTTTTCCAAAAATCAAAAAGTTCATTTTATTTCTCAGTAATGTACACTCAGCAACCCATCTTGACAAAAAAAACAGAAATTTAGAAATTTTGCATATTTATTAAAAAACAAAACTGAAATATCACATGGTCATAAGTATTCAGACCCTTTGTTCAGTATTTAGTAGAAGCACCCTTTTGATCTAATACAGCCATGAGTCGTTTTGGGAAAGATGCAACAAGTTTCTCACATCTGGATTTGGGTATCCTCTGCCATTCCTCCTTGCAGATCCTCTCCAGTTCTGTCAGGTTGGATGGTAAAAACAGTCATTTTCAGGTCTCTCCAGAGATGCTCAATTGGGTTTAAGTCAGGGGCTCTGGCTGGGCCATTCAAGAACAGCCACAGAGTTGTTGTGAAGCCACTCCTTCGTTATTTTAAAGGGTCATTGTCTTGTTGGAAGGTAAACCTCGGCCCAGTCTGAGGTCCAGAAAAAGTCCAGGATAGTACTTGGACGCATTCATTTCCCTCGATTGCAAAGTCGTCCTGTCCCTGCAGCTGAAAAACACCCCCACAGCATGATGCTGCCACCACCATGCTTCACTGTTGAGACTGTATTGGACAGGTGATGAGCAGTGCCTGGTTTTCTCCACACATACCGCTTAGAATTAAGGCCAAAAAGTTCTATCTTGGTCTCATCAGACCAGAGGAATTTATCACCATCTTGGAGTCCTTCAGGTGTTTTTTAGCAAACTCCATGCGGGCTTTCATGTGTCTTGCACTGAGGAGAGGCTTCCTTCGGGCCACTCTGCCATAAAGCCCCGACTGGTGGATTGCTGCAGTGAGACTTACTACAAACTGCAAGCTTAGCCACAGTGTGACCATTGGGTTCTTCAAAAAGGCTCTTCTCCCCGATAGCTCAGTTTGGCCGGATCTAGGAAGGGTTCTATCCCAAACGTCTTCCATTTGAGGATTATGGAGGCCACTGTGCTCTTAGGAACCTTAAGTGCAGCAGAAATTTTTTTTTGTAACCTTGACCAGATCTGTGCCTTGCCACAATTCTGTCTCTGAGCTCTTCAGGCAGTTCCTTTGACCTCATGATTGTCATTTGCTCTGACATGCACTGTGAAGGTCTTATATAACAGGTGTGTGGCTTTCTAATCAAGTCCAATCAGTATAATCAAACACAGCTGGACTCCAATGAAGGTGTAGAACCATCTCAAGGATGATCAGAAGAAATAGACAGCACCTATATGAGGGTGCAAAGGGTCTGAATACATATGACCATGTGATATTTCAGTTTTTTTTTTAATAAATATGCAAAAAATAAATTTCTGTTTTTTTCTGTCAAGATGGGTTGCTGAGTGTACATTACTGAGAAATAAAATGAACTTTTTTTTTTTTTGGAAAAAAGGCTGCAATGAAACAGTGAAAAATTTAAAGGGGTCTGAATATGTACCCACTGTATGTTGAAAGAATTCACAAAAAAGTCATAGTACAGCATGTCAAAAAGTCACAAAAATGTCATAGTATAATATTTCGAAAAAGTCATAAAATCTTAGTATAGTATGTTGAAAGATTATAGTATGATGGAAAAAATCACAGTCACAGTTTATAATATATTTATGTCTAAAAGTAATAAAAAGTATTATGTCAAAAAAAGTCAGTGTATAGTATGTTTAAAAAAACATGAAAATTTAACAGTAGTATTAGTATAGAATGTTGAAAAAGTAAAAAAAATTACAAAAAAGTAATTGTACAATATATTAAGTCGAAAAAAGTCATAAAAATATCATAGTATAGCATGTTGAAAGTCCTATTATAAAGTTGCAGTAAAAACAATGTCATGGTATAGTATGTCAAAAAAGTCGAAAAAAGGCATTGTATAATATGTTGAAAAAAGTCATAAAAAGTAATTGTATATTATGTCGAAAAAGTTATAGTATATACGTCAAAAGAATTCAAAAAAGTCATTGTATAGTAAGTCAAAAAAAGTCTTATGTCGAAAAAAGTCATAGTATTGCATGTTGAAAAAAGTCACAAAAATGTCATAGTAAAGTATGCTGAATAAAGTCATAAAATGGCATTGTATAGCAGGGGTCTCAAACTCAACTTACTTGGGGGCCACTGGAGGTAGCGTCTGGGTTTGGCTGGGCCGCATCAAGTGTTCCACAAAAAATGTGTTTCAAGTATTCCAAAAAAAGGACCACAACTGATCCAATCTTCTTTATTAACAGTTCTTCAACATGAATGTTTCTTCTTAACATGAACTGTTCCTCTGAATTTGAACATTCCTTTCTGAACATGAACGGTTCTTCAGAACATAGGCTTCTCTTGCCTACTCCTTGCTGCCAGAGACCTGACAGCGCTTCCTCTCACACAGCTGAGACACATTTGGCTTTAGGGAAGAAACAGTTGAAACTCACAGTATGGCTTGAAGATGTCTGGACCTGTACTTTGACTTATTGAAGTTCATGGTGGAGAAGAGCTTTTCACATAAATAAGTGCTCCCAAAAAGGCACATGGTCCGCTTGAACATCCTGGAGAGCTCAGGGAAGGGGGGTGGCAATTCTCTCAAAAATTGTCCAAGCTTGTCTGCATTTCCACTCACCTCCCTGAACTTGACTTTGAGTTCAGAATTGCATTGCAGGTCAATGAGCTCCATCTGAAGTACAGGAGGAGCATCTTGCACATTAAGGAAAAGGGGTCAGCAAAAATTTGAAAAGTGGCTCTGTGTGTCTTGAAGTCAGCAAACCTGCGATCAAATTCCTCCTGTAGCTTCATAATTGCATCAGCATACTTCTCACAACTGAATGGTGTGCCCACATCTATGAGTGCCTTGCACGCTGGGAAATGGCAGAGGTTTGTCTGAGAGAGCTGGGCTTTCCATAACACAAGTTTTGTGGAGAATGCCCTCACATTGTCATAGGCAGCACTGACAGGCTGCCCCTGGCCTTGTAACTTCTTGTTCAGTACATTCAGCTCCTGTGTGATGTCAACAAGAAAAGCTAAGTCCATGAGCCATTTGGAATCACTTAACACAGGAACAGCCATCCCATCCTTCTCCATGAAGGCTTTCACTTCTGCTCTCAACTCAAAAAACCTCTTTAAGACGTTTCCCCTACTGAGCCAAAGTACCTCAGTGAAGTAGAGCACATCCTCATATTCTGACTCTAATTCCTCCAAAAAGGCGCGGAACTGCCGGTGCTTTAAGCTCCTAGTTCTGATATGGTTGATGCATTTCACAACAACAGACATCACATTGTCAAACCTCAGACATTTGCCGCAAAGGGCCTGCTGATGGATAATACAGTGCAGAGCAATGGCCTCCTCCACATTCTCCGTTTCCAGTTTACTTTGAACAAGTGCCACCAGTGCATTTTTCTTTCCTGTCATTGATGGTGCTCCGTCGGTTGTTATTCCAGCAAACCTCCTCCATGGCAAACCGGCATCCTCAGTAGCACCACACAGCTGGCGGAATATCTCCTGAGCAGTGGTCTGACCATGCGTTGGAACCACAGCGAGCAACTCCTCAATCACTTCAAAATGGTCGTCAACACCACGGACATACTGCAAGCTGCGCAGTGTCAGTGTTGTCCGTGCTCTCATCAAGAGCGACTGAGAACGCATGAAAACGTTTGGCTTTCTCACACAGTTGGTCATATGTTTTCTGACAGGTCAGAAATGCGCTCTGCCACTGTGTTAGCTGAAAGGCTGATATTGCTAAAATGACCCTTATTTTCTGGACAGACTTTACTTGCAGCTAGTAACATGCACTTTTTGATGAACTTGCCTTCCTTGAACGGCTTCCCGGCCTTAGCAATCATCTCACTCACCACGTAGCTAGCTTCGACTGCTGCTTTCTTCTCTTTGTTTGCTTTCTTGAATAAATCCTGTTGCCTCAATAGACATTTTTTAAGGTTGGCGACCCGGTTCTTTCTCTCATCTCCTTGGTATTTTGTATACTCCTCAGCATGTCTAGTTGAGTAATGACGTCTTTGTTGTATTCCTTGTACACCGCAACTTTCTCTGTGCATATGAGACATGTAGGGGTGCCCCTGTGCTCAACAAAAAAATATTCCGTCTCCCACTTTCCCTGCAATTGCCTGTGCTCGTCGCCAACCTTTCTCTTTACGGCACTTTTTGAGAGAGACATGATTGGAACTGGGTGATGTAATATATTTTCCGTCACTCCGAAACACGTTTCAAACAAGTGACTAACGTTGATACTTTCCCAGGTACTTAGCTAGCTTGACAACCGTTAGGCCGCTGTCAGGAGACTACTATGGTAGCCCATAAGGGACAAGCGCAATGACAAAAAGTTTCAGAACGCACTAACACTGTCTTAACTTTGATGTCAAGTAGGGGGCCACAAAATATCATCCCGCGGGCCGCGAGTTTGAGACCCATGATCTAGGAACAATGATTCGCCAAATGTGAATTTTTGTAGTAGCCTAACGAAGATGCTTAGGGGAAATGGAGTTTTTTATGACACCTGGCTAGGAGGAGAGAGAGAGCTGAAAGAGAGAGAGAGTCAGAACTGCCATATCCAACTCTCAGTAGGAGTTGATTCAGGTGTGACTCATCCTGCTGACAACATTGTTTTTAAATCAAGTAAAAATCAACTTGGGTGAATTAGTACCAATAAAGTGTTAGTCGTGATTGGAAACCCAACGTTTTTTTTACATGGGCTTTTGATTTGGTTTCAATGCCATGCATCAATGTATTTTCAGTACTTCTGCCTGACAATACTTCACTGGTGATTCAATCATATTTTGCTCACTGGATCACACTTACTGATTGATTTTAATAAACTGAAAAAATAACAAAGTTCAAGATACCTTTCAGTTTGCATAACATTCTGCTTTCTACTGCAATTTGATAGAGTCTGCATCAAAAACTGACTCAAACATGTTTCATTAACACTCACTCTGCTATTGTACATCTTAAAATAGCAAATTGAATTGTAGTCAGTGTGTTAGTTGATAGCCCACTTGATACTTTTGTACCCGATACTCCCACACTGCTTTGTTAAATGTTGAGTGCTCATCTTGTGGTGTGTTTGTGTCATATCAGAAGAAACCAAAAAAACAGGATGTTGTTATCTAAATTTGCAAGTGTTAACACATGTTGGAACACCCACATTCAAAACAAATTTTACTCTCAACTTCAAAATCAATGAATCAATAAACTCCATATTTACATTAATGAACCGCTCTCTCTCTCTATATATATATATCTCAAGGTATGACCAAATTCTATCTATATATATATAGATAGAATTTGGTCATACATTGATTTTTCATTGAGCACCATGAGGTTGGCTTATATGATTTTATTGGTATATCTATTAGATCCATCCTACTATTGGATGGATTGGCATGACATTGGCATGTGATACATCTGGCATGATTTTGTGTCAAAATGTGTCCAATACAACACCAACATTCAGCAGCATTAAGAAATCAAACTTAATCTGACATGGTTTTGATCAGCTAATGTGATGCACATGACTTGTGTGTTCTGCCTGAACTAACACAAGACTATGTGGATCAGAATTAGTTAACATAATGGCAAAATTAAACTCAGATGAAAATAACTGTAATCAGATTTTAATTTAGCAATTGTGAAATGCAGTGCAATGCTGTTATTTCACAGGTTTTACCCAATTTACCACATGATCTAGCAGAAAATATTTACATTGAGCTGGAAAAGGGGGAAATCAGTCACGGAACTAACAGACAACCATCCCCTATGAATTACTCTAATTTATATCATTAACTGAAGGTGGCTATGCCTCTCTGCATGTGAGCTGCTGGGAAGCATTTTCTTTTTCCATCTCCCTCAACAAACTATTCCTTTAAGCTCAGATCCAGTTTCTTTCCAGTCATGCAACATTAACTGCACTTTAAAAAATCAGTAGCTTGATGTTCATTCTCACAAATTAGGCCATTAACGTCATTGGTGTGCCAGGAACAGCACTCACATTTCGACGCAAATGTATCAGTGACGGCTTAAAGAATGAGCTCCTCTTTTAAAACCACCTCAGCACTTTTGCATTTTGAAAGGGCTCAGTGTAGCTCTTCCAGAAAAAAAAGATAATCACAAGAGTTAAAAAATACAATATAAAAAAGCTCCAAAATCTGGACACACCCATCTAACTTTAAAAGAACAGACCACACTCCTCAAGCTTATGTTCACTTTAACCAGTGTTTTATTTCTACACATAAATGACAGCAAAATGAACATGATACTCATATTTATGACTCTTCCTTATGAAAATATAGTACACATCAGACATGTTTTGCCATGTACCAAAGCACCAAAAATATATATAATTGCAACTGTGAAAATAGAGATAAAACATTGACTGAAACATAAAAGTCCAATCTGTGGTATATGTGCCTGAAAAAGTGCATACTGTGTAAGAACCAAAGAGAGAGGAGGCCATCAGAGGGAAGGACTACTGTGTCTGATGGCTACCTTTACAGTGTGGTGAAATTCTCAGCAAACACAAAGGCATTGGGGTAAGACTTGACAATATACAGTTTGGAGTAAGGAGAAATGAAAGTGATTTGCAGACAAATTTGAAATGAACTTCTCAATGCATAACAAAGATCAGTCAAGTTTGATTATGAAGACCAATTCCAAAAGTCCCAGAAATGACCATTATGATTTTATTCATCTTGACAACAAATAAATAATTCATGACTCAATGGATAAATTCATGGTTTAGACAACTGACAACAGTGCTTGTACTAAGCCATTATTAACAAATAAATGCTGACAGCAAGTGGTGTGGTAAAGCATCACAGGTCTTTTTTTTCTCTTTTAACTGTCTTGCAGGTGATACTTTGACACAATGCACAACATATTCACGGTTCATCTCTTTGTATAAGTTATGATAAAAATCAATCCAAGAGCTACTCCCAAACAGTTAGTACATGGTTTGCAAATACAATCATCATATAATATTATTTACATCTTAAAATATATTTGTTGAGCAATTGGGTACGAAACATCGCAGTAATACCACTAGATATCTACATAATATGTAAATACAGTTTTTTTTTTGTACTTCCCACTTCGAAAAAAGGACTAGTCACCTTTTTTATTTATTGAGGGATTAGGAAACATACATAAGTGGACCATTCTATTACCAGAGGCCAGTGAGAGGTACTGTGTGTTACAATACACAAAGAAAATGTCTTACAACAAGATGGCACATCAGTATTTTTCTCCACAGTGATATGAGCAAACATAGTAGGGCTTCAGACACTGTTTCTTACACTCCCCATCACTTTGTAATGACTTAGACACTACAAAGCTTCTGCCATTTTTAGACAAGCAATACAACAACCAGGTGTTAAATTAGAAACAAAGGAGCGACTGTTGATGGAAAATGTGGAGAGGTATCAAAGCCTGTCAAAAAAGACTGCTATACAAATCATATTATGTGATAAGCATATGCTCTAGGTGAGAAGTGTGTTCCTTCAGCCTAACTTCAAAAGGCTCTGTAAGCTGGGCAAACATCCTCTCTCATTTTCACAAGGCCAGCTTGACCCTGGTAGCCCTGCGCAGGCATACCTGACAGTGACAGATGAGGCAGTGTGTCGAGGAGGAGGGGTGAGGAGGGGGTGGTGGGAGTCCCAGAAAAGGATGCCTGCCACCCCCAGGAGAAACTCTGACTCATTGGCCTTGGCTTGTTGCCAGTCGGCGCTAGCCACCCCTGCCCAGGGGCAGCCACTGTGAGTACACATTTTCACACCTGGACAAATAGCTTGACAGGCCAGGAAAAGCAGCCCACCATCCCTACCACTCTCCCTGCCCACCTTCTACTTTTCCGCTATCCAAGAACAGTCTGGGGCACCATGGGCTGCCTTCTGACCTATAGATTTATGATCCCTCTCTTTGCCACTTCTCCTCTCCTCAACTGGTTGTGTACAAATATTCCTTGTGCCGTACACTGGTCTCTTGAAACTTCATTTGCAATATTATGGATTCATGTGTTTGACCATTATATACTTGGTTCTCTTTTCACAACTCATAGTACGTATGGCTAATGTGTGCATTAAAAAAAATAAGCAAACAAAGAAAAAAATAAACTTTACATTCTGGTTTTAAAAGGAAAGAAAAAGATACACTGCACTCAGTAACATTTGAACATGTGGTGAATCCTTATTGGATGCAAGCAGTGTCCATCTACACTTAATGACCAATGAAACAAGTTCTTGTGTGGTTGTGGGCCTGTATGTCTGATCAATGTTTGACAGCATCAGAACATGATGACAGAGACAACATGACAGTTTTGATTCACAACCAATAATGTTTTTGTTTATAAGAACAATGTAAAAAATAACTTACATGGACATTAAATATAACTTAAAAAAGTATAACACTCTCAATAAATATTTTTACTATTTACACCATTGTTATGAGACGCACAAATGTCACTAAAATACCAAAAATATAGAAGCAGCAAACATTACAGGCATGAGGTACAAGGGATCCTGTGATGACTACAGTAGAGAGGTGATGCCCTCATCCAATGTGTAATCTTATACTTCCTTCCATGAATATATTGGGTAGCTATGGCTTATGGGTACCTTCTCCAATTTTAAGAATATAATTCTTCAAGTTGACATGCAGTCACATTCTGTAGCCTTTCTGGTAGTAATAACTATCAGTTGTTTTGGTATCCAGACATTGACTAATAAAACAAGTAATGGTTGAGGAGGATATCTCTAAGTTAGTCAAAGTATGTGGAAGCATCGGCAGATTAAATCCACTCAGTTTATGGAATGAAGGGAAGGATTCATTGACGGATTCATCCATTGAAACAGTTTAAATGGTTCTCCGGTGACCTCAATGGAAGATGATGAACCCCAGTACTGCATGTCATTGGCTTAGTGCAGTGATCGAAGGTCAGTCTCTCCCCACTGGTGACAGTTGTATGTAAAGCAGCAGTATCTGGAGTACTAATATTACATATAATTTGATAATATCAACATAATACAAGTCTTTTTTTACAAGGGCTATATATGTTTTCATATCAAGTGTTAAATGCAATCTTTGTAGATGATGTAGCTTTCACACCATCCTTACATAGTTTCATATTTCATAAACGTTACAGTCTCTCAAGTGTCCCTTTTAATGGGAATTCCTTCATTTAAGCGTTTCCCTCCCCTTTGACATCTCTTGGTTCATCTGCCAAAATGTACATCTTTAACCTAAGATGATGTACTACACACATCAGGACAACAAATTTGCAGTCTAGCCAGACCTTAAAGGTCCCATGACATGGTGCTCTTTGGATGCTTTTATATAGACCTTAGTGGTCGCCCAATACCATATCAGAAGTGTATTTAAAAATGCAGCCTTGGTGCAGAATTACGACCACTAGAGCCAGTCCCACAATGAGCTTTCCTTAGTTTGTGCCATTTCTGAGTCTGTAGCTTTTGAGAAGGAGGGGCTGTCTAAAAATAAAAAATATGGTGATACTTTGCTATGCTCGTTTGAAAGCCATGATGTCTCTCTCTCATGGATGGGCCAAATTCTCTGTGTGGGCAAAGCAGAGAAAGGGGAGGTACCTTTGTCCCTTATGACCTCATAATGAGCACAATTCCAGATCGGCCCATCTGAGCTTTCATTTTCTCAAAGGCAGAGCAGGATACCCAGGGCTCGGTTTACTATAGGCATGCTGGGGTACTCATATTAAAAACCCTCATAAAGTGAAATTTTCATGCCATGGGACCTTTAAATACACTTCTAAACATAATGTGTTGATGTGTACCCTATTTTTCTTTTGGGGGAATTGATGGATGGTGAGATGGATACATGGTCTATAGTGACAATACCTCCCTACTTCATTGATAACCTCTAATGCAAAGTCAGTTCAGGTTGGAGAGGAGTATATGTTCAGAAACAAATAAAACCCTAATGACAGGAAAGCTAATAGCAACACAGGGAGTCAAACGACCGAATATCATAACATACAGTTTGTTTCAGATCACCATTCTGACAATAGCAGCTTCTAAACATTTTTTAAAGATATACTTTTTTTCTTACATGAAAACTAAAAAAGTGCAGTAACTGAGGTCAATAATACAAACACTGATTAAATATGACATTTTGTAAAAATGAAATACATGAAAACAAAAACAATTTTTTCAACACTCCTGTCCATCAAGAACATATAATAATATTTACATGATATTTTTGATTTTTCTTATAATACCTTCTCCCTTTCTCTGCATGTTGTTGTAGTTCTTCACTAATATTGGCTTTAAAATGACATGCCATTGACATTGATTGAAATAACTCTTACATTGCCACTTGAGGATGATCTGGAATGCTATAGCAGCCTAATATGAGTTTGAGGGACTGTGCCATTGGCCCAGATTAAACAAAAAGTCATAATCATGCTAATTATAACCACAACTATGTTTGCAGCTGAATAAGAGCAGCACAATTTAGGCTAATATGCCACATAGCCTTAATTGTCAAACGTGCATGAAAAAAAGTAGTGTACATGTGTCTGAAATGAAGAATAACAAAATACAAAGCTGTTGTAGCAGTCTCATAATCTAAAGAAGTTAATTGGTGGGGACGGACACCCAAGTTCACAATACTGAAAAGTGCTGATCAGAACAACCATGGGCACTTTTTACTGCAGAGAAAAATGTAACGGTTAGATTAATTACTTAAACACTAGACCCAGCAGAGAATCTTAGGGACCTTTCATCATATTGTGACTGCAAGTGCTGACATATACATCCAAATGTCATTTTCATGTATAGCATTGTTGCCTGCAGAACTACAGCTGAGGGTCCAATACTATTGGGAGGGGAGAGAATGAGAGATATGTGTCAGATGTGTACTCCTTCCTCTGATACTGATTCTCACTAAGGGCTATGGCCTGTATCCAGCCTTTAATGCTGTACTCTTGCGTGACTTTGCTTAGCAGTACTGTGCGATCCAAAAAAACACAGACTCCTGACAAGCATTGACTACATTCTGAACAGGGCTGGGGTCATTTTATTTTCAGTTTAAACATTTTTGAATCTGTGCTTGAGGTAACAAAGTTCTGATTAAGCACTATGAGGGAGGAGTTTAAACTGAAACTAAAATCACCCAAAGCCGAAATGAGGTGTTAACAATGACATTCTTTAAGTTGTGTTAAATGTAGTATTTTTCTTTGCAGTTGGGTTAAACGGGAATGTCATGTGAGGTTCTGTTTTTTTTTAAAGTTTTTAGTGCATTTCATATGTGGTGTTTTCAACATGTATTCTTTGAAAGTATTATGGACTAACATGCAAGTGTGAACGAATGCTATAAAGAGGTACTATAAGCAGCAAGGCAGACAAAGCTGTCTAACCCTATTAGATATGATGATCTGAAGATGGCAAGTAGTAGCAGAAGCAGAAGTAGCAGAAGCCATGCTAAAAATGTTTTAATTATGCATTCAGGATTTTGATCTAAGTATAAAATTGTCTTAGGAAATTGTGTGTGTGGTTGGTCAACAATTAGTTGCCATTTTTTTTGTGTGCGTATGTGCATTTTATTTGGGCTTTTGTGTTGAATCTGTGGCTTAAAACAATATGGTTGTCTCATTCCCCACCAAGCTAGGAATAACCTCTGTACCCTCTGATGTGCCTATGAAGAAACACTTTACTGAACAGGACATCGAGATTCAGGATGTCTGAATGAACGGAATGAGACCAGGAATGATATAAGCACAATCTTATAGCCCCCCAGAAAAAAATGTTGAATATGCCTATGCCTTCAAAGTGTCTGAGGATTATTTTTTTTACATTTGTCTTGATTTCTTTCATATTTGCAAAATGCTGAGCCAACATCAACATAATCCCCCACTTGCACATTTTGATTTACCTTTGGTTCAATCATGTGATTGTAGATCAAGGTAACTAAAATAGACACTAAAGCCAGCACAAAACTGAACAAAAGGCATGCTACATAGGCTTGGTTATGTTTTTGTTTAGGTTTTTTTTTCTTTTCTTTTCTTCGTCAAAAAAGAGTCTGTTTCATGTATTTTTCTCTCCTTGCTATATATGTTTTTTAAAATGATATTGCGGGGTTACTTTCCTTTTGGCTGAGAAATGAAGTTTTCTGTGGAATCTCATGAGTTCCATCCTCTATTCTAGATCCTTCTGTGATGTGGAGGCAGAGGCATTTCAGCTGGTTGGGGTTGCAATATGAATTGAGAGGTATGCCCGTTAAGCAGCATGTGCAGGAAATTGGAGGCCGAGAGGAGGATGAAGGAGGAGTCTGCTTCGGCCACTCTGGCTGTGTCGTGTTGGAGCAAGGGTCCTGGGACTTTGAACAGAGGTCCCTGCTCAGGTTGGTCACCCCAGGGAATAGACATGTTCATCCTTTCTGTTCTCTATAGCATTCAGATCCCGACAGGAGCACTCATCCCGTATGTCACAGGACATGGGGAATGGAATCACCTGGGTGGGAGACAAAAAGATACTTGCATTCATAAAGCTGCCCTTTTAAAAATATAAAACCATTTTCTGATCTTACACTGCTATGGTTTAGGTTTGGCTAGGTTAAAGTACAAAAATAACATGGTTAGGATTAAGGAAAGATCATGGTTTGGGTTAAAAGGACCACTTCACTAAAGGGTAACTACCGTTTTTTTTTTTTTTTTTCTCGACCTGGATCATATTTTCCCATGTTTTTGTGTCACTTACGACTGAACAACAATCTTTGGCATTGATCCAGTATTAAGCGTGACCTCTGTAAGAGGCAGCATTGAACCATGCTGCAAAGTAACCCCATGGGGCAAATGTGCATTATCAGTTAGCGTCCACTAAAAGTGCTGTTTTTGCGACTAAAAGGCTAAGATTATTATTCTGTTTCATTATTTTGTCGGACAACATTATGGAAAGGATCCTTACAGAGATAAGCCTTTTTAAGACTCTTTAAGACCTTTCTGTTTTACCAGAAACAGCTCTGAGGTCGCTAGCACTAAAGCCACCAGACTCCATTTCATAAAACAATACTTTTACCATGTATAAATCCAACATATTTTCACATGAGTTGTGATGGTTAGAAACAGGGAAAGGCGACCTAAAATGGCTTTTCATAGTTTTATTTAGTTTCTGTCGACTTTGAATGAAGTGTATTTTACGATGAAAAAAACAGTAGCCTTTAAGGTTAGGGACCTTTTTATCATGTTTATATGTCATGATTTTTTTAAATCAACGTTGACTGTCCATTGGAAATGGGAAATGAACAACAGTCTCCCTTGTTAATCCAATGTTTAGTTGGCCCATCCATCTACACTGACTTCATCCTTCTGTGGATGTTGTCATTCTACAGTATATTAAAGTCACTTTAAGTATCAGTTTTTGCTTTGCTCCCGTCATAATTACTATGGCCACTGGGGGCCTTTATCACATGTACATAGAAATGTCATTTTGAGGCAATAACTGAAGAAAGAGAAAATAACTGATTCTGTACACACACACACACACACACACACACACACACACACACACACACACACATACACACACACACACAACCTAGCCCACTCTCTTTCTCTCTCCTAGTAGTTGATGTAGACCAGATTCAGCATGGTTCTCATTAGGCCATTTGTCTCATTTTGTAATGGGTACACAAACTCTGTGTACACAGTGTACCTAAACTCAGAGCTAAACTGTCAGCCGCTGAAGCCTAGTGTTGCCAATACTGTGGCATCAATTTAGAACAACAAAAGATGAAGAAATTGTGTTGGAGGTGTGCAGTTAGAAGAAAATAATGGACACCGGACAGCCAATGAGAAGCAACATTTTTTTCTATGGTGTGAATGTTTGTGACATACAGTATATACTTGTATGTGACTGTGAGACAGTATAAAAGAAATAATGTTTTTTTTTTCCTTAGAACCGAAAGTTTACTTGAAGTGTTTTAGTGCATTTGGCGTTCATCAAATATCACAATCTCAGAATATCATTTAAATCAATATCCCAGTTTCTTTGATAGTCTGATGTCAAAGTCAAATACTGTAGGTGTAAATAGTTGAGGAAGATCATTGGCCATTGCCCCTGGCGTTTGACGTCCTTGAATAACGTTAGCAATGCGTCATGAGCACCAGCTGTTGCTGCCTTGTCTGCTTGCCTCTCAGGGGGCCAGCTTCAGCTGTTTGGGTACACAAAATGTGTCCAGGCCAAACAAGGAACACATGTGGTCCAAGGATGGCATGGAAGGCAGGCAGCAGACCAAGGGCATGTCTGCATTTGTGTCCTGGTGGCTTATTAGATCAATCTGTGGGGGCCTGCATTGTTGCTTTTTCTTGTTAGGGCTGAGTGGTATTGCCTTTTTTGCACAATGGATCTCTGTATATAATGTAAATGTAACAACAATACTGGCCTCTGTAACCAACACAGCTACTTAGTTTACAGCGTGCCTCATGCCAAACACAGCTATTAGTTCAATGCTATTAGTGAAAGCTGTCTGACCGGAGTTATTTCCAGGGAAGAGTCATAGGGGTTATTATTTGAATATTAAGTAGTGGCTGTATAAGCACCCAGTCTACTACTGTAATGCCATCAAACAAAATGCACAATAAGATAATACTATCTGGGAGGGTTAGTCAGGTAATTATTTAATGCGTCAGCATTAAAATGGAAAGTAATGAGAATGTCCCATTTACAAAGATGCATCCATGATAATAGTGTTCCTTTTATTGCACACCATCAACATCAAAGTTTAGGACTTTGAAGCTGATTCACTCACAATCTCCAAGTCTGTTTTTATAGAAGAAATTGTTTAATGTTGCGTTGCAAATTTTACATATTTATCTAAAATCACATCTTCTAAGATTCAAAATAAATAAATAAATAACGAGCCCTTCTCATAATATATCACTTTCTTTAGTTTTGCTAAAAGTATGTTATGAAATTGGGCACATTTTTCATTAAAAAGCAGTGTAGTAAATGTTAAATGTTATAGTAGGTGTTAAAGTCACACATGGAAACGCCACCAATAGTTTGTAAAAGTCAGTGATTTGTTGACAGCAGGTCTGTGGAAGGACATGGGGGAGCATGTTAGTCAATGAAGAGCAGTGACGCAGGCTCCCCTTTGAAATGGGGTATAAAATAAGTTGTTTGTGTGTGTGTGTGTGTGTGTGTGTGTGAGAGGGGGGTGTTCCTCATGTGAGGGCCTGGTGGGCAGTGCCCAGACTCCTCTGAGAAAATGAGCCCTACATGGGACAACTTTACAAGCCAAGGGCCGGACACACTTCATAAACAGCTGTCAACCTCATGAACATTCTTTCTCAGTTTAATAACACTATCTCTCAGGTTCACACCACTTTCACCATGTCTCCTTAGAGTATCTTACTTACTTTACCTTGCTTTATTACTCCTCTATCTTGCAGCACACATTCCCATTACACCTCCCACTACACCTCACTTACCCTCTAAGGCCACTTCTGTTTATCTCTCTATCTAGAAAATGATGGTGGGTGGCAAATTTGACATGGTTTCCTTTGACCTTGACCTCCAGGGTGGCTGGGCCAGCTGCCACATCTGGCCCTGACTTGAGGGTTCTCTCAGGGTGGCTGGGAAATGGGACTGGCTGGCCTTGTGGGCCTGGGGGCCCTCATGCTGCCCCATGTCCCAGGGCTGGGGGAGGACACACACTAACTGCAACATGAAAGCCCTTGTGAAGAATGCAGACCTTGTCAGAGCACCATCCTTCCAACTCAGCAACAGGTCAAAATAACACAAAGTTCCTCTGATTTTTGAGTGTGCAGTATGTTTTTGTCAGCCTTGTGCAGTCTCATGATTGTAAACAACCTTGCACGACAGAACTATCACTTCGGTCATGGTGTATCACAAAAATTAAAATCAATAGTCAAACTAAATCAGTCACTTGAATCACTGAGTAAAGAGGCTATAGTCTGAGGAAAACATATTAACTGTATATATAAAACTTGAACAGATGTGTGGATGAGACAAACCGAAAGAAACACAGTAAGAAGAGAATGTTTAAATGGATACGATTAGAACGGAGAAAGAGCAACTTAAGAGCAGAATAACACATACCTGAGTTTGTCAAAATAAGTGTAAGCATCAGTAAACAACCAAACCCCCTAAAAACTGTGGGGAGTTGAGGTAGTTGCCCCTTCCACCCTTAGCCCCTATTCCTCACACACAGAAAATTTAGAAATAAAGGAAGCTATGGCATGCTGCTGCTTATTCTATGATTTGCCATAAGCATTGCATTGTAGTGGCTTGACAAAAACAAAGAAAGTAAGAAGTTAAGAAAGCAAATCTTAATGACATGACCAAAAATCCCTCCCCTTTAACTGCCCTGGCAGAGCCTTGGCAATGAGAAATAAAGTCAAGTTAGCCACCCTCAGACATTTAAAAAAAAAAATTAAGAGTTGTGGCTGGCATGTGCTTTTGCCATCCAGTTATGTGAATAATTGATGTAGAACATGTTAAATCAGAAATTGAGAGAACAAAATAATATTATTAATCACTGATAAATTCCATATTATCCCTCTATATCTATACATCTGTGCAAGCTTCAAAAGATGATCTGTTTCGAATTTGATTTGTGGGGATTATATAGAAATAAGTTAAATGTAAAAAATGTAATGCTGGTTAGCCAAAAACCCAGAAAAGAGAATTACAATTTGGTTGTTATTTTGAAAGGGCTTTGTCTACATGAATCCCCAAAAGAGACAGAGAGGTTAAGTGGTCAACTGTGGTTATCATGGCCCATCATCTTAGACACAAACATCAATCATGACACATAGCAATCACATATTAAGCATACTTAGAGCAGACTCAGAGTTGTAAACGGGGTGAGGGACAAGGAGGGATCTGGGCACTTACCCAAGACCCCACCGCCAACTCAGACAGAAAAACCTAAAGGCACATTTAGAAAAAGTTGTTATAAAAAGTTCAAGCCGTATAACTATATAATCGGTGCCCTCTGCGTACTGCTACCAGCATCCAAGAAAGGAATTCAGTCTGAACTAGGGGGGCTACAAAAAGGGTCTTGCGCAGGCAACCCTCATACCCTTGCCTCCTTTCCTCCCTGCCTCTCCAAATTCAGCCAACAGCTTGCAACTATTAAGGGGAGATCCTGTGGTGACCTTACATGCAGCCAGTCCTTGCACCTTCAAAGCTCCTGGGGTGGAATAATACACAGCAAGTCATCCAGAACTTCTTAATACACAAATCTCTACCAAAATAAAAGACGAGAGCAACATTTGCTGGGAAGGGGAGTAAAAGTAAACGTGCAGCTTGAGTTCCATTGCTCTTTTTCTCTTAGTTATTCAGATTTTATCTAGATTAAAGTTGACAAGAAAAAAAGAGAAAATGAGAGGGAGGAGGAACCTGGCAAACTTTAATTATTGATAATAAGGTTATTATCAATACTTCCTACAATAGTATTTAGGCTTGTTGGGAAAAAGTAGAAATTGTCAAAATGTTGTACCTTGAAGACATTTTAATACAATCCAGAAATTATAATTTTGCATATTACGCCATTGAATAATTTCAGATTTGAGAGGCATGGTTTTTTATTTTGGCAAAAACTATAAATAATATTGCCACTGCTATAATGAAGTCACTTAAGCATCTTCTACTAAGGAAGGGTATGCCGATGTTTTCATCAGTGTGTTGTGGAATGACAACATAAAAATGGTATGAACAGTTGGTTTTAGGTGACAGAGTGAACAAATGAGGCAGATTACGATTTGTTGGACTAATAGGAACTAGGTGGACTAATAGAAAAAAAAGGATAGATAACTCTGGATGCCGAGGGCGAATGTTAAGTGTTGTAAAATTTTATTTTGCCCTGTCCTTAATTCCCTTTTCCTCATTACCAAAGATCAGAGGGAAAGACGAGATGTAAAAGGTTTTGGCAGAGGTACATATGAGAAGTGTATGGGCATGGATCATATCATAGCAGTGCTCTCACGTGCTGTGTTACAACACAGTGGGGATACCAACAGTGAACAAGATTCCCACTGAGTCACCAAACCTCTTGTGCATAACACCCAGTGGCGGATGTGTCTGTTTGTGTGATGTGATGTGTGTGTGTGTGTGAGTGTGAGTGTGTGTGTGTGTGAGAGAGAGTCTGTGAGAGACTGTGAGTGAGACAGAGTGAGAAAGAGAGAATGTGAATGAGTATCAGACGGTGAATGAGTAAGAGAAAGACTGAATGAGAATGAGTAAGTGAATGAGAGTGAAAGGGGGAAAAAAGGACTTGGTACGCTATTGGTTTATCCTTATTTAGTAAATTAACATACAGTAGGCTATACACTAAGTTAATTAGGTACACCTACTGTAGCTACAACTATTGCAGTCTAAAGTCATAGCTTTTTTGAGGTGTTAATTTAACTTTATGGTCTTTTTGGATGATGTTGAATTGCATTACGCTATGCTGACAGATGTTTCTATAATTTTGTTGACTTTATTTACATCAGTGAGGATGGCAAAATAACAAATACACATCTCTGTATAATATAATATGTGTTATTGTGACACCACGCACCTTTGTTCCTACTGAAAATATTTGAATAAAAGGGTAACAAATATGTAGTTTAGTTACTCAAAAGATTAAATAATTTCCTAACAACCAAACTTTAGTTTTTATCAAACATTATTTAACAGGATTAAGTAGTGCATTTAGTTCAGATAGTTCATAGTTGACATCAAATCACCTCAATTGGGAAAGAACAATTAAACAAGTTGGGACAATTTCCTCACTTGTGGAGAGAAGAAGAACATACATTTCTCGGTAAAGAGGAAAACACAGTCCATCTTTGGCAAGTGTGTTATTAAGCAGCTCAGAGGAGGGAGACTGTCATAAATAAGTTACAGACTCCATTTGTCATATATTGTGTAATTTTGTTTTGGTTTTAAAGGGTTTTAATCCGTCCGTGCCAGCCTGCCACGCATGTGTTTAGTTTAAGAAAAATAAACACAGTTAATCAAATAGGGATGGGACTATGAGGATAGGCTTTTCTAAAGAGCAATAAACAACTTAATTCAAATGCCTAACTAAACACAATTACCAAAATGATAATAAATTGAAGAAATGTGGATGAAAATATATCAAGTAATAAAACAACCAGATTAAGTTTTCAGGAAGGTTGTCTAGCTAATTGTTAAAAACTGGCATTCTGGTTTATTTGAGTTTCATTTATGTACTTTTATGTATATTAGCCATAGCATTTAGCAACGTGTGTGAATGCAAGCAGCATCCATTAGGCAATGGGCTCACAAACTAGCAAGCAAAAGGGAATATATCAAACATCTGGCTTTCCTCTGGCCTTGTTCCCATATCAACGTCACATATCAGCTTAATTCCTTAGTGTTTCCTTTTTGTTTCTCACCCAGTTACTTTCATTCCTGGCAGACGATAAATCATATTATGATTGGTTATTTCAGAGCAATTTTTCATATCTTTCTGAATAGTTTCAAGGGGACCTAATAGTGGAAAACACCAGTTAGGCTGCTTTCTTTAAATAATGCCAAGGAAAAATGCCTTCAAGGAGAATTTGGACAAGCAGCCTGGAGTTTTTGAGCCCAGCTACAGTATGATTCACTGTATTATACTAAGTAACAGCCCACTAATTGTTTCAGTGGTTGGAATACTGCTCTTCACACAATCAATATTTGCTTGTGTGATAGAAGTTAGTACCAAGTGGCTAATTTGATTCTCCATCTGCCTGTAGTTATTAGTAGTATGTGATTGACGCTGGCAAGCTTGGCCGGGCAGGGAAAGGAGAGGGACAACTAACAATGATGGAATTGTATGTCAGTTGGATTGGTAAATTGACCAAAATGTCAAAACCATCAAGGAATTTTATTTTTCAACTATAGATTTCTAATTTGACACCCAATTATAAGATGATTCAGTAAGCGTGGCCTTCATTGATGTCCAACATTACAAATCCTAACTCTATCAAGTAACCAATGGCCTGCTCTATTATTAGCCAGCTTAACTTCCTGCTGCAGTAAAACAATGAAGATATTGGGATAGTTCTGGCTGAGCCGCTGCATTGGATTGGGACCAGAAAATGTAAAGATGAGATAGCAGTAATCAACAGCACCAAAACCACTTCATGAGTGAGATCACTTCCCAGCGGGCTGCTCACTGACTTTCCTGCTGCTATTGAACTTAGGATACAATACCTTTTAACTGATACTGGATACATGGATAAAGGACAAAAACAAATCATGAACTTCTTTCTAGCTGGAGGTGGGTTATGTATTTTCATAGCTGAGTAGCACAGTCCTAGCCAGTCCTTTGTGATTATACATGGACAAACCCCAACTAAAATCACATTTATTTGTGTTTGGGGAAATATCAGAAATGCTTTGTCTTCTTTTTCATTGCTGGCTGGAGAAGCATGTCACTGTCTGTATTTGGTTGACAGGAGCTGGCTGAGTGCTGATGGTACACCAGGAAACAAGAGACAAACTTAACAAACGTGTGCTGTAGCCTACATGTCATGGGCAGACAGTGTGTTGTTGGTAGCATTAAAGAGTAAAGACCACACCAGCATCTAACTGGACCAAAGTTTGGTGGTAATGTAGGTTTTTGTTTGATGAAATATTCAATAAAGTCATGTTCAGAATGACTATGACCATGTAAACTTTCAAGACATTTAACTATACTTTTTTTGAGAATATTAAGGGGAAAACACTTTTAAAATCCATTGTAACACATAGAAAATGTGTTTATGTCTTAACTCTTATGAAATCTTTTTCTTCAGATGTATACTGAAATGTTCAATAAAATCCTGTTTAGGGTGACCCAGACTATAATCAAGCTAAATCTGAAGTAATATTACTTTCTCACTCCAAACTACATTAAAAAGTTGGCAGCCCTGCTGAAAATATGTTGTCCAGCACCTTATCATCAATAAAATATAAGTCTTAAATGTTGTCTGTGTGTTTATTTTTTGTAAAATTGGTAAAAATGGTAAAATATTTGGTGATACATTTTTTGAAGCCCTGGCTCAAACTGGCTGGCTCTCCTCCGGGTTCCACCTGTAACCCCCGGAAAGAGCGGTCGAGACAAGTCATGGGACATGATGTCATCTTTAAGATCTGTAAAAATCTGAGACTCTTCTAGACTCTTTGTGGATCCAGACGCAATCAAGCAAATACACCAAATGGTGCAGTTTAAAAAATTGGCGTGGGTAAACTTTTTGGTCCTTGTAATTTTAAAAAGAAAAAGTATTTCGAGCCTTGTAACAACTCTCCTTTAGGAGGTCCCTTAGGAGGTTTCTCATTGATATTAAACCTTTGGGAAAACAATGTGGATGTGACCATTTAAACATTATGCAACAGTGCTGTTTGAAAATCTTGCTCCTCTAGCAAGGCCATGCCCTGGTAATTATATTGCCAATGTCTTTATAGACTTTAAGGAACAAAGAATGCACATCAAAGAAGCTGTCTCTTGAAACATATTGTTAGCCAGGAAAAAAACATGGCTATGAATCCAAAACATCCATGAAACATTATGTGTAAGTGGATCGGAAGCAATCACAAGAACTTTGTTTGTACTGTGGAAGATGGCGAGATGTCTCTTTTATTTCTCACAAAGAGGAAATGAAGAGGCTCTCCAGTCAGACACACTGACACAGCCAGTGAGACATGTAGACTGCAATATAAGTCCAGCCAGACATACAGATTGATATGCCAGGAGTACAATGAAAGTCCCTCGCCAGATTCATAGAAACAGGCCAGGCCAGAGAAGCAGATGCTGCTGCACAGAGGCTACAACACTTCCAATCAGTTACCTTGCCAGCAGCAGAAAAATTTGATGAAGTCTGAAAACTCCCACATTCTTGGATGTGGTATCAGTAATCTGTATACCAGTAAAAAAAGATTTGTTTAGAGATTTTCCAAGAGGTGAAATACAGCAGTCTTCAACAGTGTATTTAGTTTTGGTTTCCATTATACTTACCTTGTGTTAGCAGAAATTATCATTTAGAAATGTTTAAGCTTGATAATGGCAACCTCTATTGAAAACATAGCAGTGAGAAAATTAAGAAGTCCAAGTTAGTTAGGCAAAGGGGAAAGGGTCAAATACGATCATATGTAGGAGTTTGGATTTTATTCCTAAACTTTGTGTTTCTCCAGGGTTGGGGAACAAACACTGACTGGTGATCAGTGTGTCCAGGACCAAATCCAACATCATCTCTTTGTCTAAAGGGCAGGTGAAGTTTATTCTGAGGTTCAAGCATGCCACTAACCTTCTTGGTCTTGACCGTGGATTGGCAGCAGTCTCCTCCGTCATAGTTACAGAAGGCTCTGTTGTTGACCGAATCACAGTAGTTGTCTCCCATGAATGGCTATATCAGAGACATTAGAGAGACCATGAAATTAGTAAAAAAAAAAAAAACACTGAACGGGGAAAGAGCCACCTTGCCCTTTAATGTGTAATTTCTTATACTGCACTGAAACTTTTATTCTCGTATTTTATCTGTTTTTAATTTCTTAATCGTTTTTAACTGCTCTTTAATGGTTTTTGTAAAGTACTTTGAATTGCCTTGTTGCTGAAATGTGCTTTACAAATAAAGCTGCCTTGCCTTGCCACCTTTAAACTGCTTGATTATGGTTAAAAGGTAAATTACCAAAGATGCTTGTTCTAGTAGTACTTTCCTCTTGATCATTTCAGGGCCTTTTAGTGGTCTCTGGATAATTTTGCTGATGAATCTCATACAGTCAATTTCCCTCATCTTTCAGCATGACCTTTTTAAGCCCTTTGTGGGCCAGAATTGTAAATCAAACTGACAGGACACCATAAACTATTCATTCCACTAAACACTCCAATAAGGTGATTTATTGGAGCCCCACCCTCTCCACTTATTCTACTTATCAGGTTATCCAATTGGCCTAAACTTAGTGGATGATATTAACGAGAAGAGGAATTCTTTCACATGTTGTATTCACATGTGAATGCACCATATTTAGACGAAAGACGACTTATGTTTTAAGAGGTAATACATCAGTAATTATATCAGATTGCAGCAAGCTGATAACTGTCAATAAGCCATATCAATTAGTCTGATACTAGATACTCATGTAGCATAAGCATCCGAGGGTTGTCCTAAGCAACTGGCATAAGAAAAAAAATTCAATGTGGACAGTAACTTAGCAGTGTGTTAAAACACTGCTGTACTTTTAACTTTACCCCACATCAACTAGCCTGTCAATCTCAGCCCTACCTGGAAGTATGTTAAGATTTATATATCCAAGTGACAAGAGATTCAGTCTTCACTAACAGTACAGGTTGGTCAGAGTGTTTTACTTGTCCAACCTCTGTGAAATCCATTGTCTGTCCAACTCAATTGGCTAAGCACAGTACAATTTTATGAAACGTTTGGAGGCTATTAAGACTTCAATTGATTTCAAGCTAAGTGATCTTTCTTTGGATGTGTTCTTTGTGTGATGGGGGGTAATGTGCACAGTACATGTGTATGTTTTGTGTTTTTGTCATGCAAGTGAAACAAATTGTAATGTAATGTCCACTTTGAATGTCTATACTCAAATTTGGCAACATATTTTATCAGACACATTTCTCATCCCTCTGTTCGTTTTGGGATCAAGAAAGGTGAAAGGATCGTATCATAGATGAGACTATTATCTATTATCATAAACAAAAATCTAAATAAAGTTGAGCCCTTACCTCACATCCTTTGATACAGTGGAGCAATTCTGGGTGTGGATACCATTTAAGTCCCATTGTACAGACTATACTCTGAAAGGTAAAACAAAAGTTGAGGTGAGGTTTAAATAACAGAGATACTGGTGCTTTTAGTGGTTTGGGTAATTTCTCTTATGTGCAGAATTTGAACAGCTAAAGTCACATTTCTTAGCCGTGCGCACACGCACGCACGCACGCATAAATGCATGCACACACACACACACACACACACAGACACACACACACAGACACACACACACCTAACAGCTAAATGCTGCTACACATGGAAACCTTCATCGTGACTCCTTCTTTGATTTACAAAAAGCTGAGAGAGAGATCGTGAGAGAGCGAGAGAGAAAGAAAGAGAGAGAGAGAGAGAGTGACATAGAGGTAAAGTGCACCATGTTCTCAAATATATTTGCAGAATGTGTGGAATTCCATCCTGTCCTCCCACTGTGCTCTTCATTGCAATGCAACAGAAAACATTAGTGTTTAGGGGAAGTTGGCAGGATTGTAGATAGAATGCGTGCCTGCAGGTACATGAAAATGCATCTGTGTGTGTTTGTTTTTGTGTGTGTGTGTGTGTGTGTGTGTGTGTGTGTGTGTGTTTACAGCACGAGTGTGACCCAGACTTAGATAATAGTGTGCATGATCAAAATTGTCATCAACAGCAAAGGACTGTCTGACCTTAGATGGTCAATTTCTCAGACCCCTGTGTCCCAATATCTCCAAAAGTTGACGTGCTTTTCTATTGCTGCAAACTAAGGTATTTTTCATTTCAGTGCTGTCAGCAAATCAATGCAAAAAAACAAAGATAGGGGTTGAAGGTGGAGAAAGAACAACACAGCATATGAGGACAGCTGCGGGAGTAACAATTCTACTACTGCATAGCAGAATGCAGGGACGTCTGTGTATGCATTTGTGTTCAGTGATGAGTGCTATAGTGGTTAGGAGCTATATGGTGGAAAATAAGGCACATTATTTTGTCTTTTAGATGAAACTTTTTTTTGCAACTATTGTACTTTTACTCTCTTTTTCATGTGCTTTGCTATGATGATGTCATCCACTTCCCCACTCTCTTTTTTTCCTCTTTTAGCAAGGCCGTAAATCATGATAATCCATGATCGTGGCCTGGCCTCACCCTTCACTACGTATAGGATCCTCACCCTTTGAAGCCTCCCCGGGGCGCTGATACCACATAAAAATAGATCCCTATCTCAGCGTCACCACAGACGAGGTCATGTCATGCAGAAAATGACTAATTCCACAGCTAGCCCGACAGGGTAATTTTGCTGATAGAGGGGGAGGAGGGTGCTGGGGGGCGCAGAATTGTTAGTTATAGAGAAAAAAGAAGAGAAGGTGGAGGTAGGGAAGAAGGAGATTATTCTAAGTGGGTCACACTAAGAACCAAACTACAACTAGTTTAAAGGCAATAAATCAACATCAGTTATTAAGGTGGCCAACATTAAAGCTTCCATGGCATGAAAATGTCACTTTATGAGGTTTTTTAACAGTACCCCCAGCCTACCCATAGTCCCCCAGTGGCTAGAAATGGCGATTGGTGTAAACCAAGCCCTGGCTATCCAGATGGGCTGATCTGGAATCTTGCCCCTTATGAGGTCATAAGGGGCAAAGTTACCTCCCCTTTCTCTGCTTGCCTGTCCCGAGAATTTGGCCCACTCATGAGAAAGAGACATCATGGCTTTCAAACAAGAAAAGTGGCAGTTGGTCAAGGCCACACCCCCAACCTCCACCTTGCCCCTCTCTCCTCTTCAAAAGCAACAGACTCAGAAATGGCACATACAAAAGAAAGCTCATTATGGGCCTGGCTCTAGTGGCTGTAATTCTGCACCAAGGCTGAATTTTGGGTAAGAGACTTCAGATATATGGTATTAGGGGACCACTAAGGTCTATGTAAAAAAAAAAAGATTACCATGTCATGGGACCTTTAACCTCCAACTCAGCAAAAACTAGAAATTGCATTTGGGGACTTCAATCTGAATGTAGAAACTGTATGACAAATCCCGACGGAAAGTCGAGTTATGTCTTCTCCAACTTACTACACTCCTACTGTAACTACAACCGTAAGCCATTGTCATGATTGATTTCTCTTTTCCCCTCACCAACCCCCTCCTGTTCTTGTTTCTTAATATCATTTAATGACAGCCCTGTGCATTCCTTGTATCTTACATCTCAGCTAAATATGTCTGTTCTGCTTAGCACTTGTTTATTCATTGAAATTTCTGTTGCACCTTGTTTTCTGCTACTAGAATTAAATGGGCAACACTCTCAAGGTGGACCATAAAGGATCCCTTAGACTTTGACATAAGTGTAATTGCCAATGTAACGTACTACAAATGACAAATTTCTGTCTGCTCATGATTGGGGATGTTTGAGATCATTTTGATAATTATTGGAAAAGGTGTATCTTCTATGCTTGTGTGTGTTTGTGCTCTCAAATTAGTCTATTTGGAATCTATCGGTTGATAGGTAGTGGCTTAGGACAAAACATGGCACATGCTTGAGTGCACGCTACTAGCAAAAACTCTTCCTCCTTCAACGTCCTAACAGTGGTGTATGTTTGAAACCCTAACCCCTCCACCCTCACTGCTCTGACTTCTATTATGCTATCCACTGTCCTCAACAGCATAGCCTCAGGTCTAAAATTACAACTGAGCACAAATCGTATCAATTACACAAATCCATGAAAAACAGATAATTTCACGTCCCCTTGGCCCAAGCCACCCCTCTCTACCGACATCCACCACAAAAAAGCTGCTGACTCAGTGTGACTCTGAAACAAAAACAAAAGTAGTTGTAGGAAAAAAATGCAGTGAGAAATGCAATATGTTCCTTTACTCGGCAATGGCTATTCTTTTCTCTTTCTCTTTACAAAACTTGATGCTATTTAGTTAGATCTTTTTCTACAGATAAAAGGAAATTAAGCTGGACAACAACATTTAAAACAAGATGCACATCACTGAAGTTAATCAAGTTAAAAGGAGAGATCAGGCGCACATACAGTATATTTGGAGGTTAATGCCTCGACGCAGAGGACCTGGGTTCGACTCCGACCTGTGACAATTTCCTGCATGTCTTCCCCCTCTCTCTACTCTTTCTCACCTGTCCTGTCCTCTAAATGAGGAAAAGCACAAAAAATAATCTTTAAAAAAGGAGAGTAAAATTAGAAGAGTAGATTTAGTCCAGTATGCTTCACTTTATCTACACGCACGCACGCACGCACGCACACACATACACACACACACACACACACACACACACACACACACACACGCCATAGACCTACCTGGCCTCTTGACCCCACCCACAAGTAAGTAAAATCCCAAATTACAGCATGGCCGTGTGGTGTCACTCAGTCGTACTCCCACAGGGACAAGATGTACAGTTCTGTGTTTGATAAACTTCATCAAAATGACTTCTAACCCCTTTATTTTGCTATCTGCGAGTTTAAACAAACTAAACTAAACTAAACTAAACTAAAGTACTTAATCAGTACAGTCTGTAGCTTTGAGTTATATCTAAATTAAATTAAGTCATTAACGAGTTTATTTCAGAAAATTAAAGTTATCACTGATGACAATTTGATAAGGATTTACAACTTGGTTACAATGGTAGTGGAGTTTTTGTTTGTTTGTTATTTTTTCACGTTTCTTTCTCTAAAAAGGTCGTTGTAATGTCATATTGAGGACATGGATACAAGAGGACGGCAAAATGTTTTCACAATTCCGATTAAAAATAGGACAAAAATGTTTGAAGGGTTGCCATGCTGGCATTTTGCATTGCGGGTAATAGACCCAGGATGTAGACACTATATGTGAAATTCCTTACAGGAGAGTTGTGGATCGCAGAACTTTGTGAAGTGCGTCTGTCAGAGCTGTGAGGTGGACACAATCACACATACAAACTTACCTTGACTTTGTGTGGATTCCTCCAGTGTTCTTTAAGTACACTTTCTACGGTCATGTTGCTTGGGAGGATCACCACGTCGCTGTTACCCTCTCTGCACGTCAACTCACACTCCTCACCTGTGTGTGTGTGTAAACAAGAGAGAAACTGAAAAACAAAAACCAATAAAAGCATGCACAAACAACATCTAAATTAAAGGCAATTCCCACATTCACTTTCAAATGATTATGATATTGTGTGATATTCAAAGTGCTAGGTCACATTACAGTGATTTAGACATTTTGTGACTAATACAAACAATGAAAGATGGCATCAGCAGTAAGAAAACTGAATTGTTATTATACAAGAGTATATTTGTGCATACAGACCTATGCCGTGTCCTCGCTTGCATGAGTACTGTAGGCTATAATGGAGGTTTTGAGGTAAAGAACACTGGCCTTTGCTGTGTTGGCATAGCTGGAACGACCCTGTCCAGTTTCCATCCTTTCTACAGCGGATCACATTGGACCCTGCACCCTGAAAATAACACATATATTGACAGGCAAACAATTACGCGCACACATTGACACGCAAACACTAGTAGGTCAAGGACATTGAGATGGCATCCCATTGCAAGGGGGGAAATTCAATCCAATTTTTATCAGGCGTCCAACCCACAACGCCTTAGAGGCAGGACAGATTAAAAGGTGTATACATTTCAAAAGTCTGTGGCAGCAGGACTATTCTGGAAATCAATAGCAATCTTATTAGCTTGGCTTCAAATTGAGTAGGGCTAAGGGAGACAGGGAGAGAAACAGGCCAGGAGAGACAAGGGTTCAGACAGTGAGGGCAGTGTACAAAGTATCAGATAAACGACAGCGAGGATCGTGAGTGTATTTGGGAAACAAATTCATCTATCATGGGTATATTATACCTATGTGGTATTAGATAAGAGTATGCTGACAATAATGGGTTTTGAACAAACAATATTTAAACAAACATGAATAGAACTGCATTGTTAAGGGCTTTGGTGCAAAACATCCAACAAATAGAAATGCTTCTAATGGATTATACAGTATTTATTTTGATTATATTATTCCCTTCTACTATGTACGGCCTAAAAGTGATCAACAGTGAGAATGCAAAGACGGGAGAAAAAGAAAGAATGTCTACGTTTTATACACATGATATAAAGAAGACAAACAAATAGGTAGGCTATAGCAAGAATAGAAAGAAAGGAAAGAAATGGACAGACCTGCTTGCATGGAGGGTGCAGCATCCTCACCGTATGGGCAGAGCCTCCTGTGGCGGCGTTAGCAGTATTACCGGCAGGATCAGAGCAGTTGAGTCTGCAGACACTGTCAAAGCGGAAGCCATCAGTACAGTGATAGGAGCCGTGGAAGATTGGAGGTGGTGGATCACAAGTCACTGGCTCGCATGCCCCCTCTAGCCAGCTGCCATCCTCTGTGCACTGCCGCCTAAATGAACGCCTAAATGTAATGGAGAAGATTAACATTTAGACGTGAGGGCTTTGTTTAACTTTAGAGAGGTTAATATACTGTATACTGTAGGAAGTGTCTTTAAATGGAACAAATTCCAAAATGTACCTTAAATTGGAAATTTAATTTTTGTGAAAATTTCCATGCAATTTCCAGAGGACGTAAAGCTCGGGAATTTTTGCACAATTTCAATTTAAAAAGTGTACCTTTTAATAGTGAACTTGCTTTCATGTAAGTTTGATTTAATTACTGGAGTAACTATATTTTATCATTTATTCTTTATATTATTATACATAAAGATGCCCTGATTGATCGCACACCAATGTGCCGATTTTCTAAATGAAAAAAACGCCTACAACCTGAGCAGATAACCCCCATATTTCCATTATTCCCATAAATTCCTATGGGAATGTTCCACCTTCAATATTAATGGAATTTAGCAACCCTATGAAGAACCCAAAAACCAACTGTTTCTGTTTCTTGCTTTACCTCTTAGGTTTGTTGGTGACGTGGTAGCCTGGCTTGCACTTGTACTTGCAGAGTGTGCCCACATTGAGGCCTGTCACGTTGCAGCGCTTGGTCTGCAGCACGGCATTGGGCACAGGAGGAGGGGCTGGGCAGCGAAGCTCACAAAGAGCTTCCGGGAAGGACCAGAGGCCGTCTTCTAGGCAGGTAAGAGTGTTGTTTGTACCTTGGGGAAAAAAGGAGAAATGGGTAGATGAAAAATTAAAAGTCAGTGTAGTTTAGTGTATTTGAATCAAAAATAACAAATTAAAAAGAAACGGATGAAAATGTGTAGAATATGGACAAAGAAGTGAAAGTAAACTGTAATCATGATTTTCTGTTATTCCGATCTGTATGTTATGATGTTTTGTATTGTAAAATCTATGATATTGCTCATGGCATGATTGTTTAAAAAGGTGAAAATAATACATGTGAATAAAATACCATTTATTCCTGAAAAATATAGAATTAATCATCTATTAACCTTTAAAAATAAAATGTACTTTCATCTAATCTAATGTACCCTAAATATAACGGCCTGGAAATATGTACAGTTGTGTTCAAAATAATAGCAGTCCAACATCACTAACCTCATAAATCATAGTTTTGGGTAAAATTCCTACATGGCAAATAATTTACTAGTAAGTTTTGTAGAGTCATAGAAAAGCAACAGACCCAACAGTCATGACATGCATGCTGCTCATTCTTTGTAATTGAATCTGTAATTGAAAGGGGCATTTTCAAAATAATAGCAGTGTTGTGTTCAATTAGTAAGGTGATTGATTCTGAAACAGGTGTGAAATAGCGCAACATTCTGTGGACTGATGAGAGCAAAATTGTTCTTTTTGGGTCTAGGGGTTGTAGACAGTTTGTCTGATGACCCCCATGCACTGAATTCAAGCCACAGTACACTGTGAAGACAGTAAAGCATGGTGGTGCAAAAAACATATTATGGGGATGTTTCTCATACTGTGGTGTTGGGCCTATTTATCACATACCAGGGATCATGGATCAGTTTCAATACATCAAAATACTTGAAGAGGTCATGTTGCCTTGTGCTGAAGAGTAAATGCCTTTGAAACAAGACATTAACCCAAAACACACCAGCAACTGAGCAAAGTCTTGGTTCCAGATGTACAAAATTGATGTTATGGAGTGGCCAGCCCAATCCCCGGACCTCAATCCCATAGAACACTTGTGGGGTGACATCCACAGTGCTGTTTTTGAGGGGAAACCCAGTAATGCTGTGGAATTGTGGAATGTAGTTCAATCGTCCTGGGCTGGAATACCTGTTCACAGGTGCCAGATGTTGGTCGAGTCCATGTAACACAGATGTGAAGCAGTTCTCAGAGATATAATGGTTATGCAACTAAATATTAGTGCAGTAATTCAAAGTAAAGCAAACCCTTGAGGCATTTTTCAGTTTACATAGTAATAGTAAAAAAAAATGCAAATACTGCTATTTTTTGAACAGAGTAATATTCCTTTTTCTTCACTTTCTGTAAGGGTAGAACACAAACTTGATCAATTTTGGTCATGTTTTGATTTTGAATTGAGTGTGCAGTGTTCCCAATGCATTGATATTATGGAATTAAAAGCTATTCTAAGGATTTATGCACTTTTTTAAAACACAATGCTATTATACTTAACAAAACTGTATCTCTGCATGCATGTGTGCATGCTCCAGTATGCATCTCACCTACGAGCTGGGCAGGTTCTCGACACTGAAAGGTGCTCTTTTTGCCGTAGGTAGTTCCCTCAGGGAAGTTGAAATGGGCAGGATGAACATGGTATTTGTCTGGCAGCCCACAGTCCACAGGCTCACATGACACCTGTTTGTTCCACTTCCCATTTGCACAGGTCATAGTCACTGAAGAGTCCGACTAGATAGTAAGACAAAATATCAAGTGAGTGTCAAATAGACACAGATAAATGGATTGCAGGCCTATTCTAGAGTAGGCTATCAGGCAGTCAGAAGGTTGACACATTTCCAGTGCTTAGTTCGTTAGACAGGTTATAGAGAAGAGAATAACGACAAAGAAAGGCATCCATTAGTCCTATCTAGGTAAGTGTGCTTTGACATAAACATTTATTTGCACATTGATGTGACAGATTGATGTCCCACAAACATCCAATAAATGTTAACCTAACAAAAATGACATCAGCAATACAGCACTCACTCCAACAAGTCTCCAAACATTGTGTAACCTAACAAAGCTTTATCAGGCTTGGTTAACTCACTGTATGTCAGTAAGTCTTACAGGCCAGCAGCTCAAGTAACTGCTGATAGCATTTGTAAGGTCAAGTTGTGCCATTCAGACAACTGATATCCAACAACTGCACAATCAGCACTAACACAAAACAGATTGACTTTGGTGGAAGTGTTGACACATGCAGAGAGAGAATCTTCCACAACTGGAATATCAACTCTGTTTATGTATCCCCTCTTTGACTTTTGGTGTAATCATGATATTAAAAAAATGGTTAGATTCACTGAAAAGTTTGACATATGACTTTTACCAAACAATATTATATGTAGGTAATGCCATGCAATCATTCAATTTGCTGTTAGGTGACAAACAATCAAAAAGCACAAACATTGTAAAATATAGCACATCAGTTTTGCAGACAAAATAGTACAATGATGGCAATTTTTGTTAATGTAATTAAATGTGTTGCATGTCTTAGTGATTGACAGTAGTCGACTATGCAGTTGCAGGTCAACAGAAAAAACTGTGCAAGCTTCTCAAAATCGAGGTAGGCTGCCCCCCTTTTTTAAATGTACAAAGTGCATCCTGTGCGACTGGGTCCTTAAATGCTCTTGGAATGTGGGAGGAAACTGGAGAACTCAGAGGAAATCCACACACATGGGGAGAACATGAAAAATCTGCAAATAACAGACTCAGGCCAGGAGTCAAACCCAGCAGTGGTAACACCACTACTATGACAAACAAAGACTAGCTCAAGTCTACAGCACGATATAGTAGCTAGTATAATAAATTAACATCTGTTCCATTCACATCATGGACCTATCAGAGTATAGCCCCTGATTAGAAACAGCAGCCATTCAGGTTACTGCTGAAGGAGCTTTGACCTAGCAAGGTCTGACTGAGAGGCTTGCAAAGGCCACATCTTGCATTGTCACCAGAAAAGTTTTCTGAACTTAGGTTTATTTCCTATTAGAAATAGCTCTGATTCCTGTAAATTATTTGGCATGTGGTATATTTGCAGAGGTGAAACCAAAATGCAAAGCCACCCACAATCATCCAAACCTCAACTGGTTTCATCCTCTTCGATTGCATAGCACCATGTAATGCAACAGGAATGCTTAAATTGATAGCGGTGCCAAAAAATATCACAACAAAGCTGTGAAAGCTCAATCATTTAGACGTTTTCCCTTTTAGAACAAATAAAGGGAAACCTGAGTTTTTAACATAAAAACTCTACCCCTGTTTTGGTTGACCTTAATTATTCACATTTTTTTAAAGATTGGCTAAACTTTAAGGCCACACAAGCTGGACTCAGTAAGCATTACACATCTATTGCTTCGTAACCTTCTCTCTGTTCCCATGCATTTCTATCTTTCATCTTGCACCCATTATATGATACTGCATAACAGTATCATGTTCCCTCAAAATAAATAACCTTTCATAATTGGATATCCAACAAAGTAACATATGCATCACATGTGAGTGCCTGCTGAAAAATAACTGGGTGTAGAGTTGAATCAGTCAATCATGATAGGAAGTCGTGAACAAAGTCTGCATGGAAGAAATGTGGAAAGATCTATTTAGTGTTAATGTGCTGACTGTAAATATGTGTGCAAATGGAATGTTAAGTAAGTTTGTGAAATGGGTGTATGCATGTGTTAAGTTAAAAGTTTTGCCCACATGGAAACACAGTCACATTTACGTACATCTGCCATGAGTTGTTTCTGCATTTAATCAAGCATTTATCCCCAAGTGTGTAAGTGTATAAAGGGCTGCATGTCTGTGTGTAAATGTGTGGGAATTTTCCTTCCTGTAAAAACTTTACAGTTTCTCTTCCAGAAGCAATTTTAACAATCGTCAAGCCAAACAGACAAATGAACTGACAGACTGACGGCCTCTTTCTTAATGTAACAAGCTGGCCTTATCTCGGATGGCACACAAACACATTAACATGAATAAAAAAAGTATAGTAATTTCACACAGTTGTACATAGATAGGTAGAGTTTTTATTGCTTGGAAGTGGAATTCAGTATATGGAATATACATATCTGGTAGAAAAACAGTAGCACAAGTGATAGTGGTCAAGAATGTGTTCAGAACAGTAATTTGAAGCTGGGGTTTGGGTGTACTTAAAATCTAACAGTACTCAGAAGCAGACATTTTTCTAAGTACATAAAAATCTAGGAGCCTTCATTTATTTGTTAAATGATAACCATGTCAGCCTAGACAGAGCGGATTTTAAACCAACTTGTATTTGTACTTGTACACTTTTTCCAGACATCTAAAGGGTTACCTAACAGACATGGATTGCATGGGTGGGCTCTATAGCTTGACCTTTCTTCTCTGCAAAACAGCAAACTAAAAGTTGTATTCATATGCTCGCCTAATCAAGAGGAGCTTTGCTACATCACCTGGTACATGCCATATACTGTAACTATCAATTCCTAACTCAGCATCTACAAAGTCAGCAACTTAAGGAGCAACAGGGTTATAATGTTAAAGGGCTCCAGCTATGCTTTAAAAACTAGGATTACAACATGCTGCCTTTACTCTCATTCATATTTCGCTTAAAGGCTTACTAGAATGAAGTCCAGTGCAGGTATCTGCTGTTGCTATGGCACTATTAGGACACAATAGGACTCACAACAGCAGAAAAGGGTTCTTCCATGAGGTAGGACCGGAAAATACAAGTACAAAGTACAAAAATAGCCTGAGTGACCTTAAAATCACAGTGAAAACGAGTGTATGGCGCCTTTAGCTTCTGTAATGAGACATACTGTATTTTTTGTGTGAAACCAATATTTGGCAGGCAAGAGTGATTTTAATTTTTTTATTTAAAGCGTCTGAAAACTTGGTTTCAAATCAAGTATTCAGTTTTAAGTATTTTCTTGAACATTAAATACATGTTGCCACAACTAAATAAGAAACAGTTTTTAATTATACTAAAACATACATAGGTATAGGTATTATTAATGTGAACACATTAAGTTGATTTGAGTTATAGTTTATTAATTCCAATGGTGATATTTGTCCTCTGCATTTGACTCATCCTTACTAGCTGCAGAGTAGCACCTAGGGATCAAATCCAGCAATCAAGCCAGTGCCTTCATGAAGGTCAAAGGCAAGACTATTTCCATTACAGTACCTTAAATGCATCCTTTGGAATGAGAGGAAACTGGAGCACCTACAGAAAAGCCATGCATTAGAACATCATGAAGTCTATATTCAGGTGGCTATAAAACATTCACATAAAAGTCTTTCTTTAACTGAGTTGGCTGACTGCCTACTTGAATAATTATAAACAAAATAATATGTTTATGGCCCTTCAATTTATATTGGATATAATGGCTCAAATATTACCACGAGTTATTTCTAAATGTGTGTAACATTTTCCTCACTGCTTTGATAAGACCTGGAGAGAGGTCATTAAAAGAAAGTAGATTGGCAATCATTTTGTGGGCAGAAAATGGTGGTTTGATGGGCTTGTTTTATGTTCTATGGTGGACAGCTTTAACACATATAGCGTCTGTTAAAGGAAAGGAATTAAACTATTTTTCAGAGCCAGCACTTGGTGTTCCCTAAACATTTCAAAGAGAGAAAAATAGGAAAAACAGACAGCAATAAAGCACACATAGAAATAAAGCAAGTGAAGGAAACAGATTTGTTGCTGAAGATAGCATTATCTATGAAGGTGGTGTTCCCAGAACCACTTTGACATCAGTGGAACAAGCATGTAATTGGGTAATGAAAGGAGACAAGATGGTGCTTCATGCTGCACTTTTCAACATTATTGCTGTGTCCTTTTAAGCATGGCTGAAAAAAGAATGGAATAAATAAATTAAGAGTTGTACAGGGGGGAGGAGATACTGAAAATCTGAGGTAAAGGTGTTTTTGTATTTCATTTTGCTACATTTTTGTTGTTTTTAAATAGGGTTTTCAACTATCATCTTATGTGATGTGAGAAAGGTAGATGTTGAAAATGATGGTTTGCAGTGATCGGACAAAAACAACTTTAGTTTATAGTAAATGATACCCAGTGAGACTCTCTGTGTTCCAACTTACAAAGGCTTTCGGGAGGAGAATTCTACTGCAACTGGAGGGACACAACTTTTGAACAAAATTCCAGATATCACTCTTTAAGGATGAAAGATTGGACGTAAAACGGATCAACAAGCTTAGAAGGCACTCCTGCTATGGCAAACAGGGTTTAGATTCTGTTATTCTAATTATAAACATGATTCAGTCTGCACACTTAGTTTGTTGCATCAATTTTTTTTGTGGCACAAACACTGAGCTCATTGATTTACTTGTCCTTACTAATATTACATGGCTGAGCTTAAAATGATTTTGGAGCTGAGGGAGATGATTTTGGCATTTTTAGCAGAGCATCATTTATTAAAATGTACCGTAAAATGCAAATTTGGAATTAAACCAACAAAACTGACCAGATGTCTTTTAATGAAATGAATGGATGCAAAAAAGTTATTCATAAATAACAGATCCTCTAAATACCTTTGAACTGTCAGTTATCATTTGTGGTAAACCTTTTGAAGTCCAAAAACTGATATTTGGCACTGCCCTACTTTCTTTTCTATTCTCTCATGTCCCCCCATCACTCCACTTTCCTGCCTCTCCCTCTCTGAAAAGCATATTTCATAACTAAATGAATTGGCACTGATGACTAGCAACAAAAGTGCACTGTCAATCAAAATATAATGCAATTAGAAGTTTGTGCACCCAACCAAGTTTTTCAGACTCATTAGTCCACAAGGTTAGTGCGGCCTCTTGGTCCCTGGTGCCAGTGCCCTCTCAGTCAGCCTGATGTGGGTTTACCTGCCAATTTAACTGCAACTGATGAACAACCTTCACAGCCAAATTTGAAGGTATTTCCTTCCACTGAATGAAGTGCTTTGTATCAAAGTGGTATGGACAGTTTTCTTGGTTGGAATAGAATAGAAGGTCTAAGACTGAAATGTTGCATTTTCTAAATAAATAATTGCTTTGGTAATGCTCAGTGTGAGGGATTCTTTCTAAACTCCTTGTTTGCTATCTTTGGTCCCGTCCTACGCACCTGCCTGACAAAAAGAGGAGTGCAAGAAGTTTTTCTACGTTGGACTACAGTGTAATATGTATGTAATTTGTGTGTAAAATGAGCAGACATTTCCCCAGCGGAACAGACGGCTCATTTGCGAGACAGGGGTTTGTGGATTGAAGCACCTACGTCAGGCATTCAAAAAACACCACACAAGCAAGCCCCACTCATTTTAACTGGGTAATTATCAAAGCTACAGGACCAGCCAAACTACAGGCCAGGGAAAATGCAATCGTCTCAAAATTATATCCAAATATGATCCACGGATTCAAAATCATCCAGACAAGCTACCCAGAAACTGAACTTTGATGAGCCCAGATGTTTAAAATGAGCTGCTGGAGTCAGCCGCCTCCTTGCTGTTGCGAAAGATCAAAGTAGAAGCCCTTGAAACACCAGGCACCTATTATGTCCTTATGGCAGATAAATATTAGGATGAGTCAAAGCGTGACCTTGTAGCTGTTTGTGTGATATATGTTCACACAGGAAAAGTTGTGTTCATGGACTCAAGTGACATGAGCGCAAGCAGTATTTTAAGTATTTACAGGTGATTAAATTAAATTACTTGACCCTTATGTGTGTGTTTTGACTGGGCCTCCGTTATGTCAGAAAACAAGGAAGGTTTTCATGTGATTCTAAAAAACTCCACTGTCCACTGTAATTCTTACAGGCGGAATTTGGTCTGTGCTCCATCAAAGGTGTCTGGGCACGTTAGCACATTCTTTGATACACCAAACAATATACAGAGCAAGGTTTGTGGAAGCGCAACAAGAGCTCCATCCAGGACACCCGTGCTTGGTACCTGAGCAATCCATAGACATGCAATGAAGCTCCAAATCCTGAGCAGTGAGCAAAATACTAACATAGGCTACTCAACGTAATATTGAAGTACCATGCTCCAAGAAATACAAACAAAAAAGGTCATATTTTCTCGTCACTTTTGGGAATTTATTTCAGATGAGCGATTTTGCCAACATTGTCAGTCTCTAAGTGCATCGCTCGAACTGAAGCACTAAAATAGAACTTTGCTCGATTTAGAGATAATTCACAGTGTCTTTTGGGACAACAACCTGATGCAGAAAAAGCAAATCACGAGCTGGGACATCGCAGCTGGTACCAGAGGGAGAATGCTCCTGGCAAGACTTGTTGGATAGTTTTGGTAAATGGAACAAGTGTAAGAAATGATGATGACACATCTAAAATACTATCCTTGACAGACAGCTGGACAATCATTTCCAGGAAGATCAGTATGGGATAATGAGGACAGCAGTAACTTTTCCCCCACAATTTAAACATTTGCACACAAGGTGTCTTTGTGGATTCTCTGTGATCACTATCACATCTCGGTTGAGGATGTTGAATTACCAGTATTATTTGACCAACTGCATCGGAAAGTAGCCAAATGGCTGTCATTTCCACCCATCATGGAAGTATTAGACATTTGTGTCCCTGACATTTTTCCAAATCTCAACAAACTACTTTTTTCACGTCATATTTGCCCGTGAAGGGATTTTATTTTCCATTAAGTAATGGTGTGTTGTGTATAAGCCATATAAGCCAGATTGTTTATTTAAAATGAGTTGCTATTTTTTTTCACACAGAAGATAAGTTCTACCATATTTCATTGTATGTGGTTCATTCAATAGAAATTACAGAGTGTGTTGTTTTTTCTTAATTTAAACAATGCTAGGCAGATTGTTTCCTTCCTTGTACTACCGATTTGTGTAAAGAGCTGCTTGCTTTACTGTTATTCGTGAGCTAACCATGGTACTGAAGAAACAATGGCTGTATTGAATGCACGAGGGATATGTCACAGTACATGCGATTACTGTCTGATTTATGCTATGTCACGCAGTATGTGAACACCTTTTCTACAATTTGGGTTTATGTTTAGTTGCAACTTTGTGTGGTAATATGGTATGTGTGTATAAGTCTGAATAGGATATAATACACAGGTTGTTGTCTATACTATTGTGTACAGCCTTTATAGACTAGGCACTATTGGTTGAGCATGTTGTATAGGCAGTGTTTTGCTGCAGAATATTGCAAAATACAACAGTCACTTGTTTTTCATTTTGTCTGTATGTTGTCATTTTTTTCTACTTCTAAGATTTTATAAAACTATTTTTCTAGGAATAGATGGCCCACCCACTTTTGTACTGGCCCACCCAAAATACAATTTCTGCCTAAGCCACTGGTGTGAATAAGGCCATTTAGTGGAAGATAGAGGGACAGCTGAACGACTTTGCGGTTTTAGAAACCCTCCAATTATGACGAGTTACAGATCCTGGCAACATCCATGTGAGAGATGGGAGAAACAACACATTGTTAAGGTCAGAATTCTGACAGAATACCAAAAAATCTCCCAACCCCATCTTTCAATCAGTAAAACTCTTCTCTCTGCCTCTCAAACATACAAACACACACACATATACAGGTCCAGACTAAAATACACATAAAAACAAAATATACCTTGTTCTCTGAACCTCCCATCTCTCTGAGGGAATAGATTAATAGATTGTCTTGCAGACTCCTTTACAGAGCAGGGGAGAAGGATAGAGCAGTGATATGGCCTTTACAGCAGCTTGGCTCCAATCCAAAAGGTTTACAATGCGATGTCAACTACCCTGTTTGTTTGTTTACTTGTGGTGTGCACGCATCTGTGTGTATATATGTATACAGATTGTCTGTACTTTACTGTATGTGTGTTGGTATCGACATGGAAGCATTTCATGTGTGCTGCTGTTAGGGAGCGGTAGCAAATCTCTGCCCTTTAACAGAGACTTCAATGTGTGTGAAATGAGCAGGGATTGAGCGAGGGAGGGAGAGGGAGCAGACGCTATGCAATGATGTCATCGTCCCGGTGGAGTAGCGATACAAAGTGACTGTTTGAGGTGATGGTGCAGCATTCTCAGAAAGAGACTAAACACTATTATGTCTGTGCTTGTATGGAATATGTGTGTGTGTGTGTGTGTGTGTGTGTGTGTGTGTGTGTGTGTGTGTGTGTGTGCGGGCCTGTGTATGTGTGTTTGTAACAAGCCAACAAAAGGAGGAGACTGGGGCGTCTCCACTTCTCAGTGCAGCACTTATCTACCTGGATGTTCATGATGTCACCCTCTCTCGAGGCTTGCAGTGCCAAGCCTAGTTTTTGCAGGTGACAAAATAAATGCAGATAGAGCAAAAAGAAAGTGTGTTTGCACTTCTCTCTTATGTGTACTTGAGTTTGCATGAATGTATGTCCATGTGTGCATACACAAATGCATGTTGCACGAATGTTCCCATATGCTGTAGAAATGCTTTTGTACTTAAGCGTTTGCATGTGTACATTTATGCATTCATGTACCTTTTGTGCATTGAGCTCTTTGACTGTCTGTGTGTTTAAACATGTGTGTAGCAGTGTATTTACCTGGCTTTTGATGATGTCATCATCCTGGTGGATTTGCAGGACATATCCAGAGTTGCAGTAGATGGTGCATCGGTCTCCATTGTAGAAGTGGCGGCCAGGGCTACTGCACTTGAGCTCTGCATTGCGGATTAAGGGTTCCTGGCAGTCGATGGCTTCGCACGAATAATGTACACAACTACAAGCGAGCGTGTGTGTGTGGGGGGTTGGGGGGTTGGTAAAAGAAAGTGAGAGAGGAAAAGAGACAGAGAGAAAGAAACTAAATCCCACATTTAAAGTCACAATCAAAGTAACGTTTGTGTATAAAATAACACTGCAGACACACAAACATGGAAGCAGTCACACATTTGCCACGCATTGAGTCAACCACATCCATCCATCAATGACTGCTTAACATATCAAATCAATAAACCACATGGAGAAAGGACTGCCATATTTGCTGCACATGAAAGGGGTGTCTGTATGTGCACACATGGCAGAAAGTAGTTTGTGAATTAAGAGCGACGGGATATATTATGTGCAGGCTAAAATGGCAGAGTTTGGCCACAGCTTTATGTTGGTAGCCTGATGGAGAAGGCATTTAATGGTTTTGGAAGGCTTGGATGCCCAGTGCACCTTTTTACAATAGTCCACATTCTACAGTATAGTGTTCCCTTATGAAGCCAATGAGGAAAGAGGGAAAGAGGGAAAGGTATGGGGGCACAGACAGAGAATGAAAGAAAATACAGGTATGCAGAAACATTGTTAAACTCAGTCCTGCAAGAATGGAATCTCTAATTTGCTATTTTCATTTATTTTTTTCTTGCAGACAGAAAAATGCTTTTTCATATCATTATTCCTTATGTCCTTCCTTTTTCTACCTCACTGCCCCTACCACTATAACACTCAGAAAAGACGATGTATTAAAGAAAATAAAAAGTTATAGGGAAGAAAAATGTTGTATTCTTAGATTAAAATGCTAACAAGATGCTAAGATGAGCAGGCGAAGACTGTTTATAAAGCATAAGAGTAGCAGTCCCTTACGTCAAGGCTTTTTGAGGACAAACTGAAGCCTAGAAGTCTCCTCTGTGGCCACTTTGGCTCGGAACAAAATCTCTTGAATCTCTCTGGAATTTCTGACATAAATTACAATTAACTACCTGTAAAACTATCCTTCTCCCCTGCAAATGAGAAGTACAGAATCCAGCACGATAGAATAGTATAACAAAAGAAGATGAAAATTTAAAAAACAGAACCCCAACAATTCTCAATGCAAGAGGTGATAAGTGAGAATAAAAGTGCAAAAAAAGAGAAAGGGGAAATCATACATGTGCATGTGTTTGCAGAAAAGCATGGAACATAAAACTGAGTCATGTTAATAGCTCCTGTTGTTAACAACTCAGGGAAAAAGGGATGTGGTGTTTTGTGGAGGCATAAGTATTACTGGAAATGTGCTGCTCAGCCCAGGAGAATGACAGAGTGAAAGCTGGAGCAGGAGGCACAGAAAGGGGAGAATTCAGGAGAAGGATATGGCAAACAGTTGGAGGGAAAGAAAGATGACCTGAAAGTAAAAGATGAGAAGCATGGGATAACATATGATGAAGGGACAAGGAGAGCTGTGGAAAAAGCAGAGGGAATGGTAATAAGCCAGGATTCTTTACTGATGTTGTAAAAACAGATTGGTAAATAATAACTGATTATAATACTATATCATAATATTCACTTTGTAGTGTGTTCAAGTCAAAACTTCTAAAGAGAAGTTGGCATGTCTGGTTGACTTACCATCATAAAAAAATGGAAATTAGATTAGAAGTGGAGACAATATGAAAGAAAGGAAAGTTATAGAGAACTATAGGAGAAAGCAACTCTGTGTTTGTGGTAACAAACAATTTCCTGGCTGGTGCAGATACACAGCAGTTTTAATCTATTTAGGTGCTCTTGGATGTCTCACTGGCACACAAAAGCCACAAACAGCTCTATCTTTCTGCACAGACCGCCGACAATCCATTCTTTGTGTTTATTAGCTCATTTCTTGTTGAAAGGGTTGTGGGAGCATCATCAGTATGAATTGTTTCATGCATGACAGTGGTGTGGAAATTGGCAAATTGTGACTCCTTGTGTGTGTGGTCTGGTTTAACTATGTTTGTAAGGAGGGACTTGACATCATATGGTTAGTCGTTAAAATTATAGGTGCTGAGACTCACCAACTGGGAATTTGTAACTAAATAGATGTAATCTCTTAGAAACGGCTTTATAAACATACATTTGATTATCTTTATTTTTTGCTGTTTCAGATTCTAGGTTTTCAGCTGTTACGAATCGTTGTCATACACAAAACATTTTTCCAAATATTGAATACTGCTCGACCCTGGGCAACACTTTTAATGCCTGATTGATTACAGGTCATTTGGTTAATTAAGTAGTTAGAGTTGTAAAAATAGTGAGTGACAACCTCAATGTAGTGCTGATCAATGTAAAAAAATGATTACAGGAAAAACATGTCCATTTTGGCATGAGATTAAAAAAAAAACAACGGCTATTTGTATGCAGTGTGCACTTTAGCCAAACTCAATACAAACTGGGGTGGTAAACAAGATTTAGTGCTGGAGGTAGCAGCTTTATTGTTGTAAATTTGCAGAGCTGAGCAACAGGTCCAAATTAATTGCAAATTTCCAGTGATATTATATTTGTTCCCGGGAGTGTTTTACTGTTATAGCTGTAGCTTTGGGCAAACCTGTAACATTAAACAGCTTGTTGGCATCATTAATTAATGATTGCATCTCCCTCTCTCTGGCTCAAATACGCACACAAACACAGCTTTTAGCATCTCTTGTCTCTTCTCTTCTTTTTGTCTTGTGTGTAGTCTTCCCTATATCCCTTTCACACCTTGCCTGAAAGACTGGAACTCTTTCACTAACGACAATTCATATTTATTTACTTCTCAATATATTTAATTGTACTGCTGCCACATCTGTCTTCTCTGTCTGTCCATCCTGGAAGAGGGATCCCTGCTCGGTCCTTCTTTTGTGGGTTGCGTATTCTTGATCCCGACTGTGTCAACTGACTATAAAGCTCTCTGATTTTGACAGTAAAATACTTATTTTGACATTCATGTTTTTTTAATTTTTACATTATATAATGTTTTGATGACCACCACAACCACAAGAGGTCTTTAAGCATATGGTCATAAATGTGCACAAAAAATGTTAGGCTGATAGGTGCAGTAGTATGGCAGATTAGCTACGGACAGACAAATATGCACATGCACACAACCGAACGCATGATCCCGACGGATATAATAACAGTACTGACATAAATGGCCACATTACCAAGCCTTTCAAAATAGACATTTAAAAAGTAACTTTAAGTTACTTATGACTGTAACAGATTAGTTTTGGTACTCCCATGTATACCTTTATAGAGCTTTGGAAAAAAACATGACTCCAAATCAAGTTTCCTGTACCTCAAATCAAGTTTCCTGTAAGTCAAAGGGTTGTGCAAGTTGTTCATGCATATCTGCATGTGATTGCATGCTTGTTTGCACACACTTGAATGGGGTGGCTGTGGCTCAGCGGTAGAGCGGTTGCCTGCCAATTGGAAGGTTGGTGGTTCAATCCCTGGCCCTGCAGTCTCATGTCGAAGTGTCCTTGGGCAAGACACTGAACCCCGAGTTGCCCGAGTTGCTGCGCATCGGAGTGTGAATGTGTGTGAGTGTTTATCTGATGAGCAGGTGGCACCTTGTACGGCAGCCTCGGCCACAGTGTATGAATGTGTGTGAATGGTGAATGTATCCTGTATGATGTAAAAGCGCTTTGAGTAGTCGTTAAGACTAGAAAAGCGCCCACATGTCCCGCATGTCTTTCGTTGTGATGTGTGTGTAAAGTGCAGGCCCCATATGCCTTTTTCTCAGCCTCACCTCTGGCCTGTGGGGTTGTAGATCTCATTGCTCTGGCAACCACTTATAGTGATAGGGTCGAAGGACTGGAAGGAGCGCAGGCCTACTCCGGAGACGGCCACAAGGCGAGAGGCAAACATGACCAGGATAGCCTTGGTGTGGTAGAAGGCCACTGACAGGTCATGGCTCACTGGGATCACCAAAGGGTTGGTGCGGCAGCTGAGACGCCACTCACCTGTGAAAAGTATATTGGGTATTGAGAAAAGACAAAGAGAAAGGTGTATTGAGATTCAAACCTTAAAAGTGAATTAGGAGAGAAGAAAAGACTGAAAGAGGGGTCTAAACAGCATGCTGGTGTTGAAAGAGTGACACAGTGTCGCGCATGTTGTGACATGCACTTGAGGGGGCTTACCTCTACATGATATCTGCTCAGCTATAACAAGCTCTAGCTAGGTACAGTAGGTAAAGCTCCTTTGGGGTCAGCTTTCCACTCTGTCACTGTCACTGGAGGTGAATCAAGTGGGTTACAATTTAAAAGTACAAAAGACAGTTCTCACCAAGACTATGGATGCCTTCCTTGGTGTCTACCAGCTGAACAGTGATGTTACACTGAGTCTGGTCAAGGTAGCCAGTACCATCAGCAGCCAGATGTATAATCACTGCTGCTGCCACCATGGGATGAGAAAAGTGGGCCTGAATGAAGGAAAACAAAAAAGTTAACACATTTTTAATAACTGGAATCTACTGTGTCCTCTTTCTTAGAGGAATACTAGCTAGAGTTGAAATTTTCTCTTAGTTTTTTCCTAATTAGAATTGTGTTTTAAGCATTATATGCAATGTCAAATTGGTGCATAATTCTTATGCTTTTGCTTTTCAAGTTGCCGCCATAATGATGCCATGTTGTTATAATGCACTTCAGGTGTTTCAGATAGTTCTTACCTTGAGCCAATACTTAGGATATCCCCAGGTTGGCTCATGAGCCTCACTACAGGGGAACCATGCATACTGGGACACTCCATCTGATAGATCAAACACCTTGGACTGACAGGTCTAGGGAAGCATAAGAGAAAAAGACGGAAAGTGGGTATTTTTGGATTTCCTAGCAATGCCGTTGGGTTATTGTGATATCATGAGAACATGTGAGAATCGCCTGGTTGCGTGATCACACATAAATTAATTTTGTTTGTATACAAACCGCAGTGGTTCCAACCAATCAGCAACCTGTGAGGAGCTGGTGTACCTGCTCCTATAGAGGTTAGCATAGATGCTGCAACGGCATCAGTTATATCAGAGCTTTCATTAAAAGAAGAGCAAAGAACGTCACTGAAGGCTTTTCTCTATGGAAAAGATGTTTTGGCTCTTCTCTGTAATGGCTTTGGCAAGAGTTTGAGTTTGAGAGTTTGTTTAAGATGCTTCTTCCAATCGCCTGCCCTTTTCCAAACAGTTTCCAATGCCGGATTCTCAGAACCTGTCATGTGCCATACGCCCCATGTCTCTCCTACTTGACTTTATTTCTGCCTTGTAGTCTCTGTATGTTTTTGAGTACTCACCTTGTACTGGCTTGTTAAACCCTGTCATGCCACACCTGCCCACTAGAAGCCCTCAGAGAGTTTTAATGAACCCATGCAGCACTGAATTAGTCACCTGTGTCACACAGTTGTACTGCATTTACCCAGACTCTAATCCAGATTTTTACTGATATTTTTAAAGTGATAAAAAAGTCGTATTTCTTGCATACCTTTGCAGTGTGATAGTAAGAATCCACAACATTGAAATGAAATACTGTACCGGGGAAGCAGCTGTGTAATGTAGGTAATATAAGACAGAATAGAGTGAACAATCTGGCATTTCAATCTGACAAAATGGTGTTATTGATTAATACTGTTTCAAAATACTGTATTCTGTCAATTGATATGACAAATTCCAATCAAATAGTCAAGAGTGCAATTTAATTTAACTCTGACATGCGTAATAAAGTGACTTGGTGTATTCCCAGAGGCTGTTGAATATGACACTGGGTGAAAATGCCACTACACTCAACGTGACCAGAGAGTTCTCCTACCACAGAAAAAAGTAGGGTTATGTAAGTTATAGTGATACCACCAAAAATCCAAGCCAAAACAGCTTATGCATGGTGATTGGCTACTCAACCTCTCACTTTACCACTCTCTCATCCTATCGGAAACAGGTAGGGCAGAGCTTTAAAAGGACAAGGAATACAACTGAATAAAAAATGGCGTTAGTATCCAGTCATCGTAAATTCTGCAATGACAAAGTCACCTCATTACTGGGGCTTAGTTGACATACAGAAAAAGACCCTCTCTAGGATTTGTGTAATACACATTATCATCCATGAGGGATCGGGAGAAAACAGGGATGAGATGACGCTAACAGTCATTATGATTAAAAGGAAGCAAAAGTGACAGAGAGGCAGAAAAAGATGATGGACACATTGGTAAAAGACTATTGAGTAATATATAACACAGCCAAAGGGCAGCAAGGGCACATACCCAAGGACGGTGAGTTTCGCTCACTGCCCTGAGCTAGTGAAATGAGACACCAGTAACATGAGAGTCTTGCTAGAGAGGCTACTGTAAGATTCCGCCACCGTGGAAAGCTTGCCAGACCAGCTATCTGTCCATATATCTGTCCCCTGGATCTGTTGACGTGACCTTTCTGCTCAGAGCTGAAGTGGCAGAAATAACAAGTGCAGGTGACATACACCTGAGATCAGTTGCCATGATACTTTGTCCCAACTTGAGTGGATCTGTGTAGAGCTCCTTTATGTAAATGACATAGATGAAATAACTAAATTGAAGGTTCATTTTAGTTTGGCAAGTGCAAGGGCTACCTAGAGCCCAAATCTAATGTTGGACTGGGCTTGAGTTAACTAACCAATTAAAAGCTGCTAATGAATTGGAGTCAAGAGGAGCTGGTTTCCATTATTACCCTTTTTCTGACAGGGAACATGACAAATCTTTTTCCACATACAAACTGATGACTTATCTATGTAAACACAGGTGGCACTAGCTACTGCCTTCATTTTGTCCCCCTCATCTCCTGGTGTTCTTTTCTAGCAACCCACTCTTCGAGACTCAGGCAAACACCCCCATAAAGCACCAAACCAGTGGGAGGTAATTCACAAGTCTCCCATAGTTCATTACATTTCCTCTACCCTCCTCCCCATGCAATGGCAATAGTCAAAGCACTCGTGGTGGTGATAGTAATGCACTTTTACGCCTATCCAGGACTCAACCGAGCAAAGCTACTTTGTTTCCACACATTCTGATTGTATCCATTCATCCATCCATCCATTCATCAGAACCCACATATCCTTTCAGGGTCAAAATGATCTGGGCCATCACACATTGGGTGAGAGGCTGGGAAGACCCTGGACAAGTTAGTGTTATCACAGGGCAAACACAGAGCGACAGACAATTATTCTGGAGGAAAAAATCAAAGCACCTGAAATTGTAGAGGCCAGCCAGCCAGCCAGCCAGCTCTAGAAACGAGCTTGTAAATTGTATTAGTTTTAATTTTACTTTTAATCTTTTGGTTATGTGTGATCTGGCACAGGGGCTATTTTAGTTGCAACATTAATCTACAGGCTCAGGTCCATGATCCCAAACATAAATCGTTTGTAAAAATGTTAAACCTAGCAAACATTATTTTATCAAAACTTTAGCCATGCTCCTTCTCCTTCATGTGTCAGTGTCAGAAGTTTTCTTCAAATGTTTAATATTTGCGTACACCGCTTAGATTATGGACTTTGTAATCAGGTTAATTCACTTTCCTTTATGTTCAAATGTTGAGATCTATTTGAAACAAAATAACTTGCCTTCAGTGCAAAATAGTAACAGCAAACCCTAGAGACATGTTGAACTTCTTAACTCAAACAAACAAACAAACAAACAAAAACACACACACACACACGCACACACACACACACACACACACACATACACACACACACACACACACACACACACACACACACACACACGGTCTTAATTTGTACCAGCTGGCTAGTAAGACTGGCAGACAGCAGCCAAAACCCTGGTCTGTAGACCAGTGTTTGTATATCATTATTTCAGATAAAAGGAGAGATAAGTGTCTTCAGCAAAGGGGAAACCGGATAAAGGTGAGGCTAAAGAGAGTGCAACCGTCAGCCTCACTAGCCTGAAAATATGGCTATACTGTAAAAACAATCATTAAGAGCGTAAGGCAAAACATAAACTTGGAAAGAGGGAATAGGAGAGTGCCGCTGTTAGAGTAATGACAATAATAATGGCCCTAATGTACCTCAACCACAGTCCTTTCTCTTGTGATAGTGATATAGTGCCAGGTTGACGTTAGGTCACCGAGCACATGTCCATGTACATACACATACACAGGCTGAAAGACAAACATACCCACATGCTACACCCTCTTTGGCTCGAATACTGATGTTAAAGCCTCCAGATTGTCAAAATGTTCAATCTTGGATTGAAATCAATAAACCTCACAGAAACACACACAAACATGGGCCATATGTTCATGGAAGACTAGTGAGACACTCAGACATTTAGGAAGCCCTATAAAAGGTCCTCCCCGTGTTTTCTGACACGCAATAAAGCCATGACACACCTTATAGGATCAATAATTAAAGGATTTACTTTTATACATTAACTAGCAAATATTTTTTGTTTCAATGTCTTGACAAATGACTTGTGGTTTAAATATATGAACTCAGTCTCAAAGTGTTAAGGTGATGCAGCAGTTTCACAAAAATCGGTTTTGTTTTTTTATCTGTAGGTTTTTGTATTCAGCATGAAGCCTACAAATTATGTAAGTATAAAACTTTGGTAATGTATTGTTGAGTTGTGAAGTGGTGATCATAAGAGTCATCGGTTCACACAGACAGACATAAGTCTCACATACTATGAGCCATGTACAGTATGAATGTATGAAGTATGCAAAACAAATCACTGATAGATATTGGTGGATTGGCTTGTAAGACCATTTTGTTGTTAGGACTGTTAGAATATATCTTTATAAACCAACTTCACACAATCTCCCTTGCCTACAAATATTTACAAGTTCCCACTTCCCAAAATGATTCCAACCCCATCGTCTTAAGTCTCTATATTATTTTGCCTTCATTCCATCACTCACTTTAGCAATCAACATAATCACTACAGCAATTAAGCTGTTCATTCATTTTGCATGATCCATCTAATCACTTTATTTGACTCAGTGTGAGCACTAGTGAAACAGGAGTCGAGGATACCTGCTGAGCATTTCAGAGTTTTTTGTTTGTTTCAGATTTTGTTGTATGCCTCAGTGAGGTCAGTCAGTGACCTGGTTTGTTTTTTTCTGGAGAGGTGGAGATTTTTTGGTTGTAAATTAAAAATAAAAACAATTTCCCAATATTTATCCTCTCATGACACCTCCTAAAATGTGTTTATTTCCATCAAAAGGTATTTCTTTTCCCTATTTTCCATTCCTTCCTCTCTCTACTGTATATGAATTTGAAGCCTGAGCATGGGTAGCAGGAGTGAGCATCTGTGAGGCATTTGTGGACAGAAAGAGCAACAGAGAGAAACTAGTATGAGTTTCCAAGCACCATCCCATGGTTTACTGGAATGCTGGTGAGAGCCTGGTATGTGATGTAATGTCCTGTCACCCAGTCCCACCCATACCCACTGAAGCTCACTGTCTCATTGGTCCAGGGCTAATGATGGGCCACTTCCATGGCCTACTGAGAATGGGGTTGTAAAAGTTAGTGAGTGGGTGCAATTATGCATTTTACCTATCACACTCTCATCAGAGCGGGCATGAGCAGTGACTGGGTGGTAGAGAACATGGACCACAAACTAATGTATAGGGATTGGTGAGTGTAAAATGCCAGCAAGTTGAAAACAGATGGTACTGCGGAGAATATAAATGTCCCTCAGTCAGTGGCCCCCTATGCTCAATAAAAGAGGGCCAGAACCCTGCATATTAACAGCTTTAAAGTGTTATAGGGGGGGTCATCAGTGCCATGAAAAAAATACACCAGTCACAATGAGGTTTCCACATGGCAGAACCACAATAATTATTGAAACGGGAAAAGTAAAAGGGGAAAAAAGGAACGCCATCCCAGAGGTTTCTTTTAAATGTTACCTCACGCTTATGTCACTGGCGCTGTGCCTGACAAGGGCTGTGTGGTTTGGGGGAACATTGGTGGGAGAGACATTGCCAGAAAAGCTGGCCTTCCTGTGCTGCAACAGCTCGGCTACTGTATGAGCTTTTGTTTTTGTGGGCATGCGCATGTGTGGGTTTCAGAGTTTTGTCTGTTTGTTTGCATGTACTGTATATTTAAAGGAAAATGTGTGTAAATGTGTATGTTTCCTCTGCAGTAGCCCTTATAGTATGCATGTATCCCCCACTGAGATGCACAAACACACACTGCTTGTTTTTTGGGACGTTGGACAAATCTGGGTCAGTCCTTGTTTCCTTGTTTTTACCGACCAGAATAATTATAATAAAACTGTGGCCCTTTTCTCCCTCTCTTTGCCATTTAAAGTATTACTCACCTACAGATGAATGTGGTGATTACTTCAGACCCCATGCATAGGCTTGTATATACTTCAGACCTCATGCATTTGTTTAAATACACACACACATATATATATATATACACACACACAGGCAATGTCTTGCAGCGTGAGAGGACTAAAATGCTATCCCTTCTGTTGCATATGTATAATTAAGGGGAGTGTTCTCTAGGGGTGACCTGGGGTTGCGTCAGAGATTGCCTGGGCAGCATCCCTCTCCAATGAAATCACCTGGCTTGCTGTTTGATCTTAAAGGTTAAATGCACATGCACACTCCCTACTTACACAGAGTCATTGCCTGTATGTACATGTGCAGGCTGTTTGCCTTTACGTACATAAACACACACACACACACACACACACACACACAGACAGAGGTTAGTTGCTAGGGCCAGTTCTCCAATCCAATCCCCCTAGAGCAAGTTGAGCCGGCTCACCATATTCCACGGTGTGGTAGTGGGGGAACATTATGTTCTGCTCCACAAAGACAGCAGTAGTACATTTCAGCCCCCTACGGACCTGCCCTATAATCCTGCTTGGAGTCGGCACTGTGAGTGTGTGTGCTTGCCTGTGTATCTCTGTCTGACTGGGTACCTGTGTGTGAGCTTGATCAGGAAATAAAGGAAGATCTTTTAAATAAGCTGATGCCACCTTACTTTACTCACAAGCAGAGATGGAAAGTAACAAAGTACAAATTCTTCATTACTGTACTTACGTAGATTTTTCTGATATTTTTATTTTACTTTACTACTATTACTATTTTACTTTACTATTTGTGGCGACTTTTTACTTGTACTCCTTACCTTTTAACAGAAATACCAGTATTTTCTAATCCTTACATTTTATAAAATTGGCTCGTTACTTTAATTTTGTACAAAAGGTTGTCTATCAGGTGTGATTGTGAGTGCTTGTCGGAGAATAGCGCGCACACGCGCCTTACACAGTGAGTGGGCGCACGTGCCACACAGAGATAAAAGTGAGAGAAAAGAAGAAGAGACTAGCTGTCCGAAGGATAATCAGTTGAGATTGTGTGATATAAGTGATGATTTCAGTTCATTTAAGCCTGTTGTGTTGGTCTAGTTCTTGCACATTTAAAGTAAGTTAACTAGCGATTTTGTTGTTTGTGTTCTTCACCTGTTAGCTAGGTTGCACGTTGCTTGTTTGAAAACCAGAATCAGCTTTAAATACAGTCCTAATCTAGTCCTCACTAACAAGTTTCAAATAATAATTTTTCACGTCTTCCATACCATTTCAATCTAATTGGATGGGAATATACAGTACTGTACGTTGCACTTGACACACCACTACAAGACGACTCAACAGATTCAGCTGCATTCAATTCCGGCAAATCAGTGCAGCTTGATGGCGCTAAGGTTAGCACATAGTAGTATGGATGATTTAAAATGAAGAAAACAGAGATCCCAGAGATTTGGCAGACAAGCAGTAAGACATTCCCAATCCTCCTTGGCCTTATCTGAGAGAGATGTTTGAGATAGTAGGCATCAAGGATGACTCCTGGCCAATGTGCTGTGTAACTTCTTAATGAATGTCTGTTTAGAAATTCATATGTTATCCTTTATTTTCTTTCCTGAAGCCATATTTGAGCACACATTTATACATGTAGATTCCTTTAATGTTAAGGGGAAGATTAAAAAAGAGAAACTGGATCTGTGAATTCTCAAAGAATCACAACTGAATTCATATCTTGCTACTCAGTCAGAATCTTTTTACACAATAATCATATATGGGATGTTTTAGGCCTATTGGCAGAAATCCATTTAAAATGTAGGCAATGGAATATGAAGAGCCTTTTTTCCATGTCCACTGAAGTTTCTCAGTGTTTACTCTGGTAACATATGTGTGGTCCAGGTAGCTTTGCATAGAAAATGGTTGTCATTTGCAAGGTTACTTTAACTTTTATACTTTAAGTAAATTTACAAGCCTGTACTTTGTTACTTTTACTTGAGTAAAGAAGATAAATCAGTACTTCTACTTTTACCAGAGTATTTTTAACACATTTTTTAACACAAGTATCTGTACTATTAGAGGTCTTCAACATTTTATGATGGGCTTGACATGGAAAGGTGGAAAAGGTGTCCTGGCTAGAATGTTATATTGGCAGTTAAGCATTTTTCAGATCATTAATGCATTTCAACTTTATTAACTTCATACATTCTCTGACGTCCATGTGGAATTTTGATTGGATCAAACTGCTCATTTGAGGGCATTTGAGGTTCTACTCTCACAATACTTTTTATTCAATTATATATTTTCTTTTGAATGCAGTAAGAATGTCGGTCAAATTACTTTCCAGATTATTTTACCTTCAATTACAAGCACTAACCTATTCAAGGCTATTTTGCAGAGGCACCGCTCGGCGCTTAGCACCGCCCAATACAATGGTGAATGGCAGCACTGTGGAGGAAGGTCTGGTATTGCGTGACTAGGTTGATCTTAATGCAAAAAAACAACAGGCATGAACATTGAAGCAATTGCTTTGGGAATTTGTATATTCAGTACATTGTATTAAATTCTCTGAGTGGGCTAAGCAGAGAAAGGGGAGGTAACTCAGATGGCCCATCTGAGATTTCATTTTCTCAAAGGCAGAGTAGGATACCCAGGGCTCGGTTTACACCTATCGCCATTTCTAGCCACTGGGGGACCATAGGCAGACCGGGGGAACGCATATTAATGTTAAAACACCTCATGCAGTGAAATTTCCATGCCATGGGACCTTTAAATAAATATTAGATGGAATATGGCTCTGGTTATTTTTTAATTTATCTTCTTAGACTTAAGACATTAGGAAATATACTTTGGTAGAATGGTGCTCATTCCTCCAGTAGAGATCCAGAGATTTGAGAAAAGCCAAGGAGCATTGAAGCTATTCTGGTGGCTTGTGGTGAGCACCTTACTAATGTTACTTAATGCTGTTTTTTCTTTCTACACTTCCTTTCCACTTCTATTCTATTAGTCTCTGTCTCTCACACATGAACACAGACACAAGAGCACACATATAGAAACTGTAAGGACAATGATGGTACTATATTAAAAATAAAAACATGGATGCTAGTGGTTAACAAGACACTAACTTCAGCAGAGAACTTTACTGACATTTTGGCTTTGTGACGTGGTAATCATCTTGGGAGTGTGTTTGGCTGAGATCAAAGGTTTACTCTATGTGAGAAGTCTTCAATAAAAAATGATGGCAGTTGCCTCCCTACTTTGTATCTCTATTATACATCTTGACAAGCATATTAATCTCGCTGAAGTCATTTAGTATCATGGTCGTTGTAACTTCACTTACTGTAAGCTTAGTATATGGGGACTGGGCAAATGAAAAAAAGATAGTGAGTGTGTTGTATTCCAACAGCAGCTAAGCTTCTGGTAGGGTCACCCTTAAGCTTATATACATGGTCACTCAACGCTCTCAACATTTGTTTCTTAAAAAGATACTATATCGCAACATGCCTCATGTTTATACTTAGGTGACTTGTGTCATACAAATTACAATATTTTCCAACTTCTTCTGACAGCTGTGCTTGCCTTGAAGTGGCAAATAATTCCATGGCACTGAACAATCCAGTGATACTACGTGAAAGTCCTTGCCATGTTTAAAAGTTGTATAAGTGCGAAATAGATCTTGTTACTATCTACAAGTGGCATTTCTCTGCATTTTACTGATGAATAGTGCTAGCAGCCAAGTCAAAGAGCACACAAGAAGTAGCCTAATGTATTCAGTGTTGAATACATAAACCCTGCAGTTACCATTGCTCAGTCCTCACCATTTTGACACTGATGACAGTAATCTCAAAGTTGCCAAGCAATTTACTACCCCAACAGCTCCAAATCCCTTTCAAGGGCAACACTACAGTATTTGTAAGTTTGTATTAGCAAAGCCACAGTGTTTTTTTCAGACTACATTGCTCAGATGTAAAATGTACATCAACACTCAACAAAGATCAAAACACCAACATACATAACTATGAAGCTCTGAGGCTTGAACAGGAATCCACATCAAATGGCTATTTTGCATCCCTTTCCACCAATAAATCATAATCAACCAGTAAAATCAAAACTGTTTTATTAACTATCGCTAACAAACTGAGAAAATTAGAATTAAATACTCGAGATAGGGAATGTGATCCTGATGCCTAAAAAATACTATTGTTTGGGAACTCTATGACTGATTCCTGGATGGAATCAAGAGATATTGTCTGCAAACACAGCAATTAAAATACTAGATGCGAGACATTGCTAAATCTTCAAACTGGGTAACATCATCAATAACTTTGTTTTGCTATCAGCCACTGTAGTGTTTTCTATATTGTTCTAAAGTGGCAACATTTAAACTGGATCCATGAAAGCCCTCGGCCTGCTCTTCATCTCCAGAACCAGCTTGATGGCGCTAAGGTTAGCACATAGTAGTATGGATGATTGAAAATGGAGAAAACAGAGATCCCAGAGATTTGGCAGACAAGCAGCAAGACATTCCCAATCCTCCTTTGCCTTATCTGAGAGAGATGTTTGAGATAGTAGGCATCAAGGATGACTCCTGGTTTAGAAATTCATATGTTGTCCTTTATTTTCTTTCTTGAAGCCATATTTGAGCACACACTTATACATGTAGATTCCTTTAAATGTTAAGGGGAAGATTAAAAAAGAGAAACTGGATCTGTGAATTCTCAAAGAATCACAACTGAATTCATATCTTGCTATTCAGTCAGAATCTTTTTACACAATAATCATATATGGGATGTTTTAGGCCTATTGGCAGAAATCCATTTAAAATGTAGGCAATGGAATATGAAGAGCCTTTTTTCCATGTCCACTGAAGTTTCTCAGTGTGTACTCTGGTAACATCTGTGTGGTCCAGGTAGCTTTGCATAAAAAATGGTTGTCATTTCTCATACATCTGTGGCAAATACCTCCAGAACAGTCATTATAGCAACAGGCATGCAATTGCACAATTGCTAAGGTGCATTGCCTCAATGATAATCTTGACTCTGTTATTTTAAGGCTGTGTTATGTAATCTTTGTTTTCTGAGTGATTACCATTAGTAAAAAAGTGTACAGGATTGTGAACTATAGTGTGTGCATTTTTGTTTGTATGTGCATATGCTCAATGTAGTCAAAGTTAATTTAAAGTTGAGAGATGGCATTTGACGATGCTGTAGTGCATGTTACTTGAGTGGGAAAATAAATGTCAGTGATAACCTCAAAATGTACTGATGTTAGTGAGAAGAATTGGCTTTAATGACACATTTTTTGATGTAGCAGTGTACTTACAAGCTTTACATCTCCCAATTTGTGAGAGAGCGTACAGACAATTAAAGGAGAGACAGAGAGAGATAGTAACAAGTTAACTTGTATTGTATGCATATTTTCCACAGGTGCACATGCACTTGGGGAAATGAGGAGATCTAATCACATATGATCCCTGTGGTCTCTAAAGTAAAAGTGCTTTTTGTGGGGCGTCCTCTAGCCACCCAGTAGAGTGTGCACCCTATGTAGGCACACTTTACATAGGAAGTCCTTGGCACCGGCCCGGGTTTGAATCCGACCAGCGGCCCTTTGCTGCATGTTGTCCCTTCACTCTCTCCCCTTTCCTGTCTTCAAGCAATCCTGTCAATTAAAGGCCATACAATGCCAAAAAAATAATCTTTAAAAAAGTGCTTTTTTTGTATGAACAATGTGTCCTTCACAGCAGTGATGGTAAATTTGAATATTATAATGAAATGGATACAGAAACAGTATACACACATCTAAACTATTTTGATGTCACTGTGGGATAAAGTGAGACCAGCCTCCAATCAAATGCCATGTATGTAGATGTTATGTCTAGTGGATCAATACAAATAACACAACGGATGTTTTGAAACTTTTGATATTTATTGCCCCTCAATAGGCCACAACTGGGCAAAATTAAATAATGCTTGTTAAGTACAATAGAGCGATAGAGCGAGGGAGAAGTGAGAGAGTGACAGCGATTAGCTTCAGAGCGAGTAGCCACTCTAGAGTCATAGTGCCAATGTTTTCTGACCACGGTGGAAATCTTTAGCAGGAAAAGTTCCCCCTCTCCTTGATTTCATAATGCCATACCTGTCTCTCATTGACTGACTTGTTTGTGTTGTTCGTTGTTTGTCCGACTATGCGTGCTTTCAAACACCCGCCCAACTCTACCTCTGATTGGCTTACCATGAATTTTACTCAATCTCAGCCAATCGTCAGCATTTATGCAGCTGTCTCGTGCACGGCTCACTAACCAAGGAAGAAAAAACGTATTTGCCTCTCGGCTCACAGATCTAGTTGGTCTGATGAAAAAAAACAGCTTCAATTATAGTAACGCGCCACATTTTTCGTCAGTAACAGTAACGGCGTTATTAAGATGGGAAGAGTAATCAATTAGATTACTCGCTACTGAAAAAAGTACCGCCGTTATTCCCATTACTGCAAATAAATATAAAATGCATTCAACAGTGTTGGTTAAACTCCAACCTTTGTGTAAGTCCTTGCCAACGTGTTCTTGAGCAAGGCACCTGACCACAGTTCTGTTCAAGAATACCTAATTCAGTGGCCTTGTAAAATGCAGCATCAGCAAACCAGCTCTACAGCCAACATCACCAATGTGTGTGTGTGTGTGTGTGTGTGTGTGTGTGAATGAATGACCCTAATGTTCTATTTCGTAGAGGCTTTGCCTTCTAAGAGCAGTTGCTATTGGGTTAATCCCTTCGTGCATGCACAGTCATGAAGATTTCTTACCCGCCCTGTGCCCCGCACAAGCCTCTCTTACGTCCACAGATACTGTATAACACTGCTGCGCAACCAGAGATCTACTCCCTATTTTTCTTAAGCTACAAGCAGTTTGAAGACTTTGAAGAAGAGCGGTGTCCGCCCTTTTACCGACTACGGATCGACTACATCCTGTAGCTGGACCTCCACACGAGCTGCAAGGTGTGCCTCGATCCTGTTCGCCGGGCTGGCACCCCGCTGGCAGGGAACTGAAGCGGCAGACGATGGCAGCCAAGTGGACATTCGAGTAAGGTAAGGATACCACCAGCAGCAACATCCAGACAGACGGATAGGGGATCTCTTTAGTGAGCACAAGTCCGCTTTCCCTCCTCCTTGTTGGGAGGACTGGAGCTCGTAACAGCGGAGGATTATGGAATCCCGCCACAGCAACTGTCTCCGTTCCAGAAGGGGAGTACCACACCAGTGTCTTTCTCCTGTTTTTTCTCCTCCACAGCGGGCAGGCTCCCTGCCTACCGCTAAGGTTTTTGTTCTCGACCTGTGTGAATGCTGAGTAGCATTCCCCTAACCCAGAGATGGACAGCGGTCCTGACACGGTGATGACCGTGATGACCAAGATGACCAGTATTTTGGGGAAACCCCTGGACCCTGTCTCCCGGGATTCCCCTGGGGAGAGTGACATAACACATTACAGTGTACACAAACTGGGGCGTCATGTGCGAATTGCGGGTGGTAGGGGGGAAATGGCCAGTTTTCCCCTCTTCCCCACATAAATGGCCTGGAGCTGTCCACAGTGCTGAAATTGTTGCAACATTTCGCCCAAGTGGTGGCAGGGAAGCATGTATTCGTCAGAACAGACAACATTACTGCGGCGACTGCGGCGACTGGTGCTCCAAGCTCTGGGCAATCCTCTTTTCGAGCCTCTGGCCCAAGCCTCTCGCAGGATGCTGTCACTGAATACAGCGCTTCTCCTCACCTTGGTGTCAGCTAAGAGGGTGAGTGATTTATGCCTCATCCTGCCTCTCCATTAGAGGGGACCGGAGCGCGGCCACTTTTTAGCCAAATGCATCATTTACACCGAAAGCTTTAATAACCCTTTCGTGAATTTTCCCTCCGCCACATAACAACAACCGACTTGCCCAGCGCGCACATTATTCCAGTATGTTTTAGGCACGGCAGACATCAGACGAACACAGCAGCTGTCCATTCACTACAGAGAACGCTCACAGGGTGCAGCTCTTTTTGAAGCAGCATCTGTCTCACAATCACCCAGACCTATAGCGCGCAGGGAGTGGAACAACCCTTGGAACATTCAGGCACACTCCACAAGAGCACTGTCAGCGTCTGCAGCCCTCCTCGAGGCATGACAGTGGCCAACGGCTTCCTGGGAATCCCTGTACCTGTTCATCTGTTTTTTATCTGCGCGGCACGCCCAAGTTCTCCATGACTCACGCAGTTTTACCCACACTTGATGGCAGATGATGCGCTGTCAGGTTTGGTTTTGCTGCTGTCTCCATGCCCTTGAGTGGCTATGAGGAATGCGGGGTTTTTAGTTATTAATTGTGATATACATTTTTTGTCATTATAAAACATTTTCGCAATCCACATGACATGGGCCTTATGATCAGTAATAGGTCACTCATGATGATGACGGCTTTTTCTTTTTTTTTTTTTTTTTTTTTTTTTCATCAAAAAAAACTTTGTTCAGTGTTCATTAAACCTTGTTCAGTGTGAATAGGAAGACGATTTAGTCTATATTCTCCTTGTGTTGTAGGTGGCATTGACTACATCAGCTTCGCCCTTGACCCAATAGCAACAGCTGTTAGAGGGTGAAGCCTACACGAAATAGAACAATAGTTATGTATTTTAACTCCAGATTCTATGAGTATAGGCATAGCCCTCTAAGATTCAGGCCAGCTGCTTCACCAACATTAGCTGAAGAAAAATGCTCATGTTGGGAGCAGTTGCGCAGCAGTAATATACGGTATCTGTGGACATAAGCGAGGCCCGTGTGGGTCACAGGACGCAAAAGGGACGCGAAGGGATTAACCCAATTGCAACAGCTCTTAGAGGGCTATGCCTATACTCATAGAATCTGGAGTTACAATACGTAACTATCGTTTTGGGCAATCAGCTTCTTTCTGCTTTACAACATTAACAGATCAATGCTTTCACCAGGCTTATGTAGAATAAATGGCTACTCTTATCTTCAATACACATTACTTTAATGAGAGTGGCAAACATCTAATTCAGTGTCACAATCTCTAAAATTACTTAACTGGCAAACAAGCAAAAGTTGTTTTTGCAAGTGTATTCCAAACCATTTAGGCTTCATTATCATCATAGTGTAAAATATTGATGGATAAGAAAGCAATTGCACCAAATCATCAACCGCGCAAAGACCATACCCCAAAACAGTGATGAGGCTGCTTGTTTGTAATGATCCATTATGATCCAATTTGTTTAATGTCAGATAGGAATATAGGATTCCTAAATTGACTGACTGTTTTTTTAATAGGATATTTGATTTCATGTCTGCGTATGGAGAATTGTAATGCCTTTTAACATCTGACACTGTAATTTACATCAAACAGTAGTGTGTAATAATCACACTAATAAAAGCATAGCCTTAAGAAAAATCCATAGCAAATCCCAACACACACACACACACATATATATACACAGGAAAAACTGTGTATGTCCTTACCTTAGTAACAGCAGGGTATCCGGCAGCTACCTCACCAGAGCAGTAGGGCTTCTCCTCGTGGGAAACTTCGACAGTGGAGGCCCACTGGTCAAGGAAACCATTGGGTGTGTAAAGGCCACAGTCTCTCACGCCCGTCTCTCGCTCAAAGTCCTCACACACTCCATCACCATCATAGTAGTAACACATGCTTGGCTCCTCTACAGGTGAACAGACAAAAGAAAAAAGTTGTAATGTCAAATAAATAAGTATCTGTGTTTGATCTGTACTTTGATAGTGCATGCATTTGATGTGTTTGATAGTACTTTTTCACTAAAGGAAGGTTTAAGTACAGCCAAAATATCAGTCAGTCAGATTGTACATATTCCCTGCCACAATGGCATAGCATGTTTTCACTTGCACAAAGCCATACAGGTTAGTTATTACTCACTTCAACCTTTACTACTCACTCCTATTCTCTTATCCTTTTTTTATAAAACATGTGTTCCCATGATCCTTTGGGATATTACTCTAACCATATATATATTGTTTAGAAAGGTGAAGAGAGGATCAGATAAAGAAAAGGAGGAAGGTAAGGGACAAAAGGTGCATAGAAAAAGTGTGATAAATTCTTGAGTGCATGACAATCTACAAACAGAGACAGAGAAGATGTTATTGTCAAAAAGAAAGTAAAAAAAAAAATGAATGGGAGAGTGTGATAAAGACAAACACAGAGACAAGAAATAGGGAGGAACCAGACAAAGTCAAGTGGGAGAGAAAGATACAGCCGTCATTTTTACAGACCTCCCGCCCGGAGTTAAGGTCTGGAACTGGAAGCCTTTAGACTGAAGGAGAGGAGAGCAGAGCAGGGAGGTTGCCTGGGCCTCATTGCTCTCAGCTCTAAGCTCAAGCAGTGTCAGCCGGTGGGGTTCCAGTTAGGGGGAAGGCGGGATTCTGTGCCAAGTTGGCTGGGGCCTCCTCCTTGAAATTCCAGCTCTCTCCAGCAAAGCCAAAAACTCAAGTCAGTTCTGTGCTCTGGCAATGGTGAAACGAGGGGCTACTGAGGGGGCATACAGACTAGGCTCCCGCCACTCACTCAGCAGGAGCAGAGGCAAGGAAGAAGGGAAGGAGCGAGGCATAAGGAAGCTTAAATAGTGGCTTGTGAAAGCTGCAGAGGTAATAGGTAGTGTGAGTGTGAGCTACAGAGAAGGAAAAGGAGTAAGAGAAAGGGTATTGCTACAGTATTTGAATTTCGACAGGGATAGACTAAACAGATAACAGAAAAAGTGGAAAGATGATTGCGTGCAAGAGCAAAAAGAAGACAGCCCTACAGTTGGAGAAAGAAAAGACAGATGAGATGAACAAAGATGACGATGGACAGACAGAGAAAAGAAAGGTCCAGAGGTTGTAAAAGCAAACTATACCTGTTTTGTTTGAATTTTTTCAAGACAGCACCCCATGCTACAATGTCAAACACAGGCAAATCTGACCCTCTAAAAGCAACACTTTTCTGATAGTGAGGATATGTGGCTTAAAAAATCATAATGCATTTCCCTTATGCTTTATCTGCACCTGTTGACGGTGGCTTGGAGCCCTTTCGAGACAACACCTGGAATTGCGGTGGTCATGTGAAAAGAACTTTGATTTCGTCAATTCCACATTTAATTTGGCTCAATCGTGTGAATAGCCTATTTAAGCTCATCCAGACTGTAACACCCTGACCTTGTTGTATTCTTAGTGTCAAGTTTCCATCAAACTCTCTCTTTTACTATCCAACACACTGACAAGTAGGCACTCTCTCACACATATAGACAGATAGACAGAAGGTCCCATCATTGTAGTGTCAGATTTCAGAGCAAAACTACAACTATGTCAGACAGTTTCAGACAGACACACACACACACATATCCATTTGCAATGCAGTTGGTGGAAAAACAGCACAGCCATCCAGCAATCTGACAGGGATTAAGTGGTCACTTCACAGACGCTCACACGTGTGTGCATACATGCAGGGAAGTGCACAGGTACGGGATATTGTTGTTTGCCCTGATTGGCTTAGCTGCCCCTCTGGTGAAAGAACCTAAATACCTTTTTTATTGTTATGTTGCGGTGGATGCATTATTTTGATATAACTAATATATACTAAAGGTAAATCAAATTAAATTGCTATATCATCCAATCTTGACCTCAGCAATGCCCTCTGCCCAGTCATGTAACTTTGCTTATATTCTCACACACGGAGTACAGCAAATGAAAGAAGGAAAGCCAAGCCCTTCTGCCTTCACGTAAGTTTTTAAAGTTATAAAGATTATGACAAATGCCCTGTGAATAGTAACCCAAACAAATCCACTTGAGCTTTGAATAAAATGCAGCTTCAGCTTGTAATGTTTGCATCACATTGCGCAGCATTGCTTTAGCTATATTAACGCAAAATTCTACATTATCACCCAAAGCTAATGCCAGCTGTCGCAGCAGCAGGCTATCGTAGCTACTACGTTACGTCAGTTACATTAGTGTGTGTTCTGTAGAGAAAAGAGAGACTCAGATGTGATGGTCTGGACTCTTGAATCATGTTAGCTTATATTTTGTTTACAGTCAATATGTTATATGAGTTTTCAACCAACTACAAGATGTGACATTGGTAAAAGTGAAAGGTGCCTTATTTTGTTATTAAATGATACATTAAAGTCTTAATTGGTTAATGAAATAAACTTTCCATTTAAAAAAAAGAAGAAAAAAAATTTATAGCCTAATGTTAGTTTTGTGTAGCCTGGCTCCGCCCTCCTATGTATTTATATTCAATTTTCATTTCCTTCAGTACTATGTCTGGGTTCGCGGTATATTGTTTCTTTAACTGTCTATGGGTTTTCTCCAGCAATATTTTTGGCAGTCCAATCAGGGAACAGAGGGTGTGGCTGACAACGATGATGTTGAGGCTAGAGTTGTAGTTCCGTAATAGCAGCAAAGCCATTTGGTACATTGTGGCAACGCTGCCAAATATCCAGAAATTAAAGCCTGAGCAAGAACAATCTTGGCTGAGTTTTGTTGGTGGCCATGATGTTGTGGCACTTCTCCCCACAGGATTCGGGAAAAGTTTGATTTTCCAGCTCGCTCCGTTAGTGGTAAAGGAGATGGCTAAGGCTAACGCTAGTGATGCTAATGCTAAATATAAGCCTTGTCGGTTTCCCCTCACCAAACATTAGCAATTGGTTATGGTAGATCCAGAGTGGCTCTGGGCAGAGCCAATAGTTTTAAACTTAAACAGACTAGCATTCAAGGAAGTTAACACTTGTCAATGCAGAGTGGCCAGACTCTCTGTAACAATGAAATGTACAAGAGTCTAAAGGTCAACTGGCATCACTAGTGTCAGTGTTCAGTTTTATAGCCGTGAAAAGTATAGTATAATGTATGAGTTACTTTGTTCAGATTCTTTTTCCAGATTAGAACAATGGCCCCTCCAAATGTCTGTGCACATCCCTGCAAACATGCATGCACTATAAATCCACACACACATACAATCACAATGGGGGGGGGGATTATTGTCTACAGCAGGAGAACTGGATAGGAAACCATCCATCTATTCATAAAACAAAACAATGTAGGATATGCCAATCACTCAACTACGTAAAGAAGATGACACACCATTTAAGAAAATAATGATTTCCAGATTCCATTTTTTACCAAGAGGTCAAAGTGATTATGATACCTCCTATTTTTTACTTTTGAAAAAGGCATGAAGCACTTGAATAGAAGACGTCCAGATGTTAAATCGGTTTGTTCACAAAGTTAGCTTTTGGGTCTTATCCAAAACTTTGCAACTTTTTTCAGTTGAATCCATGCAGACAATATTATGGCAAAGAGGAATAAATAACTAATGTTATGCAATATAAGAAAGTGGTGGTCAAATCATAACTTGATAAATGCCCCATGTAATGTAGCATGTCATTGACTTTTGGCCAGTAAAATATGTTTAGAAGCTCATCAGTAAACATTATTAAAATAATTGAAACTTTTCAATATAGGCTGCAGTATTGTAGTGTTTTAGTATTGTAGTATTTTATATATAGGTTTTCTGTATTTTTTTTCAGACACTTTTCTTTTCAAAAGAAATCAATTAATTTAAGTCAGTTAATTCTATTTTCAGTATTTTCCGCAACTGCAGTTGAGAGAAAGAAACCTGTGACTGCATTTTAACCTTGACGATACCTTTGTCCATATAACTTACCAACACAGTTGAAGAAGGGCTCTTTCTTGCACTGACTGGAGCAGCCATCCCCATTCATAGAGTTCATATCATCACATTCCTCTCCTTTGGAACTAAAATATCAGGAGGAGGTACTCAGAAAACATGCACACACACATACCGCCAAATGGATAAATACTGAATGTAACACATTAGGAGTAAAGTTTATTTTTGTGAAAATGCTTTATTGCACATCTGTATGGATGATTTCATATATATTTAATCATGTTAGTGAGGGTGCCTGTTACCTCTGGATACGTCCATCCCCACAGTAGGGTGCCCCCAGATCGTGTACCAGAGGTGGGGAAGGCTCACTTTCACTCCGACTGGAGATTGTTTGGACCTGGTAGGTGTACACAACATGTGGCGCCACATCCCTGCACAGAGAGAGGCAAAGATCACAGTAAGTCCACATATTTCAGGATAATGTGAAGCCTCGAAGAAATGTCTGATAAAGAATCACATATAAAGAAAGGAGTAAGAGCAGCTGAGAAAGATACTCGAACCAGGCCTGTGAAGAACGGATCGATAAGACTACTACACTGTTTGCTAGTGTGTGTTGTAGCAATCTTTAGGTATCTCAAGTACCACTAGAAAATCTGTTTCAGCACACACTTCCACACATCTACCTATATCCAGTCACATTTACCCGGTGTGGGTCCAAATTTGTTTTGTTTTCTCGCCATAGTGATTTAAGGAACCATCATGATGAATACACAATGGACAGGAGAAATATTGGGGGACTACTCACTTTGCTGGTGTAAGACGCCATGATGGTTTCTTGAGTCACCATGATAAGGAAGTCTGAAAAAAAAGTCTGAAAGGAAGAAAAAAACATAAATGAGAAAACCAAAACCATAAAGAAATAAAAATATCAAAGCTGTAAATGAGAAACCATAAGCAAAGCAGCAAAACAAAACTCAAGGAAAGAATACTGTAAATGAGAAACAACAAAAGTGCAAGTGAGGGTGCTGTCATGACGTCATTAGTTGTCCTGTTTGAATTGTTATTTCCCGCTTACGTTTTCTCTTTGATCTGTTGTTTGCCTTTACATGTTACTTGTATTACCATCAGGTTTAATCATTTTTGCTGGATTCTGGCCCTGTTTTACTATGGGCAGGTTTACTGTAAGCTAGTAACCAAGTGTAAATGAAACACATCATGGGTCTCTTCAGACTCATCAAAACATCTTGAGACGGAAGAAACATTGAGCTGAGGCATGTAGCCTGTCTCATGAATCCACAATATTGTTTCATTCTAACAACTTTCCTAACAGGAAATGAAACTAAGAACAAAAGTTTTAAAAAAAAATTAACAAGTAAAGGCAAGCAAAGAATCTGAGAGTTTATGTATTTATTTATGTATTATGACTATTATAAACAATAAAAACAGGATAACTGATTTTCACATCAGCACTCTCATTTGCAGCTGTGTTTTCACAGTTTTCTTTCTGTTTTGACTTTTCTTTTGCTTATAGTTTTGTTTTCTCATTTCTAGTTTTGATTTGTCGCTTATGGTCATGGTTTCTCCTTCATGGTTTTTGGCTTTCAGAGTTTTTTGACTTTAGTTTTTGTGACTTTATTTCTTTACATTCTGATTTTGATTTAGACATTAACTCACTCCCACACTAAATTATGTTCTATGAAGGTCTTGTCTTTTCTGAATTCTGTATTATATGCATTTTCTGTTGATTGAGGACTGTCATGCACACATCACAGTTTCATTTATTGTCATGTATTGGTGTTATGCAATTGGTGCAACTGGTGATGCAACTCTTTTTTGTTTGAATGGCAGGTGAATACCATGTTGGAAAACACAAGGACCTGATGTGCTCATGTGATGTTTGCTAATCTGGATAACAAATACTTTAATTAATTGCAAAATAGTCTTTTGAAACAAATTATTTTTAAGACCGAAGTTATAGCAACTCTTTCATAATTTAAAATACTATATGGAGTTAAAGAATATCAGCAAGTAAATCAATACAGTTTATAAGTTAAGAAATCTCTGCAGTTTCATTTTTGGTAAGCGTGACTGTCACCACTACAGAGAAAATGAGAACATTTGATGCAAACGAGCATAAGAATGCATAATTGTTGTGTATAATCATGGCTATTATTGGTTGAGTACATGGCAAAAATGAGGTCCATGAGTGGGGAACAACATCAGGAAATGAGGGTAATAGGACCAAAAGGTTAGCCATGAATCATTTCATGAGGACAATTAAATATTATAGACCGACTTTTGGAATGCCCTCTGCAAAGCTGTAAATGCAGTGACAAGCATGCAGGGATACTGTACGAGGGCATACATGGATTTATATGCTCATACAAATACATACTGGCACACACACGTAATACCTTTGTTGTTAATAGCACACTGCCAGCCAAGTATTTGGCCTTAAACCTAAACAAGAGTACATAGGATGAACCACTATTCCTACTGCTGCCATATAATCCCCAGTGTAAGAGCAATGCCGCACCAGCAGCAAACATTGCCATAAAGGTTTCATCCAAGGCCAAAGATAAAGTCAGCAATCAAACCAAGAAAGTGTTTGAGTGATGTGCAGGGCAGTCATAATCCTTTATGAGCCCTAAGTCAGACCATTCAGTTTAACATGGTGCACTAATTACAGAGTTGGTGGGTTGATTCCTGGGTCCTCCTGTCCACATGTCAAAGTGTCCTTGGGCAAGACAGTGAACCCCAAGTGTGGGTGAATGAATATGAGTGCAGTCAAATGTTAAAAATATGTTAATAAAAGCAGCAGGTATTCTGCATTCCCATGTATAACTATAAACACTCAAATGTACTGCATTGCATTCAGGTGTTCAAGTTCATGTTTGCTTGTGGATATTTTTTTTCCCTCTCATCTCCTTTTCTCTTTTTGCTTGTTCATCACAATTACCGGCAGATGAAATTAGAACAAGTTCAAGTTAGCTGAACTGTCTTAATTATAAAAACTGATGGACCTAAAGATCATGTAACAAAATTAATTTCCCCACAGCCAAATTTGTGCCTAGAATGAAATATTTATGTTGGCTTTATTACTATCAACACAAAAAGTTTGACCTGACAGACTTTTTTATACTTCAGTATGTCCTGTTCGACAATATTGGCTCATGTTGGTGTAACTTCAGGCTACACTCAAACATGCCCCCTCTAATTGAATTAGTTTAGCGGCCCCTGGAAAAGTCGACCTGTGGGAGACTTAATCTTTGAGAAAAGCAAACACACAGAATAGGCGGAAAGAAGAGAGAAACTGATATTGCATTGCAGGAAAGCAGCACATGAATTACCCTTTTATGGATAATGAGAAATTCTGGCTATTATACTGTAGGTAATCCAATGCACAGAAAAGTAATTGCACCACTTAATCAGGCCACACTGAGAGACATGGTCATGCAAGAACAAGCAAGAACAAAAGAGCCAAGTAGCTAGATCTGGCTGAGTAGGAGGCTAACGAGGAGAAGAACACGACTATACTAGAGAAAACAAGTCGAGAAAAAATTGAAAGAAGTAAAAATAGGTAACAGGAAGTAAATGGTAACTTTTAAAATAGGGCCTAGCGTTGTATACAGTAGGGCAGGGTGGCTTCTGTGTAAAATAGGATGAGTTAACAGTCATCTATTCCTCATTATGCTGGTGTTGCTCAATCAATCTTCCCACGGGTAGAATCAAGATATTGCTCTGCCAATAGCTTTGAATCAGCTGATGTTTATTGTTCATGTTGTATCCAGTTATTGGAGATCGAGAGCCTAAAGACACCTGACAGCATTGTTTGCATGTTTACATTTTACTGACACACTGTAAAATCTGACAAGTTGATATTATTTATTTTAATCAAGGAAACTGATTTTTGTTTGTATTTACTTAATTTTGTTGTATCTTAAAAATGGCAAGTGAAATTAACTTGTTCTTTGTAAGGGGCTCAATGTCTTGCAGTCCTGGGACAGATAAGGTCCTCTTTCAGCAGCAAAGGCAGAAGTAGCATGATGTTGATGTACCAATACAAAAAGTTGAAGTGGATAATGCACAACCATGGTCAAGCTGTGGTTTGCATCCAAGATCAACGTTGATGTTTCTGAAAACCAGTTAGTAGCATAAATAGTAGCCTACTGGAAACACTTTTTGAACCAGATCTACAACGTTCAGCAGCTTGGGTCTAAATCTAGACCATCCACAATTATTTCCCCACTGAGAACTCAGATGTCGCTGTGTCATGAATTGCAACTTGCTTGGGCCACATAGGCAGCTCCCCACCTGGAAAATCAGATGCCATCTTAACAAACTAAATGATCAGAACTACTTTGCTCAGTGTAGGCAGCAGTTGACTATTGTCAATGTAATGGTCTTTTTATTTGAAAATATCATACCATGGTAAAACAAAGTGTTTCCAAACAGATTTCAGAGGTTGTTTCAGATGTATACAGAACCAACAACATGTGCATGACTTACTCCACATGTAATGTTTTAACATCCTGTGCTGCAAGCAACAAATGTTACCTGGGTGTCATAATGCACCATTGGTTGTAGAGGGTCAATAGTGCAACTCCTCATAGCGTGATAACTCTTTAAACATAACTTTTAACCTGTTCCCAATTAGGTGAATGCTTGATTCCTCCTGACCTCACTGCTAATAGCCATGCTGTGTTAGACGCTGCGGTTAGCAGCAAGGAAGAATGAAACAGAACAAGTGGTGCAGATATATCACAGTTCCATAGATCATCTATCCCTTAGAACGTGATGAGTGGGATATATATAAGAACAACATTTAGAGTGACAGGGTCATTAATTAACAGTAAATTTGTAGAAGTGTTTATTACCAGTATCATCTCTGGATCCCACTTGATAAAATACAATCATTTGACGCAGGTGTATGTAATGGACAATATCCTGTGAGAGACATGACTTCTGGCGGCCATCCAGACTTCTTTAAACCACATTTTCATCTGCAACTGATTAGATATGATATGTAACTGATCTCAGATGCAACTCATATTACAAAGGACTTCACTTCAGTTGCAGACAAGGTGTCACGTGATATGATTTCATCACTAGTGCTTCTTTGTTTATCCAGACATTCTTCTCTTCTCCCTTGTAGAAATAAAGGTTTTTATCTTGGCTCACGCTCAAAGTCAGGCACAAAGAAACTGAAATATGACTTCAAACGTGTTTTGATAGCACCAGGTGATTACACATGGAAGCATGAGCTAATGTATGTTCCTGCTACTGAGAGCAAGACAAGTACTGGTGGGTTTCTGTGTTTATCTGTGTGTAAGTGTGTGTTCCTGTTTCCACTAGTGTGTGCACTAGGCTTATGTGTGAGCATGCATATGGATGTGCTTCCGTTCTGTAGCTGCTTGTTGTTCTTGGCTGAGCGATCCCAGATGAGAAAAGCAGATACATTTAAGGAAGTTGAGAAAAAGTCTTAGATTGAGCCTGCAAGAGCAACAAACAGGGCAATGCTTCTTTTGTCAGTATGGCAGCTGACACACATTTCAGATTTCACTGCTTTTCATTTTAAGCTTAGAAAATAGGTACTTTAAAAGAGACAGACAAATGCACAGTCCAAACCCACAAATACCAGAAAGGTAAAGTGTGTTGTTATTATTGCAATCGACTATCTAAATTGCAGATATTGATTACAATTGTTATCTTTACATGAAAAAGACACAGTAATCACAAGCACAGCATCTGCCCAAGAGATACAACCTTCTTCTTGACTATCCACACAAACAAACCTGCAAACCCACTTCTGATATCCAATATGTTTCAGTAGTCCCAATTCATTCCTATAAGATTTGTCTCTTTCCTATCATGGTAAACAGAGTTGTGGAAATATGAGTGCACCAGACATCCCATGACTCTCCATTAGGACTACACTGTTCACTTTGTCTGCAACTCATGAGTGTGTTTCATATTAGGAGGATTACACAAGGCTCATTTCTAATGTCCAACATCCTATAGAGTAAGCAAGGGAAGGTTGGCCTGTTATGAAAAAAGAAGCTGTTAAGTCAAATCAATGAGTGGTGAGAGGAAATGAAAAGTTTTTGTGAAAATAAATTTTGTTGCCAAAAGATTCATCGTTTATTTTAAATACTGATAAATTACTTGACACTAAAATTACTCTAAACGTTAGTTTAGTAATATCAAATTCAAAATGAATACAGTTTACATTTGAAATATATACTTGTTGTTATTTACATTGCCAATGAACCAAAACTGTCTTAGGGAATACATCTTTTTTTCTTCCATGTATGAACTGTATTTCCAAAACAAATATTAAGTCTGCTCAATACTTAAGGCCGTGCTGTGCCATCAAACCACACCAGAATTGGCAAAAGTGTTTATAGCTATTTCAGATAGGCAATCATAGTATTGCAGTGATTTGTATACACAAGAAGTGACAGAAATAGTTGTGTAAAGAATGAAAAAGGAGCTTGAAACAGCCACTGTCATTTCAATAAAACGGCAGGTTTTATTGATACATGCAGAGGATACTCACAATGATGAATGCCAGAGTGCAGTGCTAATTTTCACAATTAGCCAGAACACGTTTAGCTCAAAATCCATAAATAAGCAAATCTAGAATTTTCTAGAGACATAAGGTAGACTGACTTCTCAAGAGGCAGTAGATTAGCTGAGGGATGGATGGGCATGGGGAGTATTATGTGGAAGAGTTGTTCAGAACCAGCGTAGAGTCAGATTAAAGAGGGGGTGTGGGGTAGTATTGATGCTGGGGGAGCTGCCCTCTCTCTCTTTTGGCTGGGAGGTCTCTTTACATCAGCTCTGAGATAGGCTTTGACTGAATGACAGCTCTGAAACCCACATCAGAAAGAGGATTAGCCAATGGGCTGGGGTGCCTCAGAGCAATGGGGTCAAACTAACCAAATCCTCCTACTTTCTCTTTCATACTTTCTCAACCCCCTAATGTTCTCCCCCCCCTTGAGCCTAGCAATGATTTACCCCCAACTTGTCCAGCCTTTCACCGCTGCAACTCTTCATTCACTTGACCCTTCTTACTCTCTACCATAATTTACTCTGTCACCTTGACCTCAAGCCCTTAGCCATTTCAAACTAACCCCCACGCATGGATAGAGCGAAGATGTCAGTTCTCCTCTTTCTCACTTTGCCCCAGCTCAGGTGAAGGCCAGTGGCTTGACAGTAGGAGGTCAATCAACCCCCTCAACCAAGACCTTCATCACTCTATCCAACCCAATGGAAACATGTTACAAGAAGAAGCAGCTTACTGTGTGATCAACAAAAGCATTTCAGCAGTTGCACCAAGGCGATCAAACAGAGCACTTCACAAAGGTTCTGTCAAAGGCTGTGTTTGTTGTCAGACAAATTTCTCTTGAGTGAACCTTGGTTAACCTGTTGGATGCTTCTTTCTCTTAGAATTATTTGTTTGTTGAAGAATGCCACATTAGTACTATTCACCAGAACCTGTTTGCATAATACTTGGTTTAAGTTGTGCAATGACATGCAAAGACACAACTCACAAACTGCTTCCCTTGCATCAGTATCAGATGTTAGCTATAAAGTATAATGGCTATGCAATAATCAATAACCAAGAGTAACTCAAAATATTGGAAGAAAAGTGCCCCTTTAGAAAGTTTTTTCTCAATTGTTTTCATTTTGTCATTTTTCGAATTTCTGTTTTTAGGTTTTGTCTAAACCGATTTTAGGTTAAATGCTTCTTTTTTTAAAGACAACAAATATATTTGTGTTGTTGTTGTTGCACCTTTTCTTCATTTCAATGAATTAAAAGCTTTGATGGCTGGAACACACATACTTGCTATAAAACTTTTGACCATTTAACAGACAAGATTCCCTAAACTCTCACAACAGAAAATAGTCAGCCAGTGCCACTGACCACTACCACAGGAATGCAACCACAGCTAGTAAAATACACCACAGCAGTGAAACTACCTACAGTACATCAATATTCACTGAAGTGTGCCAAAACCTCCAAATAAATGCATCCCTACTGCAGACAGCCTTCCACGGACACATCCATTCAAACAGAAAGTTGTGTGTGACACTTTATGTAACTTAGGTATCATCACTCCATCTTGCCTCACATGCATACTCACCTTTTCGGCTCTTATTAAGCAGTTTCCTTCTCATGAGAACCACGCTGACAGCACAATAGTGAGATGGCACAACACACAGCAGTGTCAAGTATAGCACAATTTTTATCGAGTCAGCACATTCCATGAAAGCAAAGCACTAAACTCTCTCCACAGTGTGCAGATAATACCTTTAACAAGCCAACTTGCCCTTGCTTCATGGAACATGGGAAAACAAATGTGGGCAACAACAGACCTCTGACTTAGGAAACAAATGTTGGGCAGTAGATTTGAAACTGCAGAAGCAGTGGTGGCTTGATAGTGCTCCCAGGGGTATTGAAAAGGAAATCTGGTATTACAAGAACATATTTTTGTGGATAGTTTCCACAGATAAATAAACACCTTCTAACTGCCGTGTCCAACAAAACCTGATTACATCACACTAAAGCAAGAAGCTAAATGGTAATCACTCCACAATACTGAATTTCTAAAAGAAAATACTTTGGGTAAAAACAATTTCAAATCAAAGCATGTCCAATTAATTGTATGGCATTTCCTCCTTTGGTAGGGAAAAGGTTAGTCTTTCTCAAACCTTGACAAAGACCAAACTTTTACTTGATATGTTATTTAGAATTTACTCAGCTCATAAATATCAGGGAGGACAAATGAAGATATTTGTGCACCTACCAGGTCACTTACCTGTCTGTATATCGGCGGGTAGGTTCATTCAACCTTAGACCGTGTGGTGCATGGGTGAAGGGTGGTTGACGCAACAGGCGGTAACGTAATGGTTGGCAATGCCTACAATGTATGCAGTCTGGCTGGGATGCCAAAAGGGTGGCATCAATTTCTAGGTGTTGTTCCATAGTAAAAAACTGTACCCCATACACCTCTTCCTCTATGTCCAGCTTTAAAGTCAGTGGGGTGTCACAGAATACATTACTGGGGCCCAATGAAATGTTGTTCCCACTGACAGTCAGTAGCAAGATGTTATGGATAGCTGGCAGTGCTGTTTCCTCTGGGCTGAAGAAGGTGACCCACACAGTCAGGGAGTCTGGTATCAGCGGGTAGGGGAACTCTAGTTGAAGCATGCAGCCCTGGAGAGGGCATTCTGACAAGCCGACAACACCTTGCTCAATCCCTGCATTGGGACTCCAGGTGCGCACACTTGGCTCACAAGCTTGCTCCACATCTGGAGGGCCTGTGGATACAAGACAGACACAACAAAATTACATTAAACATAAATCAGACACAATAAGCAAATTTGTATTTAAGGCTACAGGACCTGTAGCCTTAAATACAAATTTAAGGCTACAGGTCCTTACATTTGTCAAAGGACACAAGAAAATGGGTTAACCTAATAGCATTTTGACAATTATAAGTGCTGTCAGATCAAGAATTTGCATCAGTGATCTTTTTTAGTGTATCTACACATCTTGCAACATCAAGGTTGTGGAGAAACTGAGAGTTCATTGTGAGTCCATCTGCAGAGTAAAGGCAGAGCTAAGGTGTGTACCTTCTGAGAGGGGCCTGTGCAGGGTTCTCACTTCAGCACAGTCATTACAACCTCTAACAGTCACACTCCAGCCATATTTGGAGTCCACACACAGCTAACTCAAATTATCCCAAGTGACGTACACTAACATTCATCAAGCACTTTTAGAAGCCAGCAAGCAGCAGACACTATGTTCTCCCTCGATTTCCTTTTGTGCATTTCCAAGCTGGCAACCAACGAAGCCATTTGCTAACCTCATTTCTGGGCACTGTGCAAAATTCCAGTGTTTAATCAAGTGAAGACTGAATATGGTTTCCAAGCCACATTATCTCAACACATTTATTATTGTACTGTAAGTGTGTGTGTGGCCAGAGTGGAGGTGAATTGAAAGAAACAGAGAGAAGAGAGGGAGGGAGAAAACGGGGGAGGCTGGGAGAGAATGAACTAAGATACCCCAAGAGCATGGCTTTGCTCGGCTTATGCAGTCCTGGCTTTGTGGGTACATTTTCATTGATTTTGCAAGGAAAGGAGCTGTAGCCACTGAAAATATTTTGTAATGTCAGCTGTTATGATGGGCCCTACTCCTGCTCTGGCGCTGTTGCTAATGTGGTTGGAGATTTAAGAGGAGACAGAATAGGAGTGCCATCCACTGCGTAACCTGAGGCAATGTAAACTGTATTTCTAAGATGTATCTAGGATTGGCAGAGCAATCTGTGCAAGCAAAGGGTTTGAAATATAACATGAAAACTGTAATAATTTATATTTAATTATCTGATTAATTGCAGACAGAGCAGCCACCTTCAACAATTCATCAAAATTCACAATAAAAATATGAATGCTATTTTTTTAACAATTTCTTAACCCTCTAAGATTCATCAGCTGCTTACTGCTACATAGACTGCCCATCTCTAATGTGTTTGACCTATAAATCCCTTAGCGCAGGGAGAGGGGCCCCCATTCTGGGAAACATTTGATGAAATATATTGGGCATCAATGCAGAGTAATTGGTAATAGGTTCAACGAAAACCATTGTTTCTGTAGTCTCAAAGCTCTTGAGTATCTCATGAACAACAAAATATAACTGAAGGACAATGTTACATTTCACTGGAATTCTGAGTGATCAGTATGCATTCTTCATTGAAAGGAAACTGCTTTTAAAAATCAGATGGCAGATGGGCCTCTAAGTCCCCTTACGCATTAAACAGTAAAGATGGAAAAAATTGTTTAAATTACAAAGCAATTTTTTTTTTCTTAATAAAGTCAATCAATAAAAATACACTAACCATCAATAGTTGAACTGGAAACCTGCTTATTATGGCATTGTTTAAAATAGTGCCTTTTCCTCTGCTCATTTTTGTTGTTGGGGAAGTTAACACATGAGATGCTCAGTGAGAGTTCAGACCAAAAACAGTCCTGTGTTTAAAAGAATGCAAGGATCTGCGTTGGTGGGGGTTATGTTGTTTCAGATACCAATGAAAAGAGGAAATACGATTGTGGAAGTCTACATGGGTTTAAAGGCTTATCAGACAACATAACACTGCATATCGGTTTAAAATACTATGAGACAGGATCTTGTTACTGGAAATAATAACAGCGACAATAATTTATTTTTCAGTGTGATGATAGCCGGGTAAGCAGTAGAAACACATTGTTCACATTACAAAGTACTCTTATAGGACTGAGGACCCTATTTTAACGATCTAAACACACGACATGAAGCAACACTTCTTTCACCATTAACATCTACTAAATTGACAGTGACATACTCTGATACTAGTGTAATTTTTTGCCACATTTTTTATTCCCAATAAAACATACTTTTTATTAAGTCATCTGATAATTGGGCAACATCAGACAACTGTGTATTCCATAATTAGCAACCACGCTAGCCATTGAAGCTTGATGTTTTTCATGCATAGGTAAGAAAAAATACTGATACTGTGCTGTTCTGAAGCAAGAATGATTGACGTTTGATGAAAACTGCTCTAGAAAATCATACTGATCCACAAAAACTCCAGAGAGCTGGATGAATAAACAGACAGGAATATGTCCAAGCATGCATGCTTTATGCTTTCTAAGAAGTGTCTGGCTCTGGCTCTCACTATAGATGACCCACTGTCACACACTATTACACTTCCTCACTCCAAAGGCAGACATCAACCCCCTCCAACCCTTTTTCCTCTGACACACACACACACACACACACACACACACACACACACACACAGACACTTCACAGACACACTTTATGAAGGCAACTGACACTCTACAGCTTGGGAATCAATGTCACATCACATTGCATTCAGGGTACTTCAGAGGTTAATCCTTCACAGCTGTTTGCAGCTGTTTTTTGTTTAGTTTAGTTTTTTACACATGGAGCAGTTGACACAGGTGCTACTTTGGGGTCCACATCAATACAGATCATTTTGACTGATAGAACAAAATCAAAAAAAGGAGCTAACATACAGTACCATGACAATGACCATGAAAGTAGCAAAGAAATATAATTGAGTAGAAAGGGAATGACCAGAATAGGGCTGTGAATCTTTTAGCAAGAGTCTCGGATTTGATTCCAAATCGATTCTCGATTCAAAACCATTCCCGATTCAAAATCAATTCTCGATTCAATACATAGGCGTGCCAATTTCAGGAACTAGTTTCAAGTTATTTATTGCCAGATGCATAACAATTACAGAAGCAGTTATCGCCAAATATCTTGGGTCTCAGGCTCCCTCCAACAATGCTAATTAAAGTATAAAACAGAAAATCACAATTAGAAAAACTATATGAGAATCTAAGACATAAAATAATGTATGTTTCAATATAGGGATAGGCGCAAAGGCAAATCTAAGTTGAAAGGTAACATTTATTCATGTTAAATTGGCATTGACTTCAGTTTAGTGATACAAGGCTAAAGGCAAGGCTAACTCCTTATCGGCTATTACTTTGCACCCTTTTCCTCACCAATGAATGGTCTCTAGCTAAAATAATGGAGAAACTGTGGCTGTGTATCACCACTAATAAATGGTAAATGGACTGCAACGTCATAATTCTCACGGAAACAACATGTAAGAACAGCAGCATCGCGCTAACGTTACCTCCTCCGGTCTCATTGTTCATAATAAGTCATTGGAGTTTTACGGCAGCCGTCATTTGCAATGTTGCATTGCTGCCACCTTATGGAACGAGTCCATTAGTCTAATATTAGGCAATATCTAGGTTATTTTGTAGGAAGGAAGTTGAGAATCAATTCATAATCTTAGAAGATAGGAATTGCAATTCTTACATGAATCGATTTAGAATCGAGCCAATTGGTTAACCAGAGTGCTGAAGACTTGGTGGGTTCTGGGGGAATGTGACTCAAAACACATGACGGCAATTATGTATCACAGGAAAGTGTCTACAAATATGTTCCTTTACATTTTGTGTCACGCATTGTTCAACAATTACGCGTAATTGTGTTCATACTGTTTAGTTATCCTTGTTTCACGTGCAGGGTTATAGTGAGCCTGGCTCTCTGTACTGAATAATGTCGAGCCAAAAACTAACATGGCGTCACATAAACCAGCAAAGCCTGACACTGTAAGAGGCTTCTAATACTATCTTCGACCTAAACATACAGACACACATATGCTTGCCCTTAAGACTTAAGTGAATCCATACATGTTTACACACAAGCAAACATTTTGTACATTTCACATTCAACTGCAAATGTGCACATACAAATCTACAGGAATGTGTATTCACATAGAGCTACACACACAGACACACACACACATTTCCACACACATATGATAGCAAACATACACATCCCGGTCCTTTCACTTCCATTCATGCACACTGCTGTTTTCAATCAACCCAGGATCCTTCCTTGTGAATGTCACTAACCACATGCAATTCTCTTAACTATCTTGGGTGGTTTCCACCTCACCAAACCTCTCTTACCCCCTCCCTGAATCCATATCCATGTGTGGTTTTTGTGTAGTAGTTGTAAAGATTTATGAGAGGTAGTCTGGATTTCTCTGATCAAGCCAGTGTTTCCCGTTCAAGAAGTGTGAGGACACAGCAAGTCTTTAGATAACAGGTGCCATGTGTATGCATGAATGCACAAGTGCATACACACTAATCTTCCAAAATAAGGCAAATTAATTATTGGCATAATGAATTTGCCAATGCTTTAATTTAAAGTATCTTAAAGTGAGTAGGTAGTTTACCAGAATGAAAGTAAGTAACTACTGGACACTTATGCGCCATCACAGCAGGAAATGGCAGCTGTGATATCCAGTGAGAAACTGGCGCAAGCAGAGTTATAAGGGACTGGGGAACCGCAACAAACAGGGACCCCTTCCAAGAGGGAAAATAGAGTAGAGTTTACACACACCGCACGTTAGACAAGCCCAGACTTGCCTCTGGTACATACACTAAAGCCAGTGTGAAAGCAAAATTCAGTGACACACGCACACACACACACACACACACACACACACACACACACACACACACACACACACACACACACACACACACACACACACACACACACACACAATTAGACAAAGCCATACAATCAGAGAAAAAGATTTCTCTCTCTTAATTCAATTGTATGGCATAATATAACTGCTAACTATTATTAGTATGTTGTTGTTACGTTATTATTATGTTTTAAGTTTTTAGTTGCAGGGGATTGCCAATCGATGGTTTTTACATAAAGCACACATTGCTTCCATCCAGTTTACGAATCAGTGGTCTACATACATTTGATTGATGACTCATAACTATAATGCTGTAATGCTTGCTGTAAAACCAAGTAAACAAAAACAAAAAGCCCAATGCACTTACTGCTGCCCATGAATGGTGTGGGGCAAGCATGTGGTACAATTTGAAATGGCTTAATTTAAGATAAATAAATAAATATATGTTCCTACCAGAAATACCCCTTTTACAAATATGGCAATATGTGGTAGGAAACGATATGTTAATGAGCAGAAAACACAATTGCCCACATTACACGTTAGATTTGTTCTTTGGTATTGGCACAACATTTACAGGTTTGTATAGTTTATGGACCAACCAAGTATATGGATGCTAACCTTCCACAGCCTTGTTAATAACATTAATGAAATATGCTAAGGTTTACTGGTAGCAAGTAATGCAATCACACATTATACACCATTAACTACATTTATTTAAAGTGACTATATGTACTGTAACTTTTTAATGTTTCTAAAGCTGTCATTTTTCATACAATGGTCTTAAATGACCTCTGACAGTAAATGAGACTAACAGTGAAAAGAACGCTATTATGATATAGTTTTTAGTAAGGCATCTACCAAGGTCCAATTTTTCCTGCAAAGTCCCAGAATGATTTGCGGCAGGAAGGTGGCACTTCAGTGACACATTCTGATGGGTCACAGATTTATTTTTAACACCGGAAATGCTTGTGTTAGCGTATGCCAGCGGAGCCAGGTAAAAGGAAGTAGGATATGTCTTTATATAGGCCTAATTGTATTTTAATCTTATTTTAGAAGTTATCTATTGTTGTTGTTATGGCTGATACTGGTGCAGAACCATCACAAGAAAGAAGGAAATTAAACAAAGAACAACTAAAAGATAAAAAGTTAAAGGAATATGAAAGACAATGATAACGTGAGTCACTCTTGGTCAGGCTTTCAACAGATGGAGACAATTACGGGATAGTAAATGATTCAAAACCCAGAATTGGCCCTTAGGTATGTAATATGTCTATTTTATTCTTAAAATACCTAACAGTGCGTGATGTGTGTTATACATCAGTAGACAACATTAAATTACGTCCCCCTTCTATTGACCCTTACATTTTACTCTGTGTTTGTGTTGGCTTGCTATTTCTTAGCTTTTTCTCTTGTCAAAGTTGAACATATTAATCATTTTTAGAAGAGATTTTCTCAGACTGTTAACATTAGCGTTGTGACTGTAACCTATCTCTTTGTCGCTTGACAAATGAGTATCTGCGGTCAGAATGTGACAAGATGCTCTTTACTTGATTACCACTTTTTACAAATGTATTTCCTCTGTGGAACATTAACGTGAGCCAATAGGTTAACTCTTGAATGTAAAACTCAGCTCACACATTGAAGACAGACAGGCATAAACTTGCTAGCTTGCTTGCTAGCAACATTAAGGTTACAAATGACCCATAATGCAACATGCTCTTATAGACACAGGCTCTCTAGATAACACAGCGGGTACTAGCTTGCTTGGGCCCCAGTAATCAAGAAACTGACTAAAGACAGATTCAGTGCAGAGTGAAGAATGAGGAAGGAAACATATGCTTTTATTATGATAATTATCTGAAAGTGTACACTTGAGCCACATCTGTTCAATTTGTAAACCAACAACCACCATACAATGACAGTGTTCACTGTGATGAAACCTAACAACCATTAAGTATAGTACTATACCTTCAGCCTCTCGTGGGGACCAGTGTCCAGAAGGGGCACACGGTCGTGGGGAGGAGGAGTTGGTGGCATACTGGAGTAGAACTCTCCCCTCAGTGCATTTATCACACACTGATCCCACTTCTCTAGGAAACCAAGAGACAGCAACCAACTTAGATACAGGCCAAATACACATCATACAGTATACACTAATGGCAATAAGGTAAAATTATATGACAAATGATGAGATGAAAGATTTGGTGCTAATTACTTCACTCATTTTTGGTGTTTTAGTCTGTAAAATAACGTTAAATTACACTACTTGTTATATTAACCCATACAATAATCAATAATGTATTAAATCTCTATCAACTTTATTATACATACACACCCGCATCTGTTTGGCAACCTATGTAGCTCATTTCACCTGTCGTAAAAGTGTCCAGAAATCGGTGGAAACCATTCCAGGGTGATGGAATTATGATGCTGCTCAACCACTTGAGGTGACATTGGCACTGGAGGAGGTTTGGAGGCCGGTTGCCAGGTCTGGTAGATGAGATCCAGGTAGCAGTGCATCCTAGCAACCTGGTTTAGCGTGAAGGAGTCTGTACAGGCATCATCTGCAGGTAACAGAGGTAGGCGGTCAATGTGAGGACTGAGGATTGGATTTTCGATTGATCAGTCACACAGAAATAAGTAGGCATTAAACAATTCCAATGGTCTACATTCCATGAATGAAATAAACCAACTGCTCGTCTTTAACAGTATCTTTTTTCCCCATTTTACTATGAAAACAAAAAATGGATGCGCCCCACGCTGTGTTTTCCCCATGAAATGTCCCTGCTAAATTCCACACCTGTCTTAGTATGCACACAGACCCAACACATTTCTTTCCAGTCAACTCTGTGCATCAGTTTCATGTGAGAAGTATAACTGTAACGTTTCACCCAAGTAAGTAGCAAAACACATCTCACCTGCATAACTCATGTAGTTGTTAAATGGCGTGTGTGTGAAATGCCGACAGCCACAGGTTTCATTGCCCGGTTCAGGATCATGGCAGCCTTTGTATTTGGGAGTGGGGTTGGTGTCCGCACACAGGTCTCCAGTCTCCATTGAGGGCTCAGTCTCTAAACATGCATCATTACATGACTCGATCTCTGATATACCTCGGAAAACGTGATAAAGCCCAAGACTGTGACCAGTCTCATGGACCATTGTATCAGTGTGACCAAATGTACCATAGAAGGAAGGATTTAGTACAATTCCACCTGAGAAAATTAAGAAGAAGACAAATATACACATGATGTAAATACTGCACACAACACAAAAGCCTATTCCAGTGTAAAGTAATTGTGTAACTGGAGAAAGATTCCGACAATGCATTACTAATGCGTCTCCCCAGCTTCATTATCACCTTTTTCCCCTGTTAGAACTGTTATTAGGAGAGAAACTGCTTGGTGCTTGAAATGTAATCACTCAAAATCAACAATCTAGGCTGCCAAAGTGCATGTGGGTGTGCATGCATGCATGTATGTTGTTTGTCTTCTACCCAAATGTGTGAGGGCCTCTTTGTCCCAGGGCCAAGTGGCAACCCCTGCCAGATCTTCATCAGAAGAATTGGCAAAGAAGACATTCAGGTGAGTTGAGCCATCCAAATGCAAAATCTCTTTCAGCTCTTTGACATCCAAATAGGCTCTGGAAGATAAAAAGCAAAAAAGAGAGTATTTCACATTAAGTTAATAGCTTTACAATGAGGATAGTCTCTTCCAAGTGAATTCAGATTTCATCAAGCTAAAGTTTTACAAATAACAACTGTGTTGCTAGCCAAAATGAGCTTGCTCAGTGTTATCTTTCAGGGAGACGGAGCTCAGAATTAGGTCCCTGTTGAATTTAAATGTTTTCTTAAAGGTCCCATGGCATGAACATTTCAAAATATGAGTTTTTTTTAAACATTTATATGAGTTTATATTATATATATATACACACACACACACACACACACACACACACACATATATCTTGCCTATGATCCCCCAGTGGCTAGAATTGGCAGCGGGTGTGAACCAAGTCCTGGGCATCTTGCTCTTGCCCTTTATGGCCTCATAAGGGGTTACCTTCCCTTTCACTACTTTGCCCACCCAGAGAATTTGGTCAAAGAACTGGGAATCAGGCTGGTCTCAATTGTGACCAATAAATCATATTGTTTCATTGCAGTCCTTTCTCACTTACAATACACGTGTGTAATGAAAAAGGGGGATTACAGACCACGTTTGTTGATGTTGTCTAGGAAGTTCCAGATGCAAATAAACATTTAAATACCCCAAATATGGTCGTATAGCGCTTTTATAGTTGAGTTTTCATTTGTAGTGACACATAATGCCAAGCCGCAATGTGTTTTGTGTCCATGATGATGTTGGATGTTTTATGTTGAAATATAGTAAATCATGCAATTTTCCAATATTGTTTTTCTCTCTTTGATCATGCCCATGAGTGAGCTCTTTCTTCATTTTGACATGCAGTAAGACATGTCACATAAGTACCAAAACAGGTGCTGGTGGGAATAAATCCACTACCAGTGGGACTAAAAATAGTTTAGACATTTTTGTGACATTGCTTAATGTTTTTTATGGTCTTACAGGCTGCACTGCTGAATGAAATCAACAGTGAATGACTATCTTATCCTTATGTTATTTGATATTATGTATTCAATTCTTCACACTAGCTTTAAACATACAGAATAATGTATTATACTGTACATGAGGAGGTGCTAGCATGGCCATATAATAAAGCTACTGTATGTGTCCTTGCAGCAACACTGGTTCAATGTGTGTTTAAAAAAAACATCTTTTGATTGCCTGATAGATCTTCAGTTAATTGTTCAGGTATTCTGATATCTCCCCATGAGATCATATTTTTTCTTGGCCCTGGGGTTACTAATGGCAGCACAAATGACTACAATCATTGCAAACACTGAGTATCTTTCCAACAGTGAAACTGTCATTCATTTTATGAACACATCAAACACATTCAAGCCTGGCTAGTGGTCCTAGCAAAAAGCATCAACAAGCTCAGTCCTCTTTGAAGAGTCAATCAATTGCATTTGCTGAAGTGACGTTTATTCCTTTTCTATGGTTATAAAAGGCTCTGGAAATAAGTATGAAAACAGGAGTTTATCTAGAAACAAAACATGGCACAGGTGCTATTATCACAAATTAGATCCATTGGATGTTATGACCTAGTTTGTGAGACAAACTTGCCCTCCTTTTATTTTGTACTTATTTTATATGTGGTTAGGTCATAAAACTAAGTGTGATAGCAGTGAGGCTAAAACAACCATCCTTTACTGCACCTTTTTGCGCCTTTTTGTGAATAGTACCCTGTGTCTTTGATAGTTGATAAATTATGGCATTGTAAATAAAATAGATTACAATAATAGAGCCTGGTTGGTCTTGTGTCTGAGTTGCTACTGCTATCTTGCAAGGTTGATTTGCACCCATGCTGCATGATCACATTTTTTTAACCTGAACTCAACATCTGTTTTAAAACCTTAAGGTACATTTGAAAGTCATTTGTTTTCAATTTCATCAATTCCATACATCATAAACACAAAAGATCCTTAACATCAACATTTGAGTCAATCCAGGCCTAAGTTATAATACCAGCCTTTAAACGTACATAACATTTAATGTTGTGCTACATTATTTTGAGTAGATATCATGCATTGTTGTTTTTTAAAGTGTTACAGTTTTAACTTAAGTGAACTCAGGTAAATATAAGGATAAAAGAAAAAAATTCAAAGATTCATGCCTTTGTGAAGTGCAAAATCCTGGAGTGTGCTATTTATATTTACTCTCCCAGTCAACAGCTGACTTGAAATAAAAGTATATTTACACTATGTTTTGATTTATTGTAAAGTTATATGGTGGTGCACAGTTCCACTGGACAAAGATGCTTAATCCGGTTTAGATTTATTTTGATTACAAGCTAAGGGGGCGGGGTTATCTCCAACTTTAAAGCCTACACACTGCTAACATTTTACTATTGTGCCTATTGTCATTCAACTTTTCTTCTGAAAAACTGCATTCTTGCTGACATGCAACACAATTTAGGATTAATGGCCCAGTGATAATAACAGTGATATCCACAAAAATAGCAGCTCAAAGTAGAAGGAATAACATTTGGCATCTTGGGATGTCAGCTAAATTATAGTGGAGCATTTGGTTGCCAAAGAAGTGCAACTGCCTGAGTAGTACCACTGCGGCTTCAGTATTAAGGTAGTTTATTTTTATTGGTTAGTTTTAATTCACTGTATAATATATTTTGTTTTTAGTAGATCATTATACCATTTTATGTGATGTTGAGGCTACATAGTTGAACTACATTATAAGACCTGCAGAATCTATTTCATACTCTTCCTTGTCACATTTTTTCATCAATTCTTTAAATAAGCTTTTAAACAATGTTCTTTTTCCTATTTTGGTTAATAACTATATGTTTTAAAAGTAAATGTCAGCACAAAATACTAAAATGTGAGTGTAAAATCAAGCATTCTCTAACAAGTTAATTTCATACATTCAATGGAGCCTAAAAAAAGCAATTTAAAAGTGAGTTACGCTGGTGTTTGGTGGTATTCTAGAAAAATTTCAACCTGATCTCACAGAATTACGTGAAATGAACATGGCCCTTAAACTCAAAATCTGTGGCAGTTTCACAGAATCCTTACACTGATTTTTGGGCTTTCATCCTACTCGCTAACTTAGCCGCTCCTAATGCTAAGTCATCTTTTCATTCACTTTACATTGGCTTTGTTTTCTGGGGTGACCACACGGAATTATTACACATTCCGTGCCATCATTACGAAATGCGGTGTTAACAGTTTGTGATCATTTCACGGAATGCTTTGAGACCAGGCTGAAGAATTTACACAAGTGAGCTAATTCATGTGATACAACACTCCTGCTAAGGTTGCCACCAATGCACATTTCATATGCTGCCAAACAAAATATTTCATAACATATCTACAACCGTTTGTTGGACAAGTCTCTCTGCCTCAAATCATAAGTTGGATAAGGAGCTGCTTAGTGAAGACACAGTGCTCCCTCAAAACAGATTTTTTGGATAAAGGGTTCAGTGTAGCAAATGCTTTCTTCAAGTCTATGCAAGACAAACTGGGGGAACTCATTGAGTCCAGGTCTAAGGAGAGTGAGAGAGAACAGATGATATAAGATCCATCTTCCTAATAATTTCAGGAATTTCATTATTTCCTTAGAAAATATTTGTCCAGAGTTTTTGGACAAGCATGAGGTGGGGTGGGGGGTTGTTTGATGCTGAAATGATTGAGTCAGCAATGAATAAGAGCAGCAGTTTTACTGTAGGGTCACAACCTAACTAATCTGAGTTCAATTATTCTAATGCTCTAGGCCCTGTTACAGAATTGTATGCTGGATTGATTGTGGGAGGGACTTACAGAGCAAAAGCAGACAGTCTTAGAATACATACGTGTGTGCATGTTTTTGATTTCGGACACTGGTAAATAATTGGTAGAGGTTTAGGTTAGCTACCGGTGTAGGAAGCCGGTACCCAAAGATCTCATTGTGAGGTTGTTAGTTGTCAGAGCAGTTTGGGCCTCTGTCTTGCTATCTGTCCATCTACATCTTACTTAGACCTCCTCGCCAAAACCCTTTACCCTGGCCCCGGTGTTCTCTCTCGCTCTTTCTCCATTTTCATCCATTTAACCACACCACTTTGTCCTGACAAAAAAAACTTTTAAAGACGCACAAATGAAGAGAATGAGGGAGAGAGAGAGAGAGAGAAAGAGAGATAAAGAGAGAGAGATAGAGGTCAGGTGAGTTCAGAAAATCGCTAAATTCAAGTGTCACTGCAAGGCATCTGTTGCAGGGAGATCCAGGAGTTCGCTGGGCAGCTCAAACTGCCGTGTTAATGCTTTTATATCTATTACATATTAAATGGGGGATTATGACCTCATCCATTTACACCCATATATAATTCATATAAGCCTATAAATTTGCCTTGTATACATATGTCTGGGGCAGCATAGTATGAAAACTGGGGCGAGCTGGCATGGCAATGACTATCTCACGGCCAAGAACACTTTTAAAATTGGAGGGGGCCCTCAGCTCCTCTGTCATCGAGTCGGTCAACACCACAGCCCCTGAACCCATCATTCATCTCTGCCTTTATTACTATACTTGCACTCTTGTCTTTAACCCTTCCGACTTACTCCACTGATTATATTTTTCCTTCCATGGAAGATATGCATAAAAACTGCGTCAACGCTTAGATTCCAGAGCCTGCCATTACTGCTCATTGCTGAGGGAAGAGTTTGAAAAAGCAGGATTTGGAGACAGAATGGACAAAATGATAGACCGAATGCTCTCCTAGTTCCTATCTGAAGTCAGGGCTCTTAACAGTCAGTGCCTTTGTTGACATTTTTACCGCAATGACTCCACCAAGGCACTATCAACTACGTTTCCTGGTGTGGAATATTTAAAAAGAAAAAACACCTACAGTATCTGGCTACATATTACCTCATCATAGTCAGATGCAAATACTCTGCGTGCCTGGTGACCCAAGTAAAGAACCTTCTTACTCCACTTTCCCTTCAGTCCCCAAAGAAAGACGTCAATCAGCCCCAATGCGAGCACAGGTGAAACCTAGGCAACAGGTGCTTTTAAGTGTGCAATGGCTTTAAAAGGGGAAGGGGAAGTGCAAACTCCTGGTATTTACACCCAAGCACTCCATTATGTTTTATGGGATGGGGGCTTAAGGTTTAGAGGACCAACTGTAAAACACCAAAGTCAACGGCCTAGGAGATTAGCTTCCCACGCTGAGCTAGAATACAGTAGGGAGAGAGAGAGAGAAGAAAAGAGAAAGTGTGGTCCATCCATTAACCTGCCACAGTGAGAGGTATTGACTCAGGAGGGGGAAAGAGGTCAAGGGAAAACAGATGACCTATTAGCCTTTGATAATGGCAGGCCAGAACTTCATTTCCCAAAAACATATTGAGGCCGACATAGTTCTAAAATCCACCTTGAAAAGTTTGTGTATCCATCTTGCTTTAGTTTTGGAGGTTTCCCAAAAAACATTTTAATTTCAGTTACTCGCAAAAAACTTCTGAATGAGTTCTGATATTATGTGATTAGTCTTGTCCAGTTACCCGTATATTACATTGATCTTTCTTTGACTTGACTTGAGTAAAACCCACACATCAGCTTCTCAAACAACCAGTGCCATTTGTTTTTTTTGCGTTTCTGCAAACATAATGTAAATTCACATTGTATAAATTTACAGCCCCAATTTCAGATGTCCCTAGCTCCACGCATAAGATTGTTCAGCCTTATAAAATTATTAAAATAAATGCTGTCAGATAGCATCAATTACCACCAAAACCATAAGAAGTGTCAAACCCAAAGGCTGTGAAAACAATGCAAAATATTTCCCTCAACCAAATGTAGGGGGGGGAGAGGGGAGGTTATTATCAATGGTATTTTCAGAGGAGAGACTGTTGCAGGACCACAGAGCTGCCTGTGTCCCGATTTTTGAAAATACTACATGTAAGTGGTAACAGGCGCAAACCTAGCAAGAATAAATGCAGGACCACTGTTCCGCTGCATACGCAGTACATTGTTCATCCAGAATTCCATAATTAAGAAGGAATGTCAAACTGTTTGTAGTGCAGCTCTCTGCAAGTCTCTCCAGACATACCATAATCAAGGCAAAATAAGCAATCACTTGGGGAGATAATATCTATTTCTTTAGACTGAAAATTCTCTTGTCCTTATTCTGTCTTTCTTTCTTGCTGCTATCCTTCCTTTCACAAGCCCATCTTTCAAACGCCCCCAGGCCAGAGGGCTTGCAGTGGCAAGTGTTTTGCCAATGGCTGATGTCTAAATTAAGTAGTTTGCCTGCCACTTGATGAATGAGCTTCTAATGATGACTAAGCTGGAAGGGATATGATGGGAATTGAGAGATGGAAGCAACGACAAACCCACCTGCTTTCCCCCTCTGATGTTGTTAATTAGATGTCATTATTTAGCTATTTTGCTGTCATTTCAAAACAACAGCATAGTGCCAAACAGACAATGCTTCCAGCTTAACTGTAATTGAAAACAGCCCAGTTTCCTTGATTCATGCTTTGATTCATCAGAAAGACCCAACCAATCCCACACATAAGGTCCGGTAGTTGTTCTCCCTTTCGCTTGTTCCCACATGACCGTGGCAAAAAATCCTGACAAACATCAGAATTTCAGTCATTTTTGTCTCTTTTTCTGGCATAACCATAAAGACCTCCTGCATTATCCACAAAAATGTCTCAGTCTACTGTGTTGAGTTTCAGTGTACCGAGAAATAAACAATCCTGCTATTGGAGGTCTGGCACAAACCTTATTACAGCAAATTCCAGAGATTTATTCTGTCCTTGCCAGCTTTTACTCATCATCTACAAGCCACAATGACATTACCACAAAAACAAAAAAAATTGCATTTATGAAGGCCTCTGTATTATACTAAAGTAGCCGAATGAAACCACATAATCTCTTGCTTGACGTACAGTACACCTAGGAGAGTCTGTAAAACAGTTATTCACGTATAAGGGAAGTAAACTTTCTTCACTGGAAACATTCTTTCAGGCACCCACGTTTAGGGACCCATACCTTTCTCCCCAGTAAACATGTCTTTCAGTGGTTTCCTGGACAGAGCGGTATGTCTTTAAAATGATTTCCATTGCTACAAGCAAAAAAACATACTGGACTCTCTTTTCTGACCTTTAATTGCCCTTCCACTCTGTTTAGAATGTCACTCTTTCCAAACCAACTCCCTTCTCCAATCAAGCCAGCTTAATTAGGACCATTGGGTATAAGAGAAGGTGGGAAGAGTTGTTGAAAAATGTATACAAAAATAAGTGGTCTGGTTTTGTTACTTGGAAAGTAATCCAGTTGCGTTTGTTTTGCCTTGCTTAAGCGTGGATCACTGATTGAACCAGGCCAAGGCTAGATTGGACTAGCTGCTCCCAGAGGATTTCCCAGGCCACACATGCTGGGAGTTATGTTACACTCAGCCTCAGTCAAAATGGTCAGGAAATAGTAGGACTAGACATTAAAAACCTCTCTTCATAGATACATTTATGGAAAGATGTGTTGTTTGATTTACTCTAGACATGGGAGGCCATGGCGTGGAGTTGGTTTCCCAAAATTCATATCATATCAACCAAAAAAAAAGTGTAAAATTAAGTAAGGAATGCTGTGGTTGGATATGGCTTTTTAGGGAATTTAAGTATTTTAATAAACAACTAGCAAGGAGGATTACCAGTGCTACAAACATGGTAAGATGCAAAATGTGAAGAGAGTGATCTTACTTGTGTGGAGACGACCGGTTGAAGCATGTTTTGGTGACATCCGTCACATTGGGGTTACAGCAGTCACCAAGGTCATAGAAGAAGTTTTCCCAGTTACATTCAGGGTCACATACCCCGTTCCCCTGCTTATGCTCAGGGCAACGGCTCCGATGCCCAGACATGCAGTCACCTGCATCAAACCCTGTCAGTGGATGGTTGCATTCTGGGTCACATGCATCATCACCAACTTTGCTGATATCACAGTTAGCTAGAATCAAACGGCTTCGAAGGGAAGAATTGGACACGTTGTGAATGCTAAGTTCCCAGGTGATGTTGTAGGGACTAAAGGCATCATTTAGCTGCTGGTGCTGCAGGCTGATCTGGTGGTCTGATACAGTTGGTCTCATCTGTGCATCGTCCCAAACATTTATGACACGATATCGTACTTTCTTGGGCCGACGGAAGGTCCAAAGATTGTTGTAGTTTTTGATGACTTCAACATTGTCGCAGACAGTTTGACCACAAGTTGGAGGGTCCAGCGTCGTGTCTAATAATCCCTCCAAAATACCAACTCCACCACCACCCAGAAACCCTAATCGTCTACCTCCCCCCTGCTCAGGCTGAGGAAAGCTACCATCTTTTACAGTCAGCCATTTCCGACCTGGGTGCTCGAATGTTTCACGTATGACCAGCTGAGGTAGATCTTGGTGGTCCTCGTAGCCCTGCATATCCCTGACAATCTGCCTCTGCCCTCTGACCTGCCTCCATAAGCCCACCCGCTCCACTGCCCCCCTGTAATTATGATTCAGTGCATTCCCCCCAATCATAAGCACTTTGCACTGTTTGGTCAAATGGCTGAAGACATCGCCCGATTGCTCCCGACTGACGCCAACTTGGGCGCCATTGACAAAGAGCTTCATGTACACGCCATCATATGTGATGGCCACATGTGCCCATTGGTTGGGTACATAGCGAGCGTTGGAGTGGATGGAAGTCACTTTGTGGGCACGGTCCGTTTTAAGGGAGAAGAAGAAGCGGGGGTCACGATTCCCGTGTTCACTAACCGCCCGGATGCCAAGCAGCCAGCCTCGATCACTGGAGGCGTAGAAACATTTGTCGTACAGGCCTGGAGAGAGAATGAAAAAATCTGTCAATACAATACATGCAGCAATAATAAAAAGCATTGTTCATCGATCACCTGTAAGAGAGCTGGCACTTTCAATTCACATTTTCTCTTTTCAATAACAATTTATTTATTTCAGTATTTGTTGGTCAGCATCTACATCAACACTCTATAGATTATTCTGAACTATACTGAAAAGTGTTCTTTCCAAAGAGATTAAAAATGTAGTTGGGGAGCAAATGTATATGATATACATTTTTTATATAAATATATGTTGCCCTGGAAATTGGGTTGAAGTGCATGTTTAGCTAAGGGAGACCCCATGGAAATCTCTCTGTATAGGTTTCTCGTGAACACTGAGCGCATTTAAAGTCATTCGTGTAAATGCCCTTTGCCAGTGGGGTAGCCAGAAAAGGCTAGTTTTCTGCTATGGCCTTGTTTTTGTAGAGGCACCAAAACACCTTTTTCCTGTTTCACTTGGACCGTGTATGTCAGCTTCAGCATGGTAATGTGTTTTCACTTCTTAGGGGATCTCTGAATATTAACTTTGTTTGTTTAGGGCTTGTTGAGGTACGTGTAACACACACGCACACAAGTTCATGTCTGTGCATGTGTGTTTTTTAATGCGTGTTTGTGACTATGTGTATATACGGTCCAGTCAAAGTGTGCAAAGATTCCAAAGCACCTTGTAGTGCCTCACAAGGTCTAACTCAGCATAAGAAAGTGTGTGTTAGTAGGTGATTCTGTGGAGAGAGCAAGACTCCATTCTTGTCACAAGAATACACTCCTGGGAATTGCTGACGTCAGGGTTGTCCTTCTAACTGGTAATTATATCTATTCACAAAGCGACAATTAATATGTGACCGGCACACCTAGCCCATACAGGTATTGAGTCATTTGGCAAAATGGTGATTGCACAGACTTCTTTCTAACTTTGACCTGTTTCTAATAAGACACACCCCAATATGCATTCATTAACTTGGTATTTCAAAGGACAAATGTTCAAAGAGCAAGGGTTGGGTTCAGCATCAAGGTCAGTCCTTGGGACCTTTGATGACGTTTTTAGGCTTTCCCCTCCAATGGAAAGAAAAAGCCTTCCATCTGTCAGCTAGTGCACTCAAGGCTAAAAGGTGTGCTAAAATGCTTGTAGGGCTTCTAGTGTAAACAGCTGTCATAATTCTGCCATGCTCAATTAATCTAACACACTACACTTTTCCAGACCCTGCACTGTAACGCCTCTGGCTCACACAAACACACCTACGCACACATATGCATATACTTATACGGACATGCATATATACATGCTCATGAAATAAATACACACACTCCCATACACACAGGCAAATTGAAAAACTAAAGTACAGATTTGTGTATTCTCAGAAACACACACACAAGGGGATTTGCATGTGCACACATAACGGTAAAAAGCTTTTTCTGTCAGGTTCAAAGGTAACCTTCCTCGCATTTGCCATTTGTCTTTTTCCAGGAAAAAGTAAAAAAACTAAAAAAAATGTCACAAGGACTTGATAAAAAGCAGGGAGGAAGAGAACAATGAGGACTCCGTTTACTTTTGAGCTGTTCAGGCTCTGAAAGGTGAAAGAAAGACACTTTTCATGGTCATATGAAAGTGATCGCCAAAGCAATTTTCCCAGACACAATGGAAAATTCCATTAATATCTTAAAAACAAACTCAACGAACATAACAAGGATATTGATTATAAAAATGTCACTTGAAAACACTTGAGTTTAAACATTTGACTTGGCTGTCAAGTTTCACTCTGAATGAATTCAACTCAATGCTGGGTTTAATGAGTCATAAACAATCTACCAATAGTAAAACATGTTTTTGAACGTCAGATGAGATAAATTAACACCACCTTTTCTGCACTGTTACTTATACCCTGACACTGTCCTAACACAAAACCTTCCCATTAAATTACATTAACATTAATAAGAATTTAATCTTTCCAAACACTCATTAAATCACAGTAAGGCTACGTGCATGGCCATGATAATGATTCAAACTAATAAGACTGTGAAGATGTTTCTTGTTGAAGTAATGATTGTGAGTATAAGCATTGCACTCAGGGCTCAACCCCTCTTCAAACTCTGATTTGCTAGGTTATTAGTCATGATCTCAAAGTTATTTATCTTCCTTAGTCTACCAGTTACATTTGATTATGATAAAACAGGAAGAGGATAATTTTCAAGTTTCCATGAAATACAAACCAGCAAAGTAAAATTACTTTTTTTTTTACATTTTTGCCTGTATCATCACACTATCACTGCACCAAAACATGTATGTTACTGTATTGCAGCGATTATCTGCTAACGTCTGCGTATAATTGCCCCCAGCACGTCACGGAAGAGAGCCTTTATTCCTTGTGTGATTTATTTTCCTCTTCCTTTGATGCGGGACAACCCAACATGACCCGGATACAGGGGCTAATAAGGCACAACAAAGTTTGCATAACATTTGGACACAGAACTTGATGTTCTGATTGTGTGTGTGTGTGTGTGTGTGTGTGTGATTCAAAGGGCACAAGATAATCCACACCTGTATTTGATGATTGTTTTATCCCTCATCTGTGGAGTATAAAGTACCAGCTAATTGATCCCTGAACATTCTCTTTTTACCCAAGAAGTCCTGCTCTACCTTTCCGAGAAATTGTTATAAGAATATTGATTAACTTCATTCATATATTTTTATGAATTGTTTTTTTAACATGTACATATCATCACAGTTAAAAAAAAACACTGTATGTGCTGTATATACATGTCATATACATATATTCACCTACCTCATGGATATAAAGCAACCCGTTTTGTTTACTAATGTTATTGTTCTCATTATATATATATAAAGGCAAAGTGAAATCAGGAAGAAAGCAAGAATGAAGAGAGAGAGAGAGAGAGAGAGAGAGAGAGAGAGAGACAATGGTCAAAACAACACAGTAAAAAACAGCTGCTGCAAACAACACTATGCTGGGATCAAAACAAGTGGATGGAGCATTTTTTAGAGGCACTGGGATTTTTTTAGGCCTGAATTGGATTTAAAAGATTAGGCTTTATTGAATTTGTTTGATCATCATATTTGTTGTCTTTAAGGCCCCTCTTGCTGAAGGGAGCATGATGGGAGCAAATCTTTAAAAAAAAAAATAAAAGAAGAAGAAATGAACACACAAGATTATACATGAATGGTAATCCCTAGTAGGGAGGAGCCAGTACAAGATGGGGGCGGGGCACAACACTAACACCTGTACAAAATAATTTGATCTAATGCCACATCTGTAAAGCCTATAATGTTGATTTTCCGTTATGATTTTGTCTAAGGGGTGTTTATTCAACTATCATTGTGGGGACTGTTGTTAGTGTTGTTGTTGTACTGGGTTGCATAATACTATACAGATGTTCCTGTTATTGTGTCCATCCTCTGTAAATCTAGGAGTCACTCAGGTCACAACAGACCCTCTAACTCCCCTCTTCCCCAGTTTGAGAAAAGGGATTGGTTTTGCAGAGCATGTCCCTGCCAACTGGCTAGCACTACCTAAAAATGTACTGGACTGTACATACATACACGCGCACACACACGCGCGCACACACACACACACACACACACACACACACACACACACACACAAATAATAAAGGATGGTATGGCTCATCCATGAAGAGGGGGCTTTATTTAACTAGATAGGTTACACAGCATCAATACTTTACCAAGTCAACAAGATAATCAGCCTTCCAGTAAAAAAAAAAAAATCCCTCCAGTTTGACAGAAATAATAAAAAAGAGCATGTATATGAAGTGATATGGTTTATCTGATTGCTCAAACATACAGACTGGCATACAGGAGGCTGAAGAGGACTGAGTTCAATTCAGTTCAGTGCAAAGGCAGCCGTCTGCACAAGTACTATATCAGACAATGAGTTGTGAATGCAACGCTCCCTATCGGCAAAGAAATGCAACACAAAAACTGTCCTATACTGTAATGCACAAAAGCGCTATTGGTCAAAACAGATGATGCAGAACAGTTTTAACACCTTTCTGGTACTCCTTTACGCATGGCTGCAGGAGAAAAAGGAGTGCGCAAAAATGACAATTAGAAAGTGTCGAGCCTTCCGATGACACAAGTGCGTGTGCGTGTCCTCTGCACAGTCAGTGGATAGAGATGCATCATCACTATCTGGTTTTGCCTTAAAGGTTCGTCTACGCATGATTTTGCACAATAGTCTGCGTCTTGGAGACACTGTAGCCTACATAATAACACCGGTGACCATGAGAGCACACCGCCACAGCACAAACACATGCAGGACATTTTCGGGCATGAGGGGAAACCCTGGATCTCTTCTGTCTGGATCTCTTCTGTCCTGTAACTCCGGTAGCCAATCCAAAGGTGTCGATTTTGGGGAACACTTAAGCTTGCGGCTTGTGGCTCGAGCTGCGCGCTTAAAGCGCCTATATACAACAGATCTCTCCCACTTTGTGCCTGACGTGACGTGCTAGCTCACAAAGTTTTGGCCATTACATCATAGTTTTAAAATAGCCAAGTCGGTTCAGAGAAATTACATTTTACGCACAGTGACATCAGCTGGCGGTCATATGATGCAGTAGCCTATATCTGCTGCCAGTGCTCCTCACTTTTATGATTATAACCCACATAAATCATCATTCTGAAGTAGTACAAATTACAGAAAAAAATAATTTGGAAAATAAAATCATATTGCAGCGATTGACTCTCTGTACGCCAGCAAACTTAAATGTGATCAAAATCTTCAGTGACCCTATGCTTGCACTACCTAAAATATCCGCTATACTTTTCAGAGCATTACATCATTGTCTAGTCTGATAGATGAACTAATTTTCAACTCGCTGAAACTGCATGTTGCTTTGTTTTAGACTATGACACTGTGATAAAATACTTCACAGGTGCATATTTAGTCAACATGTTTAAATGTAAGTTTTGGAGGTACACTTATAAATGGAGTTGGGTTGACAATAGGATGGAGGATGTGTAGACAATCCTACCTGCAATCACTGTGGGTGATCGTTGACCTCCCTCCGGTTTTAACCACATCTCCAGAGTGAAATTTCCTCTGGGTATCTCCACGCCAGGCTTCAGTCGTAGTTGATCTCCCCTGCCGGTAAAATAGACAGCTTTCCCCCGGTCTGGAGAGTTTTCTTCCGTCTGAGACGAGCGCCGACGCTGGCGAATTACCCGTCGCTCTAAGCCGGGCAAAGAGCGTTTGCCCCGGGGCAGACGTGTGGCACAAGCCCCTGGGATGGTGGCTTTCGCCTCACTAATGCGCACCAACTCCCTCTTGGATCTCCCCTTTCTCCGGACTGTCCCGCACACTGATCCAAAACACAAGATGAGAATCACCAGGCAAGACACCCAGGGAGATGTCCAAAGTTTCATTTTTCGGGAGAGGAAATAGAAACAAAAATATTTAAAAAGAAGAGAAAAAAAATAAAAGAAACAACGGAATAACTACAAAAAAATGTTATGTCCACAATGTTCTCCTTTTTGGAAATTCTCTCGAGTTTTTCCTTCTCTCTTTTTACAGCGGTAGAATGTCAAACCGTAGAAACTGAACTAAATAAACCCATAAAGCTATGCTGTTTTCCCCTCTTTATAATGCTAAGCCACGACCCCCTCTCTTAAGCAAAACTACTCTGGAGACATTCAGGGGACACGGGAATATTTGATTCATGTATGTGTTCCACGGTGCCTTTTCAATTGGTCCCATTTAGCCAAAGGGATGACTAATAAGTAATCAATCAAGAGGGGGGTCCGGCCGATGCCCCCCTCATCCCCTTTGGACGGTAGGAGTTACTCGCAGAAATCCACAGTTGTCCGCCAAGCTCTTGTCACACCTTTTTGTTGTTTCCTTATCCTACCCGTAAAACAGCATAAGAAATGGCACATATTAAATTCCAAAGAAAAGTGACAACAAACCGACCTCTCATATTTATTACAGGAAACAAGAGGTAAATTGTGATCAAAAATGGAATCAAAACTTCCCCTTGCCTGTATGCCTGTACAAAAGTTGCAATGTACTATAATATAATCTGGTAAGGCGAAGGAGAGAAAGAGGGACAGAGAGCTGCAGAAGTAAGCATCGCGGTCCTCATGATTGCCTGAAGCAGATACACTTGGAGCAGTCGGAGCTCGCCGTACGCTTTAAAGGCAGTTTCTCTCTACGTCTTTTTAAGAACAACTCATGTTTCAAATGTTCCGGCGCATTTTTCCCCCAATGTGGGAAGTCACACAGGTAAGCAACTCTCACTGACGGCAATTCTCTCTACAGCACATACTGATTGGGTGGTGTTTACGGAGTTTGAAAGGCGTATATGTATCCCTCTAGCGGTTACAATTTAAACAATCCAACACTTCCACCAAGTCCATAACACAGGGTCATAACCAAGCCGTCTGAGAACATGAAATAATTACTCCAATCCGTGTTGATCTTTGTTGAAATCCCCCTCTGAAAGCCGGTTGATTTAATTTTCAAAGTCATAGATTTTGGCATTGACATTCCTAAATGTATAGCCTACGTGAAAGCTTAGTTGAACGGAATGTAAATGTTTAAAATGTACTGGAGAATATAATAAATAGATTGTTCCCTATATGATTTGGAGATCAAAGCTTTTATTTTGTAATGTCAAAACATAGTAGTTGTAATCGATAGAGATCAATATCCGAAACTTTGGAATTAAAAAGTACAACTTTTAGCCTAAAAGTTGTACTTGGATGCAACTTTTTAATTGGCTCTTTGGAAAGTCCTCCATTTAAACTTTGGCAAGGTATGACATTGTATAAAGGTAGACCTAACTGTCCCGTCAAAGTCATGTTTCCCATTAATGTCTTCAAAAAAATAAGTAAGCAGTAGATCAAAGAAGTAATGGGAGAACATTGACAAAATCATATCAGTTCTTATCCTTTACTTTTCTTAATGGATCATATGTCCTTTCTTTTTTCAATTTAAAAGCCAGAGTTTAAGGTGTTTAGCCACAAAATGGCAATAAGTGCACTTATATTTTCTATCTGGCCATGTTTTGATTTTTAAAATCTGGCCAACTCATTTTTTTTCATTCATTTATTCCGTCTCTAACTCCAGTCTTAGTCTATCCCAATTCACTATTGCCACACAAAGATTTTTGTCAAAGGGATTTTAAAAAGAAAAATGTAAGGGATCTGTAAGTTTCAGGTTGACTCACACATCCTAATGTTTACTGACCCGCCACTTTAGATGGATGGGAGTTTCAAAACCACACTCTCGATTAAAGTTTGTAAGCCTTTGAGACCGGTGACAAAGCCCTTGTAGGTTTCAGCTGCTGAGTGAAATGAAAACAATCCTTTGGTCAATGTTACTGTTACTCTGAAGATATTTTGACACAGAGAGGAGAGTAACTTTACCTTTTAACGGCTTTCCATAGAGGCAGTCAGCTAGAATGTTGGTGTTTCCTCTCTGTTCTTCCATGGTTGTTTGTTGTGAATGTGTGTTTAGACAGCCAAAACTGGCCAGCTACCATAAAAGGAAGAGAGAACAAACATTAAATATTTGCTTTCTTTTTCATATGGTGTTGTGACTTTGGGCCACATATTTCCTTTTTTGTCTTGAGCATATTGAGAGGTGTTGACCTTGGAAGTCGCTGGGAGCAGAGTTTCACATAGACAACTAATCTAAATCTTGTCAAAGGAGACAGTGGATAACTGTCTGTGTCAAAACCTTTGCATGACTTGTTAACACACACTCTCCAGTTAGGTGTGGTTGGGTGGCAACACACAACAGACCATCTCTTTGAAAGAGTTTTTGTTTGGGTCCTTGTCTCAAAAAGTCATGTTTCCCATGACGTTGCTTGCTTTTGATGCACACCTTTTGGTAGGATGCATGCTTCTTTTCCTATATTTTTTCAGCCAGCAAAATAGTGCTAGTCACAGATGAAATGTAATTTAATGGATTTCCATAAAACATACTTGATAACAGAATTTAACACTGAAGGTAATGGAAATTCAAGCTCAGTATCGTGACAGAAGGTGAAAGACTTCTTCAGTCCTGTTATTACATTCTTTACTTCTTCCCCTTAGATCAGACTATCACTCTCTGTCTCTCTCTCTATAAAGGAACAGGAGGGCTGAAGATAGAAAAGATGACCTAATGTCTTAGAGTCAGCATCCGTTCAGGTTGGTACACTATGTACAGTTTGAAGGAAGGGGAAACAACCCTGAAACATGCTCATATAAAGGTCATTTGCCATGCCTCCGTTACGCAAGGTGTTTGAGTTGAATTGTTTTAGTACAGTCTTGCACCTCCCAACCAACCCCTGAGGGTATAAACCAATCAACACTCGCTAAGTTTAAACTGTGTACCTCCCTGGCTTTTCCATTTGCCAGCATCACAATGTCTCTCCTTTTCAAAAACAGGCTGATTCCCAGTTATTCCTGGATTTGATGGTAGGTAGACAACATCCCATTTTGATCTAATGGCCCATGACGGTTCATGTCACAGAGCCCCTGTGGAATTCTTTAAATCCCACTGCACATCTGAGTCAGACCATAAAGCAGAATACACTGCATGATATTAAGATCAATCAGAGGTCAACAGTGAATTAAACACCGCGAGACAAACTAAAAATTTTGACATCAGGAAAAATCGGGGGGAAAAACAGGTATAAAAAAATACATACAGCAGTGACTAATACATCTTAAACAACATAATTATAATATACTAATGCCCTTTTAACCCAAATGACAATGCAAGCAATTCTTAATTACTTGAGTCACTTTATCTGATCTTTTTGTCATGCAAAGTCTAAACGCAGGGTAAAGCATGAGCATGTTCTGTGAACACAGAGCTCAGTAAATCAATATTATATAGAACAAAATATGTGCATTTTGTTGTCATTAATGATACAGACACTGTATTAACTTTGTCAGATTGTGTCTAGATTACAAGCATCCTTAAACTATATCCCTAGCTCCAAGGTGATGCAGCCATTGCTGTCCTATCATTCTGTTCAGAGACAAGTGGTTGCAGTATTGTACAATAATCCTACAACGTGACCGGAGTGACTGTGGCACAGTGAGTTAAATAGGAAAAAAAACATTGTCCTATAATCCATTAATGCACCCAGCTTAATCTGTGACTGTTCTAAAGTGCAAACCTAAATGCCTTTGCCTCATTTTTGTGTGTGTATGATCTGGAGAGTAAAATGATATAACGTAAACACTGTTAACACATTAAAGAATAATACAGATGAGGTTTTAAGTAAATTTAGGGGAATCCTGAATAAGAAATGTCAAGTGAAAATAAAAGCAAAGCTGTAGTGACAATAGCATTTCATAAGAGTGACCAGGACCTTTAAAGGCGGTGGTTCTTTCTAAATATAATGCCGTTACAGAGTACCCATTAAAGCCCTTAAGAGTATAATCCTGTGCTGCCTAAAAATGCAGGCAGTTTCTGGTAAAAAAGAAAGCACTTCCCAATAAGAGATGTGCTGACTGAGACGGAGGTGTTGTTTGTTACTTTTAAACAGAACATCGCAAAGATTACAGAAAATGTATACATTTGTGTAAATCAGGTTTAATCTTTCTTAATGCTTATGACAGCTGTCATTTATATGCGCTTAGCATGGAAGGGCAGCATATATATATATATATATATATATATATATATATATATATATATATATATATATATATATATATATATAGTGAGGAAAATAAATATTTGAACACCCTGTTATTTTGCAAGTTCTCCCACTTGTAAATCATGGTAGGGTCTGAAATTGTCATCGTAGGTGCATGTCCACTGTGAGAGACATCATCTAAAAAAAATATCCAGAAATCAGAAAACATCCATAGCCAGAAAAGAACTATTTATTTGTATGATACAGCTGCAAATAAGTATTTGAACACCTGTCTAACAGCTAGAATTCTGACCCTAATAGACCTGTTAGTCTGCCTTCAAAATGTCCACCTCCACTCCATTTATTATCCTAAATTAGATGCACCTGTTTGAGGTCATTAGCTGTATAAAGACACCTGTCCACCCCATACAATCAGTAAGAATCCAACTACTGACATGGCCAAGACCAAAGAGCTGTCCAAAGACACTAGAGACAAAATTGTACACCTCCACAAGGCTGGAAATTGCCAAGCAGCTTGGTGAAAAAAGGTCCACTGTTGGAGCAATCATTAGAAAATGGAAGAAGCTTAACATGACTGTCAATCTCCCTCGAACTGGGGCTCCATGCAAGACATCACCTCGTGGGGTCTCAATGATCCTAAGAAAGGTGAGAAATCAGCCCAGAACTACACGGGAGGACCTGGTCAATGACCTGAAAAGAGCTGGGACCACCGTTTCCAAGGTTACTGTTGGTAATACACTAAGACGTCATGGTTTGAAATTATGCATGGCACGGAAGGTTTGCCTGCTTAAACCAGCACATGTCAAGGCCCATCTTAAGTTTGCCAATGACCATTTGGATGATCCAGAGGAGTCATGGGAGAAAATCAAGTGGTCAGATGAGACCAAAATAGAACTTTGTAGTGGCTCTGTAAGAAGCCTATCAAGGTTCTGGCATGGCATAGCCAGTCTCCAGACCTAAACCCAATAGAGAATCTTTGGAAGCTTTGGACTGCTGTACCAAATATTAACAATAACAATAACAATAACAATAACTGATTTTCTCAGATGTACAAATACTTATTTGCAGCTGTATAATACAAATAAATAGTTTTAAAAAAATCATACATTGTGATTTCTGGATTTTTGTTTTTTAGATTAGGTCTCTCACAGTGGCCATGCACCTACGATGACAATTTCAGACCCATCCATGATTTCTAAGTGGGAGAACTTGCAAAATAGCTGGGTGTTCAAATACTTATTTTCCTCACTATATATATATATATATATATATATATATATATATATAAAGTAGACACTACTTTTGTGCTACGGTGATAACTGAGTACTGGCAGAATGGTATACGTGAAATACTATATGTTACAGAAAGTATGGTACTGTAGAGTCTGGTATGAGGCATGAAATCAATTATCTGTCACACTTTGTTGATGGACACTGAAATGTCAATTATTCCTTATTATGCTACATGAGTTAGTGAAGTCTACTGTTTCATTTATATAAATTCATCACAGCAAATTGAATCATCTTATCTTATCGTCATTCTAGATCGGTAAACGGAGAAGTTAAATCAAGCACATAGTTGTGTATCTGTAATTTAATCATCTCTCCTAAGTGCATTTGTATCACTATGCTGATATATTACATTCTAGTCTTATTTTTTCTATGTCATCCCTATCCCACCCCATAACTTTCTGCCCCTTTATTCTCCCTTATCCAAGTGCTAAATCATTAGTCATAGTGCCTGCTGTCTGTACCCCCATCAGACTACATCAGTCCACTTATCTGCACCTTTAAGGCAGATTTTAGCTGTCAAATTACAATACTTTCTTAGAGTCAAAGGTAGTTTTAGTAAGTTGCTGGCTAAAACAATTGTGGTTGAACAAAACATTTTTAGTACACAAAGACGTCACATTTTCAACAGACTAAGCTCTAATATTATTGGTGTTCTGGAGGTAGCTAAAGGTTTTTCTTGCATTTTTGGTTCATTGTCTAAATGTCAATGGAACTCAAAAATAAAAAAGCATTTGAATAAGTTTTTCTTGTGTTGTAGTTAAATGTTGGTTTGTTGGTTTATTTGACAAACTTGGCTGCTGATGCTCGTCAGACTTTCTCTGTTTTAGTGTAGCTACGTAACCCGAGACGTTCCCCTTCGAGGGGAACTCGAACTGCGTCGGTTACGACACTATGTGAACCGACGCAGTGTCTTGTTCCCCTATCTCGGAGAACAAGGGTTACATACGTAACCCGAGACGATATCTTACTACTACTACAGTGTTTTCAAAAAACTTAAATTCTATCTCAGCCATGACACATGTTCCTAGACACATGATAATACAATCAGTAGAATTCACTGAGTAAAGATGTACAAGTTTATCGCTGTTCCAGTGGAAGCATGGCTAAATAACTGTCCAGTACAATAATCTAACTAAATTGTTTATTTTTATGCCAATATTTCTGCACTGTTGTAGTATCTGTGCAAATAAATTATTATTAAAAAGTACAGATATATAAGGAGCAACCCAATAGCCGAGTGGTTAGCCTACATGGGCAACTCCGGTTCAGTTCCAAGCTAGCTAGACCGCTTGCTGCATGTCATTCTCTTACTCTCTTTTCCCACAAGTCTCTCCATTCATCCATATCAAATATAGGCATAAACAAAACAAGATATATAAAATGGTTTAAAAGGAATACTGAGTTTGACATCTAAAGTAAATACTATGTACAAATACAGATCCATGCTGAACATCACATCTTTGTCTACATGTGCAAATGTGCATGAGGAGTGTGTTCCTCATCATCTTCACATCCTGGATTTTAGCCGCTGTTTTGAGCTGTGTGGTAAACAATAACCCATTATGGGTCCCCAACGGCAACCAAGGCTTGCCCTTGGTTTAACTCTGCTGCTTGTGGGGAAGAATTATATGTGCAAGGGTGCAGAGTACGGCACAGTCAGCACACCACCGTTTGCCACCACTACTGCCCCTCCGTCTAGACGTTAGAGCACGTCCATATGGAGATGGTTAAAAAGCTCATTAGCCGGCCTACTTGAAATACAGTTGCAGTGACGCTTGTCCATAAAAACACAAAGTAGAGTGGTTTCTGCAGTGATATTAACCAGGTTGAGGCATCAAGCCCCCAGGACTGACAACAATTTGGCGCAGGCCTCCATTTCACCAAAAGATGGCTGAAACTGCATGCTTTCCAAGAAAGGAATAAGGAAAGAAATTATTTCTTGGAAGATTTCTGGAGCATTTAGCTTGAGGTAGTCTGATCCATCTGGTTGAGGAAGAGTGGAAAAATGTCTGGTAAGGTGAATGGGATATGGCCCATTGAAAGAAAAATGGCTTATTAAAAACATTTAGGGTAACCAATAGATTTCTGTAGGGCAAGGAGATATTTGAGGAAGAGATTGCAAAGAGTAAATACATGCCAGTTTGTCACTAGTCAATTTTCAGCATTACATTCACACATTGAACTCAAACCCTGCTTTCTTTACTTGCAAGATGTTCCTCACACCCATAACAATACTTATGTATGGTATATCTAAACCTTTTTAATATTTGGAGGGCTGTGGATTAGAACCTGATACCATGGGAGAATTGTACTTGCAAATGGTTTTAAGTCCTGCAAAACCCTGATAAACCCACTGTACACCAATTAAGAAAGTAAGTAAAATGTATTAATATTGCGCTTTTCACAGATAAGAAATCACAAGGGTGCTTACATAATGAAACCTATTAAAACAAAGTACATTTAAAATCCCAAGGTAATAAACCTCCCAACACAATGTTAGCGACTAGCATGTAAAATTAGGAGAGCATTAAGCAACTAAAGAGGCAAACCTTTGCCCTCAGGAGTTGGTGCAGACCAAAACAGAGCTAAAAAGGAGAATGACTATTGTTAAACCAAATGTACACAGTCTTGCTAAACCAAAAAGGCAGCATTTTTTTAATTACAACATATTGATAATAATTTTTTTCTTTTTTAACACAAATAATAATGGCTTAAATGAAATGAGTTAGTGGATGCAAGTTTTCATATCCAAATATGAGATGATTTTCAACAATCAGAAAAATAAATATTACTGCATGAGGCTGCACAAAAGCCATTAGGGGATGAATCAAATTTGACAGCATTGACCACAGAGTAGCAGTAATACTGTTAAGCAATACGGAGAGCATCAAACCTTAAAATATTTATATTTAGATAACTGTAGACTGGTTTTACTGGTTTCCAAGTGGAGATAATGCTGTTGTAGAGCTTGCCTCAGCACAATTTGTTTCATCTAAACAAAACCTCTGCAGTGTGGAGGTCAGGGTGTCTCCACATCGTACACCTTTTTAAATGTAGTTACAAACCACAGGGAATCATTACAATCAGCGACCACGGGATGTCCGGATGTAGTGTTTTGTTGTTGTAGCTACACCCATGAAAAATATCAATCTGCAATCTTAAGTACAAACACTAAATATGAATATTTACTATATACAGTACTACTGAGCTGAATGACTATAACAACGGCTGTCATAAGCTGGACAAGCCCTACATAAGCACAACAAAGTCAACATTCTCTTAACTATCCTTTGTGAGCACTTTTCAAAAGGTTCACGCCTAGTAAAGCTTATATTGCTCAATATTGTTGAGATTTTCTTGTTCCATTGGCAGGATATGTTTACACTCATCTGAACAAACAACAAAAGAAAAACTACGTTCCAAATGGTCATAAAGCATCAGATTTACAGAGTGACACCAGCGTCACGACCCTGTACTGTTAATGTACAAGTGTTTATCTGTACAACTGCATTTAAATGGACTGCACATTATTTGTTAACAGAAACGGATATGGCCTCACAGAATAAATGGGAGCCTGCGTTTGAGTTCATAGTGTGTATACACACAAATGTAGCCTGTGAATGTGCTAATCTGACTGAAAGAAGTGAATTTTCTGTGTATAGAGCATAAATGTACAAATGTTTCACAGCCTTTAAAGATGTGTAGTTGTTAAGAGACTATAAGCAAGAGAAAAATGGCAGGAATGTCTAGAATGTGCTTGGTAAACAACAGTCACAAAATGCAGTGGACTTTGTAAAGAGCATATATGCTCTTTGGGTGTGTCGTAAATAATCAAAGTGCTTTGTGGAGCCCAAAAACAAGGTTGTGGTTTTTTTTGGACACACTGCGTTGCGTAAGATGTAAAGTATATTTTACTCCGGCTGGGAAAGGAAATGTAATGCGTTTAGTGCGATGGTAAAGTCAGTAAGCAGAAAAACACATGCTGCAGCATAAGTAAGCAATGCATAATGCTACATTGAGATGAGCAAACAATGGGCACGTGCTGATTTGCAGTCAACAATGCAATACTGCACCTTAATGTGTCTGGGCCAAACAATGCAAAAGCCGATTATGCAAATTGGGGTTATCGAGGCCATTGCAATGTAACAATGGCACCAAGTGGATTGAGCCGGTTGTGTGTGTGTGTGTGTGTGTGTGTGTATATATATGTGTGTGTGTGTGTGTGTGTTTATATGCTTGGGTTTCTTGTTTTTCCCACAGATGCCCTTCCCAAAACCCCCTACCCTATGGTCTCTGTTCTGAGGCCTCATTATAGGGGCTCCTGTCAATCAGAAGGTTAAGGGTCATGGCAGAGGATCAACTTGATCAATACCCCCCAGCTAGATCAATCCATTTGTCATGTCATTTCAACCAATAAGATACCAGCTTCTATCAAAACAAAGGAGTGAGAGGACAAAGAACGTCAGAAAGAATTAGGCGGAGTAAGAAAAGGGAGAATGTAAACAAGCCTGCCTCACTGAACAGATCCCAGAAGCTTCTTTTTTTCCTCACTTTACAATGACATTGTCAAGGACTAGGACATTGATGAGCAGGTTGCGTCATCATGATGCACCTGTAATGCCCTTGGGCCCCTCTGTGTTTGCACCAGATTTGAGACACCTTGTGAGAGACTTACATCTGTGGCTGCATAGGGATCAGTTCCTTACGGCAATAACACATACATTTTGTTCTTCTTTAGTGTTGGCAGTAATTTAAAATAAGGTTAATAGTTGTATGAGTGCACATTCATCTCAGGTCCTTACTGTGGGGAAAAAAATATGTATAAAACTTAAACAATTAAGCTTCATGATCACAAAAGCATACTTCCATTTCATTATAAATTTCCTTATTTCATATATCCAAATAAGACACAGGCAGCCTCTCCTCATTTCCTTTTAGCAGCTGCAGAGTTAAGAAAATTGAAACTATCCATTAGCTTTGATTATCAAACAGGCTTAATAAATGGGTCATTTTTCAGCATCCTCTCAAATTAAAATTGCTTAGTGTGTATTTTCAATTGAGTGTCTGCTTCTCTGCCAAGGAGTTCTTCTCCCTAAGGAATAATTCCAGCCACCAAGTAGTTACAAATCATGGAAATGAGATGATGGAATATAGAATAGAAAGGCACTCAATGCTAAATCATTAAAAATGTACTTTCTTTACCTCAGCTCCAGAGCAACGCCTCTAATAACATTGGTTGGCGAAGAGCCAAGCATAAAGAGCGAGCTGGCATGGAATGTTTTGTGGTAAAAGATAACTCTTTTAAAACTAAAAGGGCAATATCCGAACAACACAGTCACGACATGTAGCAATAGAATAGATTTAAAAGGTTTGTAATACAATTTAAATGCTCTAAAATCAAGAAGAACTGTAACCTATACATAACTGATGACACTTGGACTGCCAGAGGAAGGAAGTCACTCACAAAACTGCTTTCTCCTCACTACCGTGTAACCTATTAGATCACATAACTTAAATAGTTTAGTTATAATTCCCAAAACAATAACAGTAAATTAAACAACACCATCCATCTTTCCCCAGCACCACAAAACATAAAAACTAGATGGACACTCGGAGAACGCAGACCTCTGCAAAGGCATACTCTATTTCATAATGTTCATGCAGTGGTAAGTTTCCAGTCGGGAACTCATTTTTACGATTATTTCGACACCACATTATTGCAGCACAGACGCCTTATCTCACAATGTTAATGACAGTGAAAAATAATTTGTGTATCCGCCCTGTGATTTGGATCCGCGCCAACATTTAATGGGTTCTGTCTTGGCCCATGCTATACCCTTCAACCAAGTTTCATGAAAATCGGGCGAGCAGCTTTTCTTTTATCCTGCTAACAGACGGACAAACCAACAAAAAACGGACAAAAGGAACCAAAAGCATAACCTTCTTGGCAGACGCAAAAAGAAAAGAAGAGAAAAGGGGAGAATTAACTTTTAAACAGAATACTGGGTTACACTTTACTTGAAGGTATCAACAAGAGTGACATGTCAAATGTTTATGACGTAAAGCTTCTTTTAGTAAGTGTCAATCAGTTTTGTCATGACAAGTTATGATTATGGTTATGATTAGGGTTATTGTGTCATGACTATGTCATGACAGTGTCTCTAATGTAGATACCGTCAAGTAAAGTGTTACCAAATATGTTTAGATGCTACTTCTTCCAGTCTACAGTCCATGGACCAAAAGAGAGAAATTATTTATGAAAGAAAATTATGCATATTGTACAAATAATGCAGAACCAAAACTGTGATAGCAAATTAAAAAAATGCAAATGCTCTTATTAGGCCTACTCTATAACGATTACATGCAATGGGCAACTGATTGCTAAAACAGGGAGGAGAGAGAGGAAATGGAGGAACAAACATGTCATGAACTGTATTTAAATTCACTATTTTACAAGTGCATGGTATATGTTTTAGCTTTATGAGCTGTCAACAATGACCAAGGGACCGTCTAGCAACTCATTTGCAGGAAAAGTTTGAATGGTGCAGCAGAAGGTGAACTAAGTGAGCAGCTTAAAACTGTGCAGATGCTACAGAGGAGGGACAAACAGGGGAGCAAATAAAACTAATTAAAAAAACGGCAACAGAAGGAACAGATAGTATAATGAGCCAAGACAGAGGAGTTTGTTACAGTACTTTCAACTTGTAACAATAATTTCCCAAGAAAATAAGACAATTCTATTGGTATGTGTAATGTTACCTGTTGAGCCTTAGGTTCTCTTGGTGCAAATTAATTGAAGAATAGAGAAATTAAGTCAATGAAAAAAGATACTTAACAAAAGGCAGAGTCATGTTGGGAACACAGCCAATGACCTAACCCTTGCAAGAATAATGCTTGTGAAGACCAGCATATGCAATCCTGAATATGGCAGTTTAACATAATAAGGGCAATGACGTCTTTACACAAAACAAATCTTTGGCACTAAGCCCTAAATATATTGGCTTCATTGTTAGGGTCTACAATTTTGATTAGACTTTAGATTTAGATTTGTCCTCCTCTTGTCATTGTCTTCAACTGTCTGAAATTGCATGGTGAGGCTGGATTATGACGCCAATTTATAAATAATAACGGTGAGATCAGGGGGACATCACTGAAGGGCTATTTATAACCGTGAAGCAAATTTAACCTTGACCTTTTTTTTTTTTTAAAGCCTTCCTCAAGCCTAGAGTCAAACATCATATTTTCACACTTCGGCGTCATCTCATAACTCTGACTTAGATATGAAATATTCAAATGCTGCTCTGCCTACTGTAATAGGCAGTGGAAATTCCCTTTCACAAGCTTTACAGACTGTGTTCTTTGTTTCAGGGAGAAAGTTGCCTGCACCTGTGAGCTGGTACATGTGAGGACTGCAAAAACACCTGGACACTCATTATGTGTGTTTGCATCATATTGTATCATATGTGGCGTTGGGCAGAATCCATAGAGGTGCATGAGAAGCCACAAACTCAATTATTTTGGGCCTATGTGGGGGTAAGGCCTGAATCTGAGTGAGTCTGTATGATGTGCGTGCATGTGTATATACATGTGTGTGTCTGCGCAGGTGTGCAGAGAGAGCAGAGCAGGCAGACAGACGCACCGGGTGCCTGTGAGGTCAGGGGCTAGGTGGAGTGTTAGCAGGAATGACACCTGACAGCAACTGGGTGGATGCGCCCTGGCAGTTCTGTACATTCATGTCACTACTAATAAAAGTCAGCACCTGCAGAGCAGGAGAAACTACAGTTGTGGTGCCACCGGGTCCTCCATACAGGACAAGGAGAGGAGGATGAGGACACTTCCTTCCGCCTGTCCCTCCAATGCTCACTGAGCGGACAAGGCGGGACAGCTGTGATGTCCATAAGCTGGGAAAGGGGTGAAGATGCCAACCTTGTCAATGCTAGGAGGTGCAAGCTACATGGCACTACCTGATTTGGGCTTGGAAAACAAAACCTGGATGCCTCTCTTTTGATTGTGTAACAGCCAGGGGAAAAGGGAAGTGTACCGGACTTTTTTTGTTACAGTAGATGTAGCTGAACATCTATATGCATCTTACTGGATAAAGCAGAACAATCAGCTTCATGGGTTCAGATTTTTTTTTTAATAAGTCAGTGTGAAGGAGGCTCCAAAATCATGGTTGCAGCTGTTGCCATGGTCCCGCTACACGTTCCCTTCTGCGATGCCATGTTCATCCTGCCACGATCTGCGGCGCCCTTCTACGTCCTGCTGTGCCTTGTAATGCTGCACAGTGCCCTGCTATGCCACAAACTACTACAAAGAACTACTACAAACCACTATTTTTTTGGGATTCTTTAACCTTTCTTTTCCCATTTTCTTCATTCTAACCCCAACCGGTTGTCAGACACCGCTTACCAAGAGCCTGGGTCTGTCCGAGGTTTCTTCCCAAAGGGAGTTTTTCCTTGCCACTGTCGCACTGTTGCTTGCTCTGGATGAAAACTACTAGAACTGTTGGGTCCTGGTAAATTCTGGAGTATGGTCTAGACCTGCTCTATCTGTAAAGTGTCTTGAGATAACTCTTGTTATGAATTGATACTATAAATAGAATAGAATTGAAGGAGTTTAACCTTAACACCGAAAGTAAATAGGTTTAGTAGAGTGCTGCATAGTAGCTCATTGATTAATGGCTATCAACTTAACTCTTTCAGGGAATTTCTTGAGGTTCTCTATATTCCTCTCATTGTACAAACATATGGAAATCCTACAGAATTAAAGCAAAAAAAGTTCAAAATTATTGGATAGTCATCTAGCTGTCTTGGCAGGTCTCAAAACATATTGGCCTTCCATGTTCTGAAGGCACATAATGACCTAGGGCACCTGGAGCTCAACAGTACATCAGTGTTTTCATTTATCAAATTTACACCTTTTTCAATGGAATTGAAAATGACCTAATATTTGACTTGTGCTCTCAAATCTTCAAATCAAATCAGATCTCAAAAATGTATGAGGCCTTAGTTGGTACTGAATGGGATTATATCATACCAGTGATGCTTTCATTGTCCATTCTGCAGCTGATAAAAAGCTAGATACTGCCACCTAGTGTTCACATACTGGTACAGAGGGAACCCCCTTTACATTCAGCTGCTACTGCATTTATCAAAATCCCAATGCAGTCAAAGCCTGATGAACAATGGCATCCAGCTAAAAATAAAAAAAAACTTGCAATTCCTGTGTATATGATTTGTGATGGGTTAGACTGCAAAACAGCCCCACACACTCCTCTTCACTTTCCTTACGAAAGAGCTGATCTCCAACTTGTCCTTAACCCAGAACGAAACGGAAGCAATTGTCCAATGGGCGGTTTGTTTTCCCCTCATTTTGCTTTTCTAAATGACTGAAAATGAGGGCGAACACTTGGTGCCGTAAGCAAAAACAAACTTAGCATCTCACTGGCGAGTGGAAAAACGTCACCTTCAGCAGCGTGGTGTGCAGGAAGGGAGGAGGTCTTAGAGTGTGTGTGGTGGGGCAGTGGAGAACAAGTGGGGGGAGGTAAACTTGGACACATGTGCTGCAAATTAAGCTTTGGTAAGCAGCCCTTATGTTGGGAGCAGCGGAGGAGACAAGAGTGTGGGTGTTTCTGCATGCCAGCAGACTGCTACACCTTGGGGGCTGACTGACCCGGGTGTAAGAAGAGGAAGAAAGACAGAAGGCTAACAAACGCTTGCTCACTCGTTCTCTCTTCCTGCCTCACTCCCTCGCTTTTGCCCTATCCGTGGCTCCTGGGGAACCCTTGCACGCACCTCTAAGCAGCCTCTGTATATTCACTCCCCATGTGCGAGTCTTCAATCGCTCTGCCCTTATATAAGGCCTCTTTCCCCTTTACATGTGTTTGAGGTCCTCCGTCTTTTGCACTCAGCCACTGTCGAAATCTCTGCTTCATTTCTCTCTGGGTGAGAGTCCTTATTCATACTGAAAATAAACAACTAGATTCATTTTTACAGGAAGATCAAATATCTTCTCAAGTTCTCTTGATTTATAAATACAGAAATAGGCTGTCTAAACATATTACTTCACCCCTTGACTGCAGAAACCTCTTTCATCTGAAATGTTGGCAAAGTGAGTTAAAAGCTACATACTGCCACAAGGGTAAAAATTGGACTTCATGGCATTACAATACTTGACCATCCATCGCCTCTCAACACACACATACAGCTAGCATTCCTCGAATTGCATGTACACCAGTGTTATTGACACATTTGGAGTTTATTCACACATCACATACTACAGTGGGTAATGTATTTAAGAAACATTGAACAGCGCTGCCACATATGACACAAGAAAAACAAAACAAAAAGACACGGAACCCTTTCTTCGCCATTATATAAAAATAGTGTTGCTACAAAAGTATAAATTAGGCTTACTAATAGGACAACTCAGATCTAAAGCTACACAGGAATCTGCTGCCAGAGTGCAATAAAAAAAGACTAAATGAATAGAATCAAACCTATTTATTTTTGCATTTTAGCAGAGTATAAAAGGAAGAAATGCCTTTAAAACAGGATGAAAGCAACACTAGTTTCTTAACCTGAATTGATAATATATACTGTAATCCATAGTTAAAACAGAAAAGATCTCCATGTTTGCATTCTTACACCATATTTTACATTATCTGAATAAGTTAAAATCCTGAAACAAAATAAAACTTAGTTGATCTAAATTTTCTAATAACAGTATCGAAGTTGAGTTTTCTATATCAAAATCCTTTTAAATGCTACTGTAGAAAATAGAGGTATGTTATTGGTGTTTCCTACTGTATCTCTGAAATGAAGGCTCCCCCTTGTGGCATAAAAACAGCAGTTCTCTTAAACACACATAATACATCCTGTGAAAATGGATGCTGTCAAGCCATCAATACCAATCCATAAATAGCATCGCCACTCCCACCTCCAAAGGTTGCTTATCCGACTCCTGATGAGTGTCTTAAGGTAATGTCTACTCATAAGTCAGTGTTTCTCATCAGATGGAAGTGAATCATGTTGGCTCTAACTTTATATATCAGTACTCTTATTAAAAGCATGCATATCTTAGATATAATTCCCATTTAATCAACAAAATGAATGCTATTTCTAAGTGAAATTAAGTTGACATTATTATGTCAACAATGGCATTTTGTCCCAGAGCATATCCTATTTGAAATACTTAAAAATGTAAGAAAAATCCCTTCATCAGTTCATTCGAGGAGCACTGCTAAAACCGCAAACCAATGTACAGTATTTTTACTATATCTTAGACCAAAGCTACATATTTGATTGCCAATCTATAAATTACAATATTACCTTCTGAGTACTGAGGGAAAACATTGGATTGGTAATTTTAAAAAAAAATTCTATTTTAAATATAATTTACAGCAATCTTCTTTTTTTAACCAAAATATAAATGTATGCAGTATATTATCACAATGAAATTATGTATTTCTTGGTTACACTAAATCAAATCAGACTCCAAGCCTTACAGAAGAGAAAATAGAAAAAAAAATGTAAAATGTGAATGACAATTATTTTCAAGAATCTTAATGCATGAAAACAATCAGTTAAGAAACCAGTATAGAGTGACCTAACACCTCCTGAAAATATCCTCTTTGCTGATCTCTTGTGGTTTAAGTTCTCACCTGGCTGCAGTGATTTTTTTGGCTACAGTGATGTACGTGTACTCCCAAGACCCCACGGCATCACTGTTGGGTGGGGTTACAGGAGCAACAGAACACGTTTCTGACCAGATCCATCTACTACTAATGGTGAATCAGGCTACCTTCAACCAGAGAGGACAGCAAAACAGTGCTTTTCAGCCTGGTGTTAAGTTGCTCTTAAAGGTCCTATGACATAGTGCTTTTTGGATGCTTTTATATAGACCTTAGTGGTCCCCAAACACCATATCCAAAGTCTCTTTCCCAAAATTCAGACTTGGTGCAGAATTACTGCCACTAGAGCCAGTAGAGCTTTCCTTAGTATGTGCCATTTCTGAGTCTGTTTCTGAGTCTTGGGTGGGGGGGCAAAGTGGAGGGTGGGGCCTTGACCAACTGCCACTTTGCTGGTTTTAAAGCCATGAAGTTTCTCTCTCTCATGGATGGGCCAAATTCTCTGGGCAGGCAAAGCTGATAAAGGGGAGGTAACCTTGCTCCTTATGACTTCATAAGGAGCAAGATTCCAGATCAGCCCATCTGAGCTTCCACTTTCAAAGGCAGAGGAGGATACCCAGGGCTCGGTTTACACCTAAACACCATCTCTACTCATACATAACTCATATTGTTACAAAAACTCAAAGTGAAATTTTCATGCCATGGGACCTTTAAAGAAGAGAAAAGCATTTATGAAACAGTAAATCAAAGCTGTAAATGAGGTAAGGAGGGTAACAGTCTATCAAAAAAAAAACAAGTAGTTTGCAAGAGCCATTCACCTTTGACATACATAATTCAAGCATTTTCAACCTTTAATGCATTTATAATAAAAGTTGACAAATGTTCTTATATAACTTAAAACTTACACAACTGCATTCAGGCGGACTAAAACAATTAGCATTTTAGGGAGACCTGTCTGTTCTTGGCTTTACACTTTCCAGACCATTCACTCAAATGCCCTATAATTCCCCATGTGCAGTGTAATGACTTTCTACTTCCTGTGTCCTTAAAAAAAACTAAAAGGTACAGTCACATTTAACAAAATTGCCCTGCACTCAGCCTCAAAAAAGGACATGTCACAATTCCAACCTGGGTTATAAATGTTGATCAGAGCGACCACTAAATGTAAACTGTCTATAAGGGAGATGCAGCAGTTTTTAGTCTGGTGTTGCACAAAAGAATGTGGTGCCACAGGGCTCCAAGTACAGTTGTACATCTGTGAGGTAAAAGTTGAACAAAAGTGAACTCTGACCCATGGAGTTCATATTGAAACAGGAAATGGATGTTTGAATTTGTCAAATTCAATCAAAAATTAATGGGAGACTAAGTGAATATTCATTTAAGTGTAATGTGACTGTACCTTAAGTTGTACTGGGGTCTAAAGCTGGGGAAAATAAAAAATAAATAGATATGTTTCTTTTTACAGTTGTTATTTTCAATTATGACCATTTATGTTTACTATTTAAATATGATTGAAAGAGTATGATTTAGCCTTTGATTCATGTGGAGAAGCCAAATAAAAAAAATTAAGATAAATAAAATCCAAATGGGAGTCTCATACCACATATCAGTATTGATACATTTGCTGCTCTGGTATGAACCTAATGAAGAGCTGACCGACTGAGTATAGGTTTTCAGTATAGTTTAATACAGTGGATACTTGTGCTTGGCTGTGTTATTGTTGAAATAATTCCTGACCTGTTTATACCCAAGAGGTGACTTGAATTTAGGAATAAAGCACTTGTAAAATACCAGTTGTTTATGATGGGGATTTCTCGAGGTTTGACCACTAGAGGACACTGTTTCAAACCATCAGCCAGAGGTCCCTGGGGTCTACAGGAGTGAAAAATCTAACTACAAGCTTTAGAAAGCATGGTGAAAAGAAGGCCATTTAACAGCAATAAAAAGGCATGGTGTTGGTTCTGACTCTAGGGTTTAAGGTGGTTGCATGAAAGAGACTTAAGGCCCAAAGACAGAAATGACAAACTAGTACTAATTAGTACCAAAGGCAACAAACAAATTTACAGTATAACTGTGATTCATCCAAGTCATTACAAGAGGCATTAGCTTGTGTAAATGTATACTAGAATCCATAAAATAAATACATAACTTTATTAGTGAGCATGTGTGGACTTTAGCGAATGTACTGGCAGAATTTGCTTTATACTGGGGAAAAAATAAAAAATGGATCAGGGTGAGGGTTTGTTTGTTGCAAATGGGACTAAATGCATTTGGGGTGGAATGTTCACAAAAGTCACAGTTTGGTACATACCTCAGTATTGAGGTCAAAGTTTGACGTGGTTTCATTACAGTAAAAGGGAAAACGTAGCAACGCCTGCTTGGGTGCACTCATTCCTGAGAAAATCCCATTGATTTCACAAACAGAAAATAATTTACCATTAATGATTAACTGTAGGAGCGTCATGAGAACAGTCATATTTAGTAGATAATTGAAACTATGCCCTATGATAAAGCTTATTGCTTCAAAAATGAAAATGTTTAAATTAGAATGATAAATGAGTAAAGAAGTATACACACACACACACACAATAATAACAGCAACAGCACACAGTGGGCAACAACCACACAATAAATTATGCAGGTATGCATTAAATCCTTCCCAACAAGCTTACCAAACTGATGGCTATTAATATTACTGTTTATATGAGGGCAATGCACAGGCAAAACGTTTACCCCTTTGACTGAAAAATGCATTCAATGACCCACAACTAAATTTTTAGGCCACTGAAGCAACATTCAAATTAGCTGCAATGATTTAGCTCCTGGCCTGATGCTGAAACAGCATTGCAGCCTTTTAGCAGTATAGTCATTAGGCTGGAGTAATTCAAGTCACTGGCCATGATAAGACTGATCCTGCTTACATGTGCATCCCAAACCGAGGGTTGCGTACCAAACATGACAATCTTTTGAGTTACCGTTCCACCCCTACATTTTGTCTACAGTACTTTACAATCAATTCTTTCTTATATGGAAAAAGGAGTGTTTGTAAAGTAGTTTGTTTGAAAGGACCATATTAAGTCATATTGTTTTATGGTGTTGCAACATATACAATGTGAGTTTCCTGTAAATATCTTTCTCAAGGGAGTATTTAACACATTTAAATTTACAGTTCTAAAACTACAGTATATAAATAATAGTCTTCAGTCATTGGTTGGGGGTGAAGGTTTGGTTGACTTTCTCTCCTAGCCCATGTTGGAGCGAAGAAAAATGAGTTTGTTCATCTCCTCAGTGGTTACCTGCTGCCTCCTTTTCATAGCCAGGCTCTGCTCGCACACAGTCGCACACTCATTGCGTATGCCCACAGCTGGCACAGCAAGGAGCCACATTGCCAAGCGAGCAAGCCTGGGAAACTTCTCATTCACTGCTGAGCTCCAGTACTGGAAGAGGTCAGGTGTGCCTTGGAGAAGAGGCTCAGCCAGGTATTGAAAAATCTCCTGTCTAACTTGGCTCTGACTCTCATCATTACCAGACACTGTGCAAGATGAGGAGGTACCCCTTAAGGTGCCACCGTTGTTTCCCCCTCCCTCAACGCGGCTTATTTTAGGGGTTGGTGGGCCATCATTGTCACGCTCTTCACCACCTGAACCTCCACCACCAGTCATACTTCCATCCTTGGATTCAGCAGCCATTTCGCATGCACGGGAGATGATATCTTCATGCTGGTAGGCTGGCACTGAACGTAGCTTGAGCTGTGGGTCCAAGACCATGGCTACCTGGTGGGCTCGTTCAACCTAGAGACAGAAAACATTTCAACGAATGTCAGTCCTTCCTTAAACCAAGACCTCATATGCATTCATCATATATCAAGGCTCTCTTTACTAGGGCTGGGTATTGAACCTCAATACGTTTTGGCATTAAGTTGGTATTAAATGTCTGGTCAGATTGGTAAACTAATTTTCAAATAGTTCTTAGTTTAAATCTGAAATTTAAACTCTAAACAGTTTGACTATTGTATTCAAGCAAACTTCACTCAAAACGATCAGAATTTGTATATTTCAAGAACCTTATTCCTTCCAAACATTTCAGAAGAATCTTATCACTTTTAGAGCAAAACGTTAATTCATGAAACTTTATCTAAAAAAAAATAACAGTTCCATACCTTGAAATTTTCCTTAAGTGCTTCTAGGAAGTAGTGGCAGAGTTTGCTAGCTGTGCCAGTTCCAGCCTCTCCAGCTTTGGAAGTGAAAAACTTCTCCAAGCGTAAGTAGATGGGCAGCACCTGCTGTAAGGTTGGTCTTCTCTGGCTGCTCAGCTCCAGAGCTGCCAGACGCAGAGGTGCCAGCAGACAAGCCAGCGTACCTAGCAGATGCTTGTTGAGGCCTTGGAGGAGAGGAGCTGTGGTCTTACTGCGTCCATAAGCCTCACAAATCTGTTCAAAGTGGGCATGGACCTGCAGAAGAGCTTCAGCCATGCGATCCCAGCAAGGAGGGTTAGGGCATTGTGCAGGGCTGCCCTGTGTACCTTCCTCAGTTGTGCTTGTGGATGTGTTGGTGCACTGTTCCTCACGAAGGGACAGCGTGGTGGAGGAAGCAATATCTCGGCACGTTGAGAGAAGCTCAGACAACTCATGAAGGCCTCGAGCCTGGAGGCTACGCTTTCCAAGAACAGCCTGGACAACTGCACCAAGTGAACACCCTGCACATCGCAAGCATATCCTGCTCCGGCCACCACCACCACCAAGTGGGGATCCTGCAAATCCTGCTGCCCACACTTTGGGCTCTGAGACATACACTGTGCGAATGTCTGACATCACAAACTCAGACAGCACATTCTGCACCCAGTGGTGAACCTGCTCGGGCCCTTCCCTCAGTTCAGCCTCCCTCACCCCAAGCACATAGCGCTTCAGTCTTGACCCCTCCACCTGGTAGGCTGTTAGAACATAGCAAGCATCTGGGCCTGATGTCTGGGAGTGGCAGGTGACAGCGATACCAAGGGAAGCATTGGAGCCTAGAGCACACGTGACTTTGACTTTGACTTGGTTGTACATGCGGGGCAGCTGGCGCAGTGCCAAGGCACTCATGTTGCCAAAAGCATCACGGGTGGAGTAGGCACCATGACGAGCACCCGTATCCACTAGGGTCTGTGCCAACTTCAGGAAGTCCTTGCTGTTGAGCACGTTGAGCATGCTCAAATCTGAACACATTACCCGTAAGAGGCGTTCAGCCACTTGCTGTCGTTCCTTCTCAGGTAGTCCGTTATTCTCTGCCAGCATGGAGAACAGATAGATGGACAGGAAGGCAGAGTAAACATGAGAAAGTGTTAGCGTTCTTTTATTTCGAAACATTGGCAAAAAACATGGTATCTTAGATGGGAATAGATAATACAGAATTATAGAGCATAATAAAGACATAACCTGGCTTTGTTTTACAGACCAGATTCTCTTTAAATTGAGGGAAGATTTAGCAGCTATACTTGGCATTACTTGGGCATGAAACAAAGCTCCTCAACAAAAATCAAAGCAGGGATGTTGCAGTTATATAGTATGCTTCTTAACCACCAGAGGCTACATAATAATTCCATGTCAAATAACACAGTTTCATAGCCTGTATAACTCTAACAGTGTGAAATGAATGAAGCTGATTGCAGTACTTACGGCTGACTGTGTGGTTTCTCTGGGAGATACTTTGAGGTGGGATTTGTAGTTTAACTGAGGAATGGGCCGGAGCCTGAGAGCCTCTCCACAGCTGCTCTTGAGGACCGGGGGCTGAGGAGGTTTTGGGAGAGTCCCCTTTGGTGTGGTTCTCATTGTCCGCTGAGGAGATACAGACATGGAACATCAGGCAGAGGCAACAATATGTAGTATAGTTTTAATGGAGAAAGTGTTTCAGTGGATAATAATGAATAGATTAAAAGAATGACACATTGACACATGACAATTAAAACAAAACATGTCAGCAAAAGAAAAGACAAAAATAAATTACTTATCCTCTCTGAGTCTGACATTAACAAATTGTGCCTTCAAAATCAGCTGACCAGGTTTACAAAAACAGGTTTGTTGCCTCAGTCAATTCTCACATAAGATTAGCCACAAATCCGGCAGGGTATATCTTTAAAAGAAGTCAGTATCAAATCAAGAAATCAAAAAGGACCTAAAAGCAACGCCAACCAGCAAAAAATAATCATAAAAGTGAACGCTGGATTAAAGTATTTTAAGACTGTCCAGGCGATAACTGCATCATTCTAACTGCATCCAAGGACAGGAAACATGATACATGCATAAGAGGGTAAACAAACTGCACTTTAGTTGTTTGTCAGGAAAAAAATACCATAACCTTTGGTGGTTACAGCTTCTAAAATAAGGGCATTTGCTTTCTATTCTTGTTTTTTTTTATGCCATTTAAAAAATATATTTGTTGTTTTTTTACATGCCTTTTGGCTGTGGTTGCTTGAGATTGGAATTGGTCTTTATTTCTGACATTTGATGTGCTAGATAAATAATTAAAGATAATACACTACTGTTTATGGTTACATGTACAGTATAATGCACCAAAGCATTTGCAACAGAATACAGAAAAACGTATCCAGCAGCCTCAGAACCAGATCTGCAACAACCCATATTATAACAATATATTCCCTGAAACTTCATATTAAACGTTGTGTTTTTAAGAATTTAATGCCTATACCTTTATAAGGATTATGTGTAATCATACAGACTCTCACATGCATTGCAGCCACTGAGGGTGCCCGTTGCCTTTTGAGCTTGACATGCATTTGTAGTCGTGGACTCACCAGCATGGGACTGCATATGCTCCAGCAGGTTGTTGTAGAACTGGAACTGGATGCCACAGGCACCACAAGTGTAGGGTTCTAAAAAATCACAAGGCCCAGAAGAGCATTGACTCTTTGTTGGAGAAGAAAATTAATACACATCTACTAGCCTCTAATATCCCTGATATATACTTTGGAAGCCAGTTCCACCAAGAAGTTGCTGTTTTTTGTGATCAGCCTAAAGTGACTCAATTTGCAGCCGCATTTCTAAACTAAACTTTAAAAATAATTGCTGCGATGTTTAAAATGTGTATGTTTGGGCATCTCAGTGAGGTTTAAGGCACTGTTCATGTAATTACAATGTTCCTGGTTTGAAAATGCTTCATAACATGTCCTTCCCCCTGCCCATCTCTCTATATCTCCCCTCATTTTCAGTCCTACCTAATAAAGGCAACAAACACCATAACATACCAAATTCATGTTTACATGTTAAAATAAAAACACTTAAAAACAGGTTTTCCAACAACCTTTGTCCAGTATGAGTCAGGCAATGCTTAGCTGCCAGTCATTACAACATAGCTCTATCTGAACACAATGCAGATGTACAATATGGCTAATGTTTACAAGCCTGTCCAGACACTCCCTCGTGATAATGAAGCTTAATGCGCAAAATCTGTTTAATCACAATGGATTACAGAAACCATTAGCACCAAACAATGACAGATTAACAAAAAATGATGCCTACTAGAAAAAAGGTGAAATAAGAAAGAAGCAGCATGCAAACCTTCTGCTTTGAGCAGAAGGTGGGGTTGGACTTACTCTGGGTTGTAGAGAAGGTACTGGCCACCAGAGGGCTCGGAGTTCCTGTGGAAAAGAACAGGGAGGTGAGTTAAAACTACAGACACATTGGGCAATCACTCTTTTACCTTGTTAATTCAGTATGTGGCTTTAGTGTTTAATGTTATTCTTTTAAAAAGGCAATCAAGATTTGCAATAAAAGAGCATTTACTCTTTCATTTGTTACCAAACCAAACATTTTGATCAGTGACTGATGGTGATGTAAACTTATACAACCAATTTAAATACTGCATTTATTATAGGGACATATTGATGGATTCCGGCACCAGGTAAACAAAAAAAGACAGACAAGACAAAAAGGCACAGACTCATGACAAAAAAGAAGAATTTTGTAACATTGGCAGAAAATAGCATTGCTCTCAGTAAGAAGCCGATTAAGAAAATGTGTTTTGGGCCTTTAACAACAGGTTCCTTTTAGAGTCAATGCCATGATGTGGGGCAGTGTTCTTAGAGCCAAAAGGTGATCCAACATGGTATTCAACAAGGTCTCCACGTTTATGGTCTAAGTGTGATGTAGAATTATAATAATAGAGCTCGGAGTTTTATATAGTAACAATTGATGCAAGGTAGGTCACACAAACCTCTTTACATCATCTATTCCCCCTCCATTTCAATTTTAAGCCACCATTATCACCAAAACTCAGTCTGCAGAGATACTGTTTCTATCTATACTGACACTCCCATACACCTGCTTTGTAGCAGAACTGAAAATATATTTCACAGTTCGAGCAGAAGTGGTACATTTCCACACAAATACACACACACCCACATACAATAAGCGACTCAGAGCTCACCGCTTGAATTCTGCGAACTGTTTGTGTCAACCAGACTAGACTGAATTGCACCTTCCAGTTTCCGCCTGAATGGACTGTCTGTAAGTAAAAACACAGGAAAAACACTGAGTGACATGTCCGTGCTAAATAACATGAATAATATTCTTAATTTAAGTTTAAAACCCACATAACAGTTAAGACGGAGCAAAGTCAATGACATGCAATTTATTAATCTCGGTTTTAGTTTTTGGCAGACAAAAATCAATCACGCTAATAGCCTTTACAAAGGCTCCAAATTTTCATATTACATTTTAATATTGTTTTAATTCCTCCTATTCATGCCATCTTTTTGACCCACTTCTAAGATGTGAGTGCGTGCAATGCTTTCAATAGTTATTTATGGCAGAGCGCTTCTTAGCAGAAATACAGTACCAATTGGGACTAAAATCAATGATTTATGACACCCGTGAAAAAGTTTTGGTGAAGAAATGGAGCAAGAAATTGCCTGCAATGTTGACAATGGACTATATGTAATGTGGTCAAATAATAGACTAAATACAGATCGTCTTTGATTTTACTTTAGTAAAATAAACAAAATGCACTTCATTGAGGTTCTCTTTTAGTTTGTGAATATTTCTGGAAACAAAAGCTTTAAAAAAGACATTTTGGTGAGAAATTAAGAATCTGTGTGGACTGTAATAAATGTTAATGTTTACTAACATTACTTTAATGTGCTTAGGTGCTTGAGGCAATAAAAAAAGAGTCCTAACAAGAAAAGAAAAAAACGTTCAACGTGTCATCACTTAAATTGTGCAATTAACCATTTACTAGGAGGTTAATGGTTTCCAGCAGGGTTCCCACAAAAACCTGGTAAATTTAAATCCTTTTTCCACTGGGTCGGTGTACCACACTTTAGCAATACTGAGACATGGTCTTACCAATTCCTACTACGCCCTCAGAGCAGGACTGTGATAATATTGTGACGGTCCTTGCCCTAAAACCCTGCTATGCCAATATCACAGTAAACCGACGGGCTGCATTTCTGTTGTCGTGTGGGCAACATAAGAGCCAATCTGACATTTTAAAAACTAAACTGCTCTCAAGGTGCATGATACTGAACTTTAATGATCAAATTTCAATTAGTTACCATCTGAAGAAGGCACAACTAAGTGTGTGGGTGTCTGAGAAAAAAAAAAAAAAGATTATGCTTACTTTTAATCTTACCAGTTTGGCTGTGGCCAAATTTACTCATATCCATGCTACCACATTCCTGTACCCGTGATGTCTTCAAATCAAAAGAGCCTACATCAACATAGATTCTCAGAGTCAATTGCAGTTGTTCCAACCGGTGACATCCAATCTGACAACACTTCATTGCTGTAACTAAACAGACTTACCCATTGGTGTATGAAGAGCAACGTGCTCCTGGTATGGGTTGAAATACTTGTACTGCTTCCCACAAAACTCACAAACATAGCTCCCAGTTTCTGCAGACGAGAAAATACACAATAAAACTTTTGTTTTCATCAAAATCCATGTTAGTGCTTAAATCGGTATCTATCAATTAAGGTCCAGTATGTTGGATGAATTGTGTTCAATAAAATAAAAAAAGGTGGCCAAATCATTTTGTCAATAGTGTCTTATTTCACTAGGGAGAAGCAAAAAAACAAGATGTCCAACTAGACTGGAGAAGGCGAAAGAGCTGTTTTACTGACTGTAAATTTACATTTAGCAATACTTTAATAATAATAATAAAGAACATAAAAACACAGGGGTCTCTCTGCACAGTGTGTGGAAGTTTACACTACTCCCCCAATCAGTAGGAGTCATTAGTGCAGTGACAAGTGCAGGCTTCCAACCTGCGAACACTGCCAATTGTGTTTGAAGGGACACCCACTGCCATTGGTTGAACTTGCGGTCTCTGCAGAGGTGGGCGAGTGCTTTTTTCCCCTGCGAAGGAGGACTTTTGGACTCATGTTCTGAAACCTTTCCAATGTGACGTTAGCTCAAATGCTTAGTGTTATTTTTGTAACATGGATCATCACCATGACTTAAGTGTGTTTATTATAAACAGTGTCTAGTATCCTAAACTGGACATGATGGACTTTTAGCTGTTAAATGTATGCCTTGTTAAGAAAAATCAAACAAATGATGCAAATGTTAGATGTTGGATGTTCCCCTTTAAAATAAACATTGAAATATAACCTAAAACCAATAACATGAACTCATTTTGAAACAAGAAGTTACAGTGCCAAATTATCCAACTCTAATGTATTTCATCTGGAAGGTATAAAAATGTCCAATTTGCAGCCTAAGCTTCTGTATGTATATTTCATTTTGTTTAATTTGTCCTGCCATGGTATATCTGTGAAACTGAAGGCCTTTACACACTGGGGACGTTTTTTTCTGCGTGATTAATTTGCACGTCAATATTTTTTTCAAAACTGTTGGTTTTGTCATGAGTACTTTCACACAGAACGCAAATATTATACGGCGATAAAGCGAAGTAATTGTTTTTCAGAACAAGGTAATAAGGCATCGACCAATCACGTACCCAACATGGTAGATAGTTCACATTTTCCTGACGTTTATTTGTCACACCCCCAGGGCCTTAATTTAAAAAATAAAAAAAATGTAACAAACAGTCTTACTTGGTCCAATTTTCTGGTAGGGTTCAACTGGCTCCTCCTCTTTAAGGCCATCAACAGGCAACACTACCTGTTCATATGGATCTGAGAGAGGTGGGGGATGGAGATGAGGAAAGGCAATTTGTCAGGTGAGTGGAAAGGGCATCCCACTGTCTACTTACATATTTATACCTTCTCTACTATAACTTTACATGGAATGATACTCTGGAGTTAAGTGCTATACTAGAACTATATTGAATTTTGTAAAATTGCATTTAATTCTATAAGAGTGGGCCTCGTTTACCTCCACTAGAACTAGAACTTCTTCACCTATTCATCACCTACCTAGACTATTAATAGAGTCAGGCCATTGCTCATTTAATAGTGTATTTTGTATTTATTTTTTAGCAAAAGGCTTATCTACTTCTATTCATTTTGTGTTGCTGCTGCAGGAAGTAGAGACTCTGCTGTGAGGGAACATTGTGAATTAGAAAGTTCACTTATATATGCTTTTCAGATCAAGTCTTGGAGTTTCAAAGAAAAAAATTAATTGTCATGCAAATTGTCAAAAAAGTCCTGGTTACCATCAACTGCATGCAGGTCACGGTGCTCCTGGAAGCAACTGTAGTATTTATATTTCTTGCCACAGATGTCACAGGAGTAACGGAAGCTATCTGCAGATAAACAGACAGAAAGAGACCAGCATTGTTTATAAAGACACTGGATATTACTGACACTGTCAACCAGTATTTCATACTGTAAACTGAGTCAGAAATAATCTAAAAAAAAAGAAAAAAAAATGAGTAAAACTTCGCACAGTTTACAGTACAGATAATAACTTATAAACTTTATTTCTTTAGCACTTTTATCAACAAGGTTAAGAGTGCTATTCTTAACAGGAGATGGGAGAAGGCCATATGTGGCTTAAGGAACAATTGCAGGTACACTTTAACCAAGATACACTTTAACCAAGTGAGCCCTAAAACACAGAAGTTATATATGTCCCCTAATTTGCAGGACAGTATATCATTGTGCCATAGAAAGAGGGGCAGATTTCTGTTTATAGTCATTAGGCATTAGAATAATTGATAAATGAATAAACAAATCAGATTAAAATACACAGGACAAACTCTGATTGCAAACAGAGGTAGGCTAAATTAGATTAGATAAAGAGAAATAGGCAGACGAATCCCTGGGGAGAAAGCCATAGAAAAGGTTATTATTCATAGAAAAGGTTCCCTCTCATATATATATATATATATATATATATATATATATATATATATATATATGTGTGTGTGTGTGTGTGTGTGTAGAGTTTTTAAGAATTAAATGGTAAATTGTCCATGCATTTTTATTTGGAATTTGTCAAATTGTACAAACTGCTAAAACATGATTCAAACTTGATTTTTTGAACTGGAATACTAAACTGAACTTTCGTTATGACCCAAATCATCAACATAAACATTTTTTAATGTGCATTCATATTGCCATTTCTTGCCAACTCTGTCGAGGGCTAAGCGAGTGAAAGGATATAAGGGATGCAGATAACTTGTTCTGTTCTTGCTAATTTTGTTGCCTTGAGAAGTACTGTCACTGTGGTATGCTAAGGCGCACCACAGTGAAATCTTGTCTAAAGCCAAGCTATTGCATAAACAGCATGGCATAGAGCAACTGGAAGACAAAATCAATTTCTAACCTCCTATCTCCAGTTGGTTTAGGTTTAGTCTTCTCTCCACAATAATATGCCGAATTGATGTTCACCCAGCAGAGGGCCCCTTACCTTACACACCCATGTGACAAATGTTTAATCATTTAGCAGCAGACACATAACATTGATTTTCTCAGGTGTTCAAATACTTATTTGCAGCTGTATCATACAAATAAATAGTTAAAAATCATACATTGTGAGGTGAGATCACGAGGTGAGATCTTGCATGGAGCCCCAGTCCGAGGGAGATTGACAGTCATGTTTAGCTTCTTCCATTTTCTAATGATTGTTCCAACAGTGGACCTTTTTTCACCAAGCTGCTTGGCAATTTCCCCGTAGCCCTTTCCAGCCTTGTGGAGGTGTACAATTTTGTCTCTAGTGTCTTTGGACAGCTCTTTGGTCTTGGCCATGTTAGTAGTTGGATTCTTACTGATTGTATGGGGTGGACAGGTGTCTTTATGCAGCTAACGACCTCAAACAGGTGCATCTTATTTAGGATAATAAATGGAGTGGTGGTGGACATTTTGAAGGCAGACTAACAGGTCTATTAGGGTCAGAATTCTAGCTGTTAGACAGGTGTTCAAATACTTATTTGCAGCTGTATCATACAAATAAATAGTTCATCATACATTGTGATTTCTGGATTTTTTTTTAGATTATGTCTCTCATAGCGGACATGCACTACAATGACAATTTCAGACCCCTCCATTTCTAAGTGGGAGAACGTGCAAAATAGCAGGGTGTTTTTTTTTTTATTTTCCTCACTGTATGTATTTAAATATTGTACAATGTGTGTTTATTCTGTTCTGCCCTGATTGTAAGTCTGAAGAAAAAAGGGGGCATAGAAAAGCCATCTCAGTTAAAATTAAAAATAACCAGTTTCTTCAAAAAGAAAGAGGGTTTATGTAATTTGCGCTTAATTGGCAACAAAGACATACAGCTACAAAGGTGATTATTGGGGTACCTAACTGTAATTGGATTTATAACCCCTGAAGGCTTCAATACCATGCGTATACATTTTCCCTCTAGTTGATGTGATTAAAAACTATTTTCTACAAATTGGTAGGTTGCTGGCATTTGTCAGTGTAATTAAAGCTCAAATAACATCATTGCTCCAAGCATAGGTGAGGACATTCAAAAATAAAAAATAAAGCTACAACAACTTTAATGTCCTCTGATTTGGATGCATAATAAATATATAATTCATATCTTCTTGCCCACAGCTTTTTATGGCTATGAAATATTTCCCAAAAAAAACCCTGGTAAATCCAGAAATTATTCATATTAAAATGCATTTTTTATTTGATAAGCAATTAAACCACAACATATTTCACATATTTAAATGTCAAAGGACAGTTTGCATTTTCATGTTTAGGTCTGCCAATTTCAGAAAACTGAAAGTGCAAAATCCATTTTATATTTGATGTCACAATCAATCAGGGTTATATTTTGTAATACACAATGCAGGGACATCTAGCACATCTCGCTGAATTGGCCAATCAAGTCTGAGAAGGTGATAACATTCTAGAATTGTAAACTTCTGCCTCATAGTATAAACCTCTGTTTAGTATTTAGTTTGATGTTTGATGATTCAAATAGATTGATGATCCATTAATCAAACTAGACATCCTAGATTGCATTTGATTGTCTCACTGGTACCTGAAGTGGCACACCCTCACCAACACTTGTATATATACTATACATACTGTGTGTGTGTGTGTGTGTGTGTGTGTGTGTACAGTGGGGCTCAAAAGTTTGGGCTCCCAAGGTAAAAATTTGTATTAATGTGCATAAAGATGGAAAAATCTCCAAAAGGCATCAAATGACAGATTAGACATTCATATGTCACAAAAAGTTAGATTGTATTTCCATCATTTACACTTTCAAAATAACAGAAAACAAAAAAATGGCATCTGCTAAAGTTTGGGCACCCTACAGAGTTAATAGCATACACCGCCTCCTTTGGAAAGCTGAGACCTGACAGTGTCATGGATTGTTCTCTATCATTGTCTGGAAAGACCAGGTGATGTCAATCTTAAGGTTTTAAATGGCCAGACTCATCTGACCTTGCCCCAACAATCAGCACCATGGCTTCTTCTAAGCAGTTGTCTAGAAAAACTGAAACTGAAAATAGTTGACGCTCATAAAGTAGGAGAAGGCTATAAGAAGATAGCAAAGCGTTATCAGATGCCAATATCCTCTGTTCGGAATGTAATTAAGAAATGGCAGTCATCAGGAACAGTGTAAGTTAAAACAAGATCTGGAAGACCAAGAAAAATATCAGACAGAACTGCTCGTAGGATTGTAAGAAAAGCAAGTCAAAACCAGTCACGTTTGACTGCACGATCCATCCAGAAAGAACTGGCAGACACTGGAGTTGTGGTACACCTTTCCACTATAAAGAGATACAAATATGGTCTTCATGGAAGAGTTATCAGAATAAACCCTCTCTAACGTCCTCACCACAAAAATCAGCGTTTGAAGTTTGCAAATGAACATACAGACAGGCCTGATGCATTGTGGAAAAAAGTTCTGTGGACCGATGAGGTTAAAATAGAACTTTTTGGCCGGAATGAGCAAAGGTACATTTGGAAAAGAAAGGGCACAGAATTTAATGAAAAGAACCTCTGTCCAACTGTTAAGCATGGGGGTGGATCAATCATGCTTTGGGGTTTTATTCAAATTCAAATTCAAATTTTGGAGGCTAACTTAATGCCATCTGTGAAAAAGCTGAAGTTAAAGAGAGGCTGGCTTCTACAAATGGATAATGATCCTAAACACACCTCAAAATTCACGGTGGATTACATCAAGAGGCGTAAACTGAAGGTTTTGCCATGGCCTTCACAATCTCGTAATTGTAAATCTATGGATAGACCTTTTAAGAGCAGTGCTTGACAGACATCCCAGAAATCTTAAAGAACTGGAAGACTTTTGGAAGGAAAAATGGGCGAAGATACCTCAAACAAGAATTGAAAGACTCTTGGCTGGCTACAAGAAGCGTTTACAAGCTGTGATATTTGGCAAAGGGGGCAGTACAAGGTATTAAACCTGCAGGGTGCCCAAACTTTTGCAGACGCCATTTTTTTGTTTTCTGTTATTTTGAAAGTGTAAATGATAGAAATAAAATCTGACTTTTTGTGACATATTATACAAATGGGTAATCTGTCATTTGATGCCTTTTGGAGATTTTTTCTCTCTTTTCTTGGCTTTTTTATGCACATTAATACAAATTTGTACCTGGGGTGCCCAAACTTTCGAGCACTGTATGTATTTCTTTCCTTTTTTTTTTTTTTTTTTTTAAACATAGGGCTGTTTTTGTTCTTAACACCCACTTTGTCAGAGCTACAGAAAGTTTGTTCTAGCTGGACTCCCAAAATACTCTTTTCAACTCCAAGAACTCCACTACACTAACAGCCTGTGTTGTCTCCTCCTTCATATTTAATTTTTTTTTTTTTTTTTTTTTAAATTCTCCTTCACTCCCACACTTCTTCAACAGAGGGATATTTTACAACCCATACTAACTGGAAAATTCAAGCTTATGGTCTTGCTTAATGGTCCTCAGTTTGTTTTAAAATGCACACTTGCCATGATCCAAAGTATGTTGCTTTAGTAACCAATCATTACAAAAAAGTCTGGTGTTAAGCAGTCACGGTTACAATAATTTCATATCTTCACAGTGCTGCCCTAAACCTGAGCTTTATACACAGATCACAGACATGTAGAACTAATTGTATTCTTCAGGAAAATATGTCTATGTATTTCTCTATAATAAATCAATTGTTACTACCATAGGTTATAATTTTCCTTTAGTTTGTTTTATCTTTTTTCCTCAAGCAGCCTTACTTGCTTACTAATTAACACTGTCACAGACCTTTTGGTTGCACTGGATTTGTATTCCTCATACAGTTAAAATAAAAAAGTGACTGTTGTTCTTTCTGCATCAGGATGATTGCTCTTTCTTCCTGCCATGTTGATAGTGCTGCCTTTAAGCAATGTGCACATTCATGTAATGATTGCTGAGTGTGTGTGTGTGTGTGTGTGTAGGAAGCTTTATAAATAACTCTCAAGTACTACTCTGAGGTAGGAGTATTTTTAGTCTTAATCAAACTTTCACCGTGATTCATGGGAATGATTTTAAGATGCCTGATAAATACAGGCCCTGCTGATCTACAATGGAATTAAAAAGGGCAACATCCCTATACGTGCCATTTATTTGTATATGTAGTTTCAGGTTTCCCTCACTTAAGAGGAACTGATGTCAGAAAAAAAAATCATTGTGATAGTCAGAACATTGTGTCCACACATGACATGATTGTGCCAGAAATATGTTGATGTTTCCTTATAGGTACCTGGTATTAGGATGTCACCTATGGGAAGGCGGCTACAGTGAGGAGACAAGACTGATGGGAGAGAGGGAGGGGGACAATGAGGGTAAATAATATGGCTTTTAGCCAGCTAAGTCACACAGAGACAAAGGTATATTTAGTTATAAGTTGCGTTTTAAGTGTGGATTGTTTTAAGACAGCTTTGTAAAAATCTAAAAGACACGTATCTAGTAAAACAACATTTCACATCTGTTAAATGAGCCAGGTATGAAATAAACAGTTTGTGCTGGCATGCTTATAAACTTGAGTGTGTTCACTAGATGAGCAAAATTGTACTCACTGTTTGGTGTCTGGGGTAGACCATCTGCAATCATGCTATCTGATTCTGTAGTGAAAAAAGAAGGGGAGACAGTTGGCCTTAGATAAATCTGTGAATAGCTTCCGACTGGCGCTAAAATTGCTATCTCACATTAATACAATAAAACAATTCCTAGCCAAAACAGGACATGCATTACTCATTTAGAGGAAGTGAATAATTTTAGGGCCATACTGTCAAGAGAGGAAAAACACAGCCGCCAGTCAGTTGTTATTTTTAGGCTTTTCATAAAGACAATACATACGTAATAAAAGAAGTGTCTTACCTCTGTGTGCCCTGACGTGTGTCTGAAAGCAGTTATAATATTTGTATTTCTTCCCACATACCCCGCATACATAGGAACCTGCATTACAATTCAAAACAGTTTCAGAAAAACAAAGTGACAGCACCATCAGGAGTATATGACAGCCTATCGGGGACATTGTAGGAAAAGAAAGGTATTATTCCAAGATTAGAAATTCAGGAGAAAAGAAATTGGTGACTCTATTTACATACAGCAGGTATCTGATCCATATATTGTTTTGTCATTGATTACATCCCACTTTGCAAGACAGTTATACAACGTAACTTATTTATTGATATTGGTTGATTTCAATATTGATCAATTGGAGATTCTTTTGTACATTAAAATAATGTTTCCAAAATTGTTTCAGTGGTTCATTAACTCATTGGAATGAGACATAAGAATAATGGTAATGGTAACAGTAATGGACAATTCCGCTCCCAACCTGTAGGGAAAACGAAGAGGAAAAGTGCCTTGGTGTCTACAGTAAAGTTGCTGGTTGACAAGTAGCTAGCTAATGCTAATTTAATTCTTGATGGGTAACAAAAGATTACGACACCGTTCAACACGCTCAGTTATTTTTAGTATGATTGTTTTGACCACGGTTAACAACTAGGCTAACCCACAAATTCGCGATTCTGCCTCCACGACACAGGTTCGTGGAGTTGAGTGTCGTGATTTCAGTTTTATTTTGCATATCGTTACAGCCCTAATATACAGTATTCATTACACACAAATTTTAATGAAGTGTTTTGTCTACTGAGGGTTTTTTTTGTAGTCATTCCATGCTTAAGCCTTAAACATGCTTTTGAAAGTCACCTTCTCTCACAGTAATCTTCCATGTGTCAGAGGCTCAGTCATCATGTTTAAAGGTGGAGAATTGCTGTGGTCAGATGTAATGTGATAAAGTAGATGAAAATGCCTTTATGTGTTTTAACATAACATATTGCATATTAACATATTGCTGTAAATAAAAATGTAAACTCTGTTGCTGGTTAGCTCAATTGGTAGAGCAGGCACACAGGAGGTTTAATCCTCGATGCAGAAAGTCCAGAGGTTGAGTCCGACCTGTGACAGACTCACCCCCCCCCCCTCCTTCCCCCCCATGATTCGATGATGGGCAAGACGTCCGATTTTACTATGAAAATTCTTAGTCGGGAGTCGGGACAACCCTAGATTGAAATATGAACGTCAGCAGCAAATATTGGTATCAGGGACAATCAAGGCATGTTTTATAGTTTTGGGAGGTATTTCTATTTCCTCCTATACTACAAATGAAGGTACACTAAATATTAGAAACATTATAACTTCCATTAAAATGTGGGATTATTGCAGGCCTGTTGTATTAAAATGCAGTAATTTGAGCTAGGTGTACCCAATAAACTGGCAACTAAAAAGTACATACAGTACATTTGTGTATTTGTGCAAATGATTTTACCAAGGAATTTGCCCAGTGGGTGTTATAATAATAATCACCACCATCATGTGAGAGCTTCAATTTTGCAAATGAAATGCCAATCCCAAAAACTAAATACAACAAAATTGAGGTGAATGGAATGTCAATTATGCTCACAGGGTCGGAAAATTATATTTTAAAAATGCAACTGTAACAACACACTGTCAGTAGTTTTCATAGGGGCCATTTCTTCTGTAGAAAGTAGTTCCAATAAAAACAGTTTACAGCGAAGTCTGTGGATTATCCTGAATAACCAGGGCATCGTTTTGGAAAAGCTGCTGCTACTGGGTTTTTCTTTTTAAATGTCATTTTTAAATGCTGTGTCATTTGTTTGTGTTGTTTTGTCAGTCAGGAAGCAGGGTCAAGATACACAAGACAAGATTGCAGTCAGGAAATGCACGTATATATCCATATGTATATTCACACACCTATGCATGAGTCTGTGCTCTTCGTTGGAGGAGGAGTACCAAGGGCAAACATACCCTCGGTCTGAGCTCTACGGGATGCACCTCCACTGGCTCCTCCATCATTTCCTCCAATGACAACACAGATCTCAGCAGGATTGGCATCACCCACTTTCCCGTTACTAGTTTCTGAGGTCCCAGGCTCTTTCTTTACTGTGACAGGTGGTGGAGTTGTGTTCTTAGTCTTTGGGACTAAGGTTGGTGAGGGACCATCTGTGGCCGCACTCCCACCATCCGACTTCTCCTTCCCAGGTATTGGTGCCTCTTGTGCACTCATGACTCCACCTCCTCTGAGCCTGTGCTTCTGTACCAGGGAAATAAAAAGAGAGACAGACAAAGACTTTACTTAACTGTCCTGTAACAATATACAGCCTTGATTCAGGCATGACTTCTAGCCAGATTTATAGCATTGATGCACAATATTAGCACCACAAGATTAAACAGATGTGTTGTTGTACTGTAGAAAGCAGCTTTGATTTGAACCTATCGAGGTAGGTAAGAGCAAGCTGCACATAACAAGCAGTAGCTTGCATCTGACAACTATTAAGTGTAAATAAAATAGTCAGTCAGATGATGTGTGAGCTCAAAATGCACAGGAGCGGAGGAGAGGAGGACCTGCAGTATCTGTGACAGAAAAAAAGAGACTTTTCTTGTTAGAACAGAGTGGCTTAACTGTTCATAAGTGCCCTTTAATGGCATGCATTTCACCTTTGTGGCACCCAAATGCTCTAATTTCAAAAATATCCAAATTACACAACTTGACACTTCAGCACAAGGCTATAAAAGGCTTGTCAAGAGAATGTGCTCAAAATGCAACCATGCAAAACAGAGTTATGCCAGGATGACTGATATTATGGAAAGAGGGGAAATTGGTCTTCTAATAATAGTGCACCAACACAGTAACAGCAAGCCTTTTCATAGCCCAATACAGCTTTCTTTGGATATGACACACAACCAAGAAAGATTTGCAAACACGCCCATGAATTGGATAATGTTGACACAAAACATTTAAGCCAAGGTTTTGAGTTCAAATTGCTTACCTTAATCAGTAGAAAGTACTGTCAGCTCAATCATACAGTATGCGCAACCCTTACAGTAGCAGGCCTAAAGGTTGTGTACCTTCTACAACTTTTATAAAGTTAAACATGACTTTACATTTTATGTACAATTGTAAATTCTTTGAGTCATGGATTCATTCTCTCAGCCTAAATGCCCTGGCATACAATCCATTTAACGGCAAACATGGCCATTTATGCTTTTAATTTGAGTATTTCCATTTTAGCATTTTTTCAGTTTTATTCAAGAGACTTTCCTGTTCAATTTTTCAATACCATTTTTAATGCTCAGTATTTCTATTGTTTTTTTTGTAGGTGTACTTCCTATTTTATACCTAAAATGGCATTTCCATTTGAGGTTTTTTAATTTCCCTTCCCATTAGTCTTGTCACAGTGTCTGATTTCACCAGTGGCATAAGGTGTGCAGCAACTGTGTACACTGTAATTTTATCTACACTGTTTATGGACTGAAAGTGTGAACAGAAATGAGCCAACAAGCTGTGTTTATATTCACAGGTTATCCTTGGGACCTTGTTATGCAATTTTAACACTGCTGAAGAAAAAAAAAAAAACAATACCATTGTTGAAAAGAGAAAATGTCTCCTGACGAGTATACTTTACTACAGACATGAACCAAACAGCTGCTCAATAAGCCCAACTTATTCATAAGAAAGTTTCCGGTTCATACAGTTTTAACCAGAGGCTCATAACTACAATTTTAAACCACAGATCTTTAAACTTCCATATGTAATACATGACTGCATTACAGTAGACGTGTAAAGTTAAGCTTCTCTGTGTCAAAGGCTTTGTATAGTGTAGCCTTTTGGAGTCACTTTTAAAGGTTGGGAATACCAATTTCTTTTCAGTGTTCAGAAATATTGTTTCTGTATATTATATATATATATATATATATATATATATATATATATATATATATATATATATATATATATATATATATATATATATATATATATATATATATATAATTTACAGTTTAAGATTTAACGTAAAACACATGACAGGTCTATATAAATACAACACAATGTAAAAAGATTATAACAGTGGTTCCGAACCATTTTGCCTTGGACACCTTACAAAGAAAAAACTGTCAGGTTGGGCTCCTTTGTCACATTTAAGGGACAACATTAGCCCTCTAAACTTTTCACATGCTTTCATTTAACTAGCTATTTGAAGTCCCAAGAGGTAAAATTGGCCAATATTTCTGTAAAAAGCAAGATTAGTGAAAATGAAAACAGATTTCTGTAACAGAACTTTGTTTTTCTTATTTTTTTAAGATTTTTTTTTAAATCATCTCACAGCCCAGATTTATTGTGAGGGGGACAGTAAGAAGGGCCTGAGCCCTAGGATGCTTACCGCTGGATTACACTATGTAATTGTATATTAAGTAGTTAAAATTAGCTACATATTGACTAGCTACTACAGTACAATGCTGCTTACACATTGATGGGACAGTCACAGGGGCCATTTTTCTACAGAACAAGCACTTTTACTTCTGATACTTGTATTTTAACTAATAACATGTACAATGAGGAAAATAAGTATTTGAACACCCTGCTATTTTGCAAGTTCTCCCACTTAGAAATCATGGAGGGGTCTGAAATTGTCATCGCATGTCCACTGTGAGTGACATGATATAAAAAAAAAAAATCCAGAAATCACAATGTATGATTTTTTAACTATTTATTTGTATGATACAACTGCAAATAAGTATTTGAACACCTGATAAAATCAATGTTAATATTTGGTACAGTAGTATTTGTTTGCAATTACAGAGGTCAAATGTTTCCTGTAGTTTTTCACCAGGTTTGACACACTGCAGAAGGGATTTTGGCCCACTCCTCCACACAGATCTTCTCTAGATCAGTCAGGTTTCTGGGCTGTTGCTGAGAAACACGGAGTTGGAGCTCCCTCCAAAGATTCTCTATTGGGTTTAGGTCTGGAGACTGGCTAGGCCACGCCAGAACCTTGATATGCTTCTTACAGAGCCACTCCTTGGTTATCCTGGCTGTGTGCTTTGGGTCATTGTCATCTTGGAAGACAGAGCCTCGACCCATCTTCAATGCTCTAACTGAGGAAAGGAGGTTGTTCCCCAAAATCTCGCAATACATGGCCTCGGTCATCTTCTCCTTAATACAGTGCAGTCGCCATGTCCAATGTGCAGAAAAACACCCCCAAAGCATGATGCTACCACCCCCATGCTTCATAGTAGGGATGGTGTTCTTGGGATGGTACTCATTCTTCTTCCTCCAAACACAGTTAGTGGAATTATTATTATCTATTTTGGTCTCAACTGACCACATGACTTTCTCCCATGCCTCCTCTGGATCATCCAAATTGTCATTGGCAAACTTAAGATGGGCCTTGACATGTGCTGGTTTAAGCAGGGGAACCTTCCGTGCCATGCATGATTTCAAACCATGACGTCTTAGTGTATTACCAACAGTAACCTTGGAAACAGTGGTCCCAGCTCTTTTCAGGTCATTGACCAGCTCATCCCGTGTAGTTCTGGGCTGATTTCTCAATTTTCTTAGGATCATTGAGACCCCACGAGGTGAGATCTTGCATGGAGCCCCAGTCCGAGGGAGATTGACAGTTATGTTTAGCTTCTTTCATTTTCTAATGATTGCTCCAACAGTGGACCTTTTTTTCACCAAGCTGCTTGGCAATTTCCAGCCTTGTGGAGGTGTACAATTTTGTCTCTAGTGTCTTTGGACAGCCCTTTGGTCTTGGCCACGTTAGTAGTCGGATTCTTACTGATTGTATGGGGTGGACAGGTGTCTTTATGCAACTAATGACCTCAAACAGGTGAATCTAATTGAGGATAATAAATGGAGTGGAGGTGGACATTTTGAAGGCAGAGTAACAGGTCTTTGAGGGTCAGAATTGTAGCTGATAGACAGGTGTTCAAATACTTATTTGCAGCTGTATCATACAAAAACAGTTTTAAAAAAATCATACATTGTGATTTCTGTATTTCTTTTTTTTTTTTAGATTATGTCTCTCACAGTGGACATGCACCTACGATGACAATTTCAGACCCCTCCATGATTTCTAAGTGGGAGAACTTGCAAAATAGCAGGGTGTTCAAATACTTATTTTCCTCACTGTATGAACTTTTACTTATTACTTTAGTGGGTGACTTTTCATAACCACTATTTGCACCATTTGATCATAACATGCTAACAAAGGTCCATGCTCATCAAGCACTAGGGGTGGGAATCTCGTCACCTCACGATTCAACTCCAATTCAGAGGCAATGATTAGATTCTAAACAGATTATCGATGCAACAATTTTTTTATGTACATTTCCAATGCGTGATTTAAAAAAATATGCATACAAGTCTGAGTTTGTTCAATTTTGACATATGCAGTGTTTGTCACGCACAAGTTTTAATGACATTTTGTGTCTCAGGTTTTTAATTTGTAGTCATTCCATGCTTAAGCCTTAAACATGCTTGTGAAAGTCACATTCTCTTACAGTAATCTTCCATGTCAGAGGCTCACTCATGTTTAAAGGTAAATAATTAGCTTCTTAGAACATGAAACATGATGTGGTCAGATGAAATGTGATAAAGTAGATGAAAAGCCCAAATCCCAACTAGTTCCTCTGGACCACTGCAGTCTCTCTTTTTCTTTCGCTCTCCTTTTCGTCGGGTGGCGCACATGCCCGCTCGTGGCGTAAAGCGTGCATCTGCTCCACTCTGACATGCACTCCAACAACCACGGCTGATACAGCCTTTTGAACACTTTCGCTTTTGTGATGGCTACCATAGCTGCAATACATACTTTGAACTGCGTGGCGAGAGAGAGAGTTGATTGCGATATATTATCTCAACGCTAGATGGGAGAAATTCTTACACAATGTAGCTTTAAAACACTAAGAAGGCTCAACACAACATGAAACTTTGCTCAAAGTATCACCAGGGGCTATAAACATGAACTGAGCATTGAAAACAATTTGTGTACACAGTTTACTAAAAAGAAAGATTTTGAGCAACTCACTGTAGTTGTTGTTCTTCCGGTCGCCATCTATCAAGTCAGTCAAAAATAGTCAAGGGAGGAGAGTTTTTATGAAACTAGTAAAGATGGAAATCTCCTAAAGCTTTCCATCTTTACTAGTGTCATATAAATGAACTAGTTTCATATAAATGCACGGATAATTTCTTGTTTTGTCGTTAGTGAAAAACAATATTTACTTTGTATTTGAAAAAGGAGCCTCAAAGAATGACATTTCCTCCTATGGAGTCCATTCATTTGCATTCGAAGATCGCCTATTTTTGACTGGGAAAATGGCGGATAGCATAAACAACAACTGCTAAAGTGAGTTGCTCAAAACTGTTTTTAGTCAACTTTGAACACAATGTTCTCAATGCTTGCGTTCATGTGAAGAGACCGTGGTGATACTTCAAGCAAAGTTTCATGTTGTTTCGAGCCTTCTTGGTGTTTTAAAAATAGCTATTTTGAGGGTAGCGTAAAATGTGCCCCTAGGAGTCCCATTCAAAAGGCCATTTGACTGAAAAACGAGAACACTGTAAATCTTAAAAGTGACACTTCCTAAATATCCTTTTAAATAAAACAAGTTTGACTTGGGTAGAGTGGGGCTCGAAGGTTTGGGCACCCCAGGTAAAAAATTTTATTAATGTGCATAAAGAAGCCAAGAAAAGACGGAAAAATCTCCCAAAGGCATCAAATGACAGATTAGACATTCGTATAATATGTCACAAAAAGTTAGATTTTGTTTCCATCATTTACACTTTCAAAATAACAGAAAACAAAAAATGGCATCTGCAAAAGTTAGGTCACCCTGCAGAGATAATACCTTGTACTGCCCCTTTAGCAAGTATCACAGCTTGGAAACGCTCCTTGTGGCCAGCCAAGAGTCTTTAATTCTTAATTACATTCCAAACAGAGGATATTGGCATCTTCTTATAGCCTTCTCCTGCTTTGTGAGCGTCAACTATTTTCAGTTTCAGTTTTCTAGACAACTGCTTAGAAGAACCCATGGTACAGATTGTTGGGGCAAGGTCAGATAAGTCTGGGCATTTAAAACCTTAAGATTGACATCACCTGGTCTTTTCAGATGATGATTGAGAACAATCCATGATTGTCAGGTCAGCAGCTTGGTACATGCTATAAAGTCTGCAGGATGCCCAAACTTTTGCAGATGCCATTTTTTTGTTTTCTGTTATTTTGAAAGAGTAAATGATGGAAATAAAATCTAATTTTTTGTGACATATTATACGAATGTCTAATTTGCCATTTGATGCCTTTTGGAGATTTTTCCATCTTTTCTTGTCTTCTTTAGGCACACTGATACAATTTTTTACCTGGGTTGCCCAAACTTTTGAGCCCCACTGTACAATTACAAAAAGACCCTAGGTTGCATTTTGGCGAGAGTTACGCTTTAACCCCAATATATTATAAGGTATATGCTCGGTTATAAATACAGCAGAAAAGATCTAACCCACCCATACTTAAGTTTTGTGTATTATATGTGGAAAAAGCTACACAGATATACAAAAGAATCTGTGGCACAGTCCCCATGGACAGCAATTTGGGATAACCCATCTATTACGATAGGAGGATAACAAATTAGATGGCACGGTTTATATGGGGATACGATTAATAAAGTAGCTGATCTCTATAATGATAAAGGGTTTAAAGCATATGCAGAAATAAACTCAGAGATCTGTCCTAAAATACCTTGGTGGATCTAGCTCCAACTGAGAAGTGCAATTACTACGTTTAGGAATCCCACAAAAGAACCGCCCAAAACATCCTATTGGGATAAATGTTTACTTGTAAAAGACATTTTTCAAATAAAAAACAAAAATATCTATAACGAGGTTATAAATATAATATCATCTACCTTGCCTGCTCTTAAAACTGTTTGGGACATGGATTTAAGATGTGATATAACTGAGGAGCAATGGAGCAAAGTTTGTTTCTCTCTAAAAATGTCTCACTTAAACTAACTCAGCTTAAAACAATACACAGGTATCATTGGACTCCCAATAGGATGCAGAGGGCGGGACTGAGGCCAGACAACACTTGTTGTGCATGTTCATCTGATAAAAGGGCCATACCAACATATGATATGGGAATGTGTTACTGTTCAAAAATTTCGGGTTGAAGTCTTCAGAAAAATATGTGACGTGTCAAAGAATTGTATCCAACTTGACCCTGTATCTGTATAATAGAAGTTCTATCAAGATTGTCTAATTAATAGGGCTGTAACAATATGCAATATGAAAATCGCAACGCTCAGATCCACGAACCTGTGTTGCGTAGAAGGACACAATACTGTTTCCCAATGATTCAGTAAACTGCTTTTAGCGTCCTTAGCACTGGAGTTAGTTTGTTAACTGCTAAGTGCTGATCTGGGTGGCTGCTAGCTGACTGGGGGCTGACTGACGATGTGTCCCCGGGCCGGGGCTGTTGTCAGCTCTCATCCCGACTGAAGCCTTGCAGTGCCGGGAGAGTGAGGCAAACAGACAGGGCTAGCTAGCTAAATTATCATTAGATTAGTCGTCTATCTATACAGTTAAAATTACTGATTAATTTGTGGTAGCCCAGAGTTGTGAACCATGGTACAAACAAGCATACTAAAAATAACTGAGCGTGTTGAACTGTGTCGTAATTTTATGTTACCAATCAAGAATTAACGAACAACCTAGCATTAGCTAGTTGTCAGCAACAAAGCCCTTTTCTTCAGCCCCCCTAAAGGTTGGAAGCGGAATTGTCCATTATCATTATTCTTATGTCTCATTCCAACAAGTTAATGAACCATTGAACCAATTTTGGAAACATTATTTTAATGTACAAAATAATCTTTGGTGTTGGATCGATCAATATTGAAATTAATATTAATAAATAAGGTTTCTGTTGTATTACTGCAAAGTGGGATGCAATCAATGACAAAATGATGCCATGTGGCAGAAAAACGTTTTATTACGTTTACTGAATATAACGCATAAGAATTGAGGTTTGTATCGAATCGTGGGTCAAAAATTGTGTGATACGAACCAAACCTTGGGTTTGGTGTATGGTGACAGCCCTACTAATCAACATCACAATAAGTGGATGTCGGTAGCCTTTGCTGTTGCCAAAAAGCTGATTTTCTGTAAATGGCGAGAAAGCAGTGCTCCACACATTCAAGACTGGACAGATGCACTGTGGAAAATAGCTAAACTTGAAAGAGTAATCTTCATGAATGTAGACACTCTAGATGAGTATAATTTAATATGGTCACCTTTCTTAGCAGCCATGTCCTAAAGACAACAGACGATATAGAAATGAAAGTGTTGTATCTCAATGAAATATGTAGTGTTTACTTACTACAGGATAGTAACAAGCTTAAGATAAGTAAAGACTAAACCAACCCCCTATTTGTTTTTGTCTTGTGATCTCGTCTTTGCTCTCTTTAATTTGTCATTTTATTTATTTTTGTATGCGTATACCTGTGTGTATATGTATGCATATATGTGTACATGTATGTATATATTATAACAATGTACTTTATGTATGTAGGGTTGCGGAATAAGGAGGTTAGACATACAGTACAAGGAAAACATCTCTAGGACATACCTCTTCAGAATTCAGCACTTAGATGAGGTACTTAAAATAATTGGCCTATATATTTGGGCAGTACTGTATCTGCCTCTGCACAATAATGAAGTAAATCAACCACTGTGCTTGGTTAAAGCAAAAGTCTTGTCCTTCTAACTTAACAGATTTTCTTTCTTTGAATTGTACCTTTCAATGCCAAAACAAATCACTGTGATCTGCATGTTAAGTAGACTGGAATAGAGATTCCAAATATAAAATACAAATTTGTTTAAGGCTCATGAAAATGTTTCCACTCTGGAGGGATTAAAAAAAAGGAATCAGCTAAAATGGGGGATGGTGGGGGTCACTGCTTGTTTTTATTAACCAAAGCCGAATCAGTGACTAGGAGAAAGGGATGACCAAAACCTGTTTCACACTAAATGCTTTGCTTTCCTTGTTTCTTTAATCAAATATACATGTCTTTGTCCTCTGTAATAAATGTCTTCCAAGATGGTGTATGACCAATGATTTCAAAAAGCAATAATGCAGAGAAATGGATAACCCCCCATCCCCCTTACGCATGCACACACGGGATGCTCTGGAAAAAGAAACTGTCGTCTAGTAAAATTCCATCAGCATACACTCAAAAAACCCATAAAAACCTTTTCAATCTATATGTTAATGCCACGAATTAAAATTTAATAACAAGAGATATTGAAAAGCAGACTTGAATTATACAAAAATAAATCCTAAAAGATCAGGCTCCTAAAATTAGAAATTCAGGGCGGCATCCGGTCTGCTGCTAAACCCTTGTAGGCTGGCAGATTAAATTTTTGATGAAAATCAAAATTGCACTGCACACTGATGCAGGCACAGCAAACCTGGCACTATTGTGATTTATGGATTCATTAAACCTGCGGGAGTTTCACCCCTCCCCTTTTCACTCAAAGAAATGAGATTTGCTTTGCTGGAAATTTGTATTTTCAGAAAAGCTACTCAGGCTCTCCTCTACCTTCGGAAAATGGTCAAGGGGAAAAAAGAAGCTTCTGTGTACATAACCACAGCACGTAAACAGGCCTAATTTTCAATGCTGCAGCAATTGAACGTCCTTATGCATTATTCATGAAACCAATAAGGTTCATTTTTACAAAGGAAAAGGCAGGAAAAATATGTGCAGAAAGCACAGAATTTTTTTTTTTTTTTAATGCAGTAGCAGCCCCAACCCCTGAAAAGCCATTCCCTAGAGACTAATTTAAGTGAAGCCATTTTCAGACATTTTCAACATGCCACTAAGAACATAACTGAACCCAAGATGTTAGCTATGTTTAAAAAGGATGCATGTTTGTTCAGACACATCTAAGCACAAATCAGGAATCTGGAAGAGAACTGGCATGACATCAAAGGCAGAAACTGTTTGAGTAACACCGCTTACCCTTTAAATGGAAAACAAAACCGCTGTACTAAGTTAATGACAATTAGATCAGCAACTATGTTTCAAACACTGAAGCCCACCGGCTGTGATATGATCTCTCACCATCTAGTGTTTATCAGTGCCTAGAGGGACAAGTTTCACCTCTTCATCCAAACTATTTGCTCTAACTATTCTCAGTAAATCAAAGCTTTTGTTCTTTTAAGTACAGACAGACCAGCATTCTTGTTACCTTACTTAAAATGAGTACTCTCCCAGAATGCAGTTCCCATTGACCACATCTGGGTTTAAGGTGTTTTTCATTGCAGCATTATTCCTCCGAGCTGTATAACTTATTATCAGTCCTTCAGGTATTCTGCATATAAACATTCCCATCACTCATAGGATCCAACCCTATGCCCATGCCACTGGTTGACTCTCTTCACTTCTGTATTTTAACTGAAACTCCTGCATTTTGATTGGACTTTCTAAGAAAAGGTCAGAATTTACACCCAGATTTTGCATACCAACCATACAATTTCCACCAGCGCTTTCAAAATTATACAGATTTAAAGGTCAGCATTAAAATTACCCACAGCAAAATGGCCTCCACAGTTTCCCTTACATTAAAATAAAAGCCAACCATGCAAGATGGGAAACTGTTTGGCGTCTGCAGGATTAATATAAACAGTAGAACCACTGGTTGAGATTGTTTTTCCTGCCCTCAAATTATGCTGACATGGTCTTTCTTTTCTGATGCTGTTCAGTTGACTTTGGATAGTTATTTTCCACTTCCACATCTCCAATCTCTAGAAATAAGTCAAAATTGTTCCATGTTTACAAAGCAGTTAATTATATATGAATACCCACCATAGCACAAAAATACACATTCATGCATACACCAGCAAGAAAAAAAAAACCTGGAAAATCACAGTTAATGTGTATGTTAGACTGAAAAGATTCAGCGTGGATTTAGCAGACTTTTTTTCTGTTATCTCACAATCAAACTGTTGAACTGACTGAATGCTTAATGTTAAACCTTACAGAAAATTATTTAACTCCAGGAAGTTATTATGAATAAAATCATTATGATTTAAATTAAGTATTTAAAAAGGTCATTTCACACAGACTGTATATTAATACCAGTCTATGATTTCACATCAATTAGCATAAATAGCAAAAGATGCTTTTAATTTTAATTTGCGGGAATCAATTACAAATGACGTTTATTAATTACAAGCAGCATTATGACACGTGTTCCCATCCGCACAAAATAACATTCAATCGAATAAACAAGTCTCAAAAAGTAGTCTCATTACAATTTTTTTATTTCTCAAAATGACTGCCTACAGGTGGCGCCAATCACACAGATTTAAAATCAACCGTCTTCCTAAAAATAAAATTCGAAATGTATTTTGACAAGACGGCACTTTGGTCTTTTTTTTCTTGTTGGTCTTTAATGAATACCAAGTCGTCAAATACAGGTAAAAGTAGCGTTAGTGTTGTGTGATTTCGGAGGAGAAAGTCCGAAGCTCTGCTCAAATTTGCAGGAAAATTCACAAAACATGGCTGCAGGAGGTTTTTGTGTTTCAGATTGTTCCTCCCCTCATCGTCCTTCATGTTGCCACTATCGCCTGGTCCCCTTGCTCCATCGGGATATGCACAGCGTTAACACCTATGTGGTGTATTTGTGAAAAAAACTAGTTGCATAGACGACTAGTTATCAGTTACACGGAAACTTAATTACGAAAATGCAGTCAAAAAAACATCAACAGATTAGGACTATTTCGGATGGCTTCAAAGACTGCACCTGGTTCAGCTGGTTCAAAACACTGCTAGGTATCGTTTGTTAAGTAGATGGGACTGAAACTTAACATTCGCTAGTGAAATTTCCCAAATTTAGGATTTCTAAATCAGAAAAAAAAAGAAAACACAGCGGTCTAGCTGACATACCTCCAAAAATGATGCAGCTCATGCGAAACAGGCTCCCGCTCCAGAAATCTTCCCTCCCCGGCCAGAGATGACTGCACAACTGCTTCCTCAAAAAATTGTGAATTAGTTATGAGAAATTCCAAATGTTACAAATTTCCACTAGAGCGGTTTTTTCCCCTCCGCGATACGCTACGTTACATTTTAGAAAAGAGTAATGGCGTAACGTTAATGAATCATGAATTTGCCGAGGTTTACTTCAGTCCGTGCAAGATGTGTTTCAGCCTCGCACAGCGGGTTTGTTTTGCGGTTCCTCCTGTGGACATTTCGTCCGCCATATACAAGGGCAGATTCCGAAATTGAAGCGCCGGCCTGTATATCCTATATGAAAAAAAGAAAGAAAAAGGAAAAAAGTCTGGAAAGAAGACGGAAAAAATGGTTGGCCGACTATGAAGTCACACAGGGATAAAAAGAGACTGGAAAAAACGCAGAGCAAAAGAATCTCATGTGAACTGAGAATAATAATAGCAGGCTCTTACTTACTGCAGAGACACCATACAATACTGAGACAGGTGCCTATTTTGATCAGATAGCTTCTGATTAAGTTGACGATTAAGCATATTTAGCTGATGGACAACTTATGTGTTAAACTGCCATAACCTCTTGTCACATACGGTCATAGTTGTTTTCGAAACGTTTTCCTTGTTGCCTTGAAATAAATGTAATTAATTTAATACATTTATGAAATAAATGAAAAGGACAAAAGCAACCATACGTGAACCATTTGTTCCAAAATTGTTTACGTTGCTCAGGTTCGCAATTAAACCAAAATTAAAACTCTTACCAGACTTTAGTCAAAACGAGTGACAACAAATACACTCATGTTAGTGCCGTTGTTCTGTATAAGTATTCACGAGTTTGTTTTAATACTTGTCAAGGGCAAGGTTTTGGTTGGCCAACACATTTTCATTTCTAAACCTTACTCTGAGAATTAGCATTTTTTTCTTCTTTTGAAATAGTTTAGTTTTTGTTTCTAGAGAAAGTTTGTTTTTGGCTACGATGTTTATAGAAACAGATTAGGCTTGTAAACAAATAATATTTAGCATTTCTAATACATTAATTGTGCAGGTATAGGCCGTAATGACAGTAATATTAACATGCAAATAATAACATCAACAACAACTATAATAATGATGATGATGACAACGACAATAATAAATAGTACATGATGTACTATTATAAATTAGCAGAAACAGCATTGGCCTGATAACATAAAAGACAAAAAGGCTATAATCAATAATGGATTGATATATTTGTAATTAGTAAATGAGTAAGTAATGTATAATGTATAATTATTAGAAAAATTAGTAAAGTCCACAATAAGTTAAAGCCACAATAATTGACTTTATTCTACAAACTGTGATGCCTAATACATAAATTCTGTATTATTTCATCCTTTACTATCAAGGTGTTGTGTAATATGTGGGGTTTCTTGGAAAATGTTGATATTCATGACAGAAAAAGCAATATTGACTCTAATGGCAAGTGAAATCAAACCTGCACAACACATTTCATATACAATAACACTTATTATTTGGTTGCATTCATATTTCACTGCTTTATTATGCACTTGTTTCTAAAAATGAATAAAACATTGAAGGTGTAATAAGTCCTTAGGATTGACACACCTGTATGTGGAAGGTAAATTTAAAGTCAATTTCCTGGTAAAAAAAACTGTACCATGAAGAAACAATCCAAACAGCATTGTGACAAAGTTATTGAAAATAACTAATAAAGGGAAAGATGCAACAATATGTGCTGGCATAACTGCAAATGTGCCTCGTTAAAAACTGAGTATCCCTACGTGAAGTGCGCTGAGGGAGAGCACCAAGAGGCCTACAGCAAGTCTGAAGGAGCTGCAGATGTGCTTCACATTTCTTTGCAGCAGGCCCTGGAGGGCTTGTGAGGTTTGGGGGTCAAATGAATGCAGCAAAATACAGAGAAATCCTGGAGTAAAGCTTACAGTACAGTTACAATCTGCAACTTCAGAGATTTTTCTTCAAGAAAGACAACAACCTTAAACATGACACCACAGTTACACAGCAATGACTGAAAAATCAACAATGTTTATGTCCTGAAGAGGCTATCACGATTTTTGTTCTTGGTACTCTAGAAAATTGCTGTTAACTCGCAACCCAAAACGGATGGAGATCAATCAGCATAGACTAAGAATGATCATTGCTGTCAAGGTAAAGGTGCGTCTGTTAAATAAAAAAATAACAAAAACTTCCACAATTTCCTGTTTCTTAACAATCCCCGAAATATGATGGCACATTCTATTGCAGCTTTGATGATGGTAGGTTTTCAGCAGTTACACAGAGTTGCTGTGCATGCTAATTCTTTCGCACGTATAAATTAATCATTGTGGCTGGTGTGATTTATCACATATCACAATGAGGTGTTTATGATCTTTTATTTAGACTTTTACACCGGATGAACCCTACTTCCTCTCTCTTGCTGTATTTATCATTTCTGTCCAGCAGAGAGCACCAACACACCAATAAACAGTCATTTCACGTGCACCTATGTAGTGGCCAGTAAGGGTACTGCATCTGTATCATCTGTACATTAGAAGCTGCTCACTTTTGCTCTCTTTCTCCCTCTGCTGCTTGGACTTTGCAAAAAAAAGTATTGTGGTGATTTCAGCTGGGACTGTTAAGTAAACATCAGAATAGCTAAGGTGCAGATGGCAATAGTATCCTAATATTGCTATAGGAGAGATTTGTCAGGGAAAGCATGATCCCTTGTTGACTGTATCATTGTATTGATCATTTCACCTCATAGGTACACAAAAATGTTTCTTAGACACTGAGGAAGGATAACACTTACCTTTGAGAGGTGTGCAATGCCACTAGGCTAAATGATTTCAAATAATTTGTGGACAATAATTACAATGCTTTGTTTCAAGTTCCAAGTTAATTTCTAAAGCACAAGCTCATATTACAATATAGAGAGGGAGATCATACAAACTGTTGAAAACATGTATCCAGACAGCACACATAACTAATTATAAAGCTACATAAAATGTCTTGATTTCATTCTTTAAAGGAAATGGTGTAGGTGCAAATCTCAGGTCAGAAAGCAAGCTGTTCCATACATAAGTCGCAAAAGCATTAAATGCTCTGTTGTTGGATTAAACTCAGATTCCAGTATATTCTGGGGCCAGACCAATATTGTCAGAACAGGAGCAAAATCAAACTCACTTCAGTTATATAATGGACAGGTAGCCAGTGGAGCTGAGGCCGTTACATGCCTTTAATAGAGAGTTTTTTTTTTAAGACATTGATGTTATTCTGTTGGTGATAAAGGTTTAGAGTGTTTCCAGGTCTGACTATGATTAAAAAAAAAAACACTGAATTTGTGAGATATGCCTGAGATGATGGAAGACTATCATGGTGATGGTGCCGTTTGTGGCGAGGAAGTGGTTGAAGTCTGAAGCTAGTTCAGTAGCTCACTATTTGTGTCTGGTCAAAATGTCAGCTGTGTTTTGAATCACTCCATGATGCTTTAAGAGGTTTTCCACCACATCCACAATGATGACAACAGCAGCCGAGAACATATGTGTTCAAACTCCTGCTAATACATGTGGCAGCTCATAGATTTGGGGTGAAATAACAACCACAGTGTCCTCAATATTACAAAACACACTATATCTTTCCTCTATTGTGTTTCACAGCTCAAGGTTGGCCTGACCTACTCTCAGCCTACCTTTTGAGAAATGTACCTTCAAGTGGCAGAATAAGCACATCAACAGGTGAGTGGGGCTGACAACAAGGATGCTATTTTTTCTCAGTGACCTAGCCTACTTCAGCTTGAGAGCAGCCAGACTGTTGCTGCATGCTCAAGAGCTCAGCTTTAGGACACTGTTCTCCCACACTGGTGTTACTAAAATCTAGGTCTTCCGAAATTTGACAAAATAACCAACAGAAGAGAACAACAACTTATAGTGAAGATGTTTTTTGCCACAATAAGTTGTTCCTGCTATTCTTAGCACACAACTGTAATTGTTTATCTAAAGTTGACTCTAAATTATTTTCATTTACCTTTGTGTAGTATATAAAGTGTTACTGCTCCGCAATCAAATACTTGAATGAAAGTCTACATTTCAAGTATTGAATATACTGTACACTGTACTGTGTGTGTGTGTGTGTGTGTGTGTGTGTGTGTGTGTGTGTGTGTGTGTGTTGTCAAATTTACATTACACTATGCTCTTAATCTCAATATATCCAAAGGAGCATTCACTTACAGCTCTGACATTTAAAGAGAGACTATGCAACCTTTCAAAGGAGAAATCACTCAAACGTACACTAACAAATAAAAAGTTGAATTCATAAGCAATAAAACATTTAATTCAATACACTCAGAGGTTTCACTGCTACATAACTTACTTGGTGCTCTAGTATGACCAGTAACTTATGATGGCATAGCAAACCTTTGATACATATTGCTTTGTAACTGACATTGCTAAATCAGATTTCTGACTTTCTGACTCGTGTCTACTTGTACTACTGTTACAGTACATTTTATAATGTCACAGAAACATTTCAGTGGTTTCATTTTTAAACTAAAATAAAAATTAAGCACACCATACCTCAGCAGAAATCAATGGAAATGTAAGTGTCCTCTAACTGCTAACTCAAAACTCAAAAATTATCAACAAACAATATTCTGTTACTGAAGAGATGGTTTCCTCCAACTCCCATTCTGGCAATGGCAATCATTTCAGACAGTTTGGAACATGTAATGGGAATACATTTGTACACTCATTTATGAACAAAACATGAAAACACACAAACCACACAAGTAAGCAAATACAGCAGTATTTTAAAAGGTCTCAACAGCCCGTCATGATAACAGTATTAATATAGACAACAGTTACATAACACAGCAGGATCAGTAAACAGAACAATACAAACTCTGACCAATCTCTGTTGACAGTTAAAATACCAAGTACAGTGTAACCAGCCATTACAGCACAAACCTTCATCCTTTACCTAATATGCATTTTTAGTAGAAGAAAACAGTAGTTGTTGGTTGACCACAGACAAGTAAAAGCAGGAAGGAAATCTAGCAGTTGTTCCTTACGTTGCCTCTGGTAATTGCAGGTTCTTGTCAAAGGCCAATCAAAGGCCTCCTGCACCCATTCGAAGTGTGCTATTTAGGATAAAGAAACCCATTCAATTCTAATGATGAGCCCAAACCAAAAGTAGAATATTTTAGTTTTTCTAAGGTGACTGATATAGATTTCACAACTTCACAACTGGGGCTGGGGAAGTTGTGAAATGCTAATATTGGGGCTGGCCACTGAGTATTAGCATTAGATTTGTCTTCTATCTATACAGCTAACGTTAACGATAGCTGGCGAATGTGACTGTGGGTTTGCCCAGTGCTGTTTAACTTTAACTTAACCTTGATCAAAACAATCATACTTAAAATAACTTAATGAACATGTTGAACAATGTTGTAACCTTATAATGTTCCTCACTGAGCATTAGCATGAGCTAACGCTAATGTTACTTGTAAACGTAGCACATAAAGTTAAGCTGGATCAATCAATATTGAAATGTATCAATAAATAAGAAATCTGTTGTAAGTGGCATGTAATCAATGACAAAATCAAGCTGTGTGGCAGATAGCAAGCTGTATTACGGTTACTGAGTATTATTCTTTCTGTGACATTATAGGATTTACAATTACTTTCGAACGTATCATCTGGGTTCCCTTGTTTTAACAGAAGTTAGAGGAACCAGAGGGTTCAAAGGTTTTATGACACCACTGAATAAATGCCCTGTGTCATTAAAATAAGATAATAGATTTCTCTGGCTTTGAACGTTGTTGGAAAAACAGAAATGTTACCTTTTGAACCTTTAACTGTGACCAGTTTACAGATATGCCGTAGTTTTTAGATGTGTATAGCTTCACAAAACAAAGAAACAGCATAAAATCTTAAGAATCAAGGTCCATTAAAGAGTTTTCAACAGTTTCTAAAGGTCTTCATTGGCTCAAGTTTGCGCAGTTGACATCAAGTGTAATGTTAAGACTGAATGGTAAACAGTTAGCCTACCTCTGTCAAACAAAAAGAAAAAAATACACCTTCCAGTATTTATATCTCCAAAGCTGTCTTGTTTGAACATTACGTCATGTTACACAGGTCACATTACTTTGGCAAGTGACTTTCTTAAACATGCAAAAAGAAGAGACAAGCATACTTTTAGGAGTAATGGACACTGTTTAATTTATATTTGAAAACAGTAAACTTATATTTTTGATAATAGCTCTGAATGTGTTGGTTAGAAGTGAACTAACTACATTATAAAACAATTAACACCACACAAGTATTACACTTACCTTTATGCCGTATACTTTCAAAATGTATTTGTGACCTTTTACCTGATTGTGTTTTAGTACATAGTTTTACCCTCAGTAAAATGATACCCTTATTGTTAATGTAACACACAAATTTACGTACAACTGTATTTGAAAGAAGTTCTACGTATGTATAGTCTATATTGGCAACATTTCATTTGATTGATCAAGGTAGTACTGGAAATTCCGCTGAATGTCCCTCATTTTCGGCCTGATGTCCGTCACCTATTGCTTTCTTTGTGTTGGCATTCTAAACTCCAGTCGATTTATGAGGAATATGATTAACTGATCCTCAGATCTCTGCAGGGTAAATCGAGACAGATATGTCCAATCGCTCATGTTGTCATTTCATATTGTCATGTTGCCCCTTGTACACACACAAACACACACACATGTTGTAGATGTTAATGTTCTAATAAGGTTCTAAATACAATAAATGTTCTATTAAAAATACTTTTTGTCATTTCTATTGGTATTCATGTTAAAATAAGAGCAGTTAAAACTGTCAAACTGTAAATTAATGTTCTTTTCGACCTTTCCAAACTGCTGGTAACGCTCCTGGCTGTTTTGTTCATAGCAAAGAAGCCCACAATTGCTTTAACACCATTGCTACACTTACATTGTGAACACCTGATTAGGGAAAGTGAGTAATGTAATTATAGTTATGATATGATGATTATATATAATAGTAGAATGAACTGACTGAACCTGCTATGCTTTCATATGTATGAAAAGTCACAAAAGAAGCTAAGAATAACAATGATTGTGCAGTTAAACTTCTGCTGGCCACAATGGCATGAATATATCTGATGACAGAAGTGCCCTATCCAAAGCTAATTATAGTTTTCCACTTCCACTTGGATGTTGTTTTTGGTCACGGTTGAGTCAAGGCCACAGCCTAAAATCATCATCAAGGAACTAAAAATATAAAAGGCTGCATGCAATGTATTTATATTCTTTTTTTTCATATATATTTGAACTTGGCCCAAAGTGGAAATCATCAAAAAGCCATTTTAAACAGGCATCCAGTGATTTTAGGAAAATTAGTTAGCAACTAATTAGGTACAATTTATGGATTATAAACCTGTGTTTGAATTAGCTCGGTAATTATAAAAACTGATTTATGTGGTCTTTTTAACCTTGTCAACAACGACTTTGAATTCATGAGACTGAAATAGTAAAAGTTTGATTTTGAAAGTTGAGAGAGGCTCACACAACACTATTTCCTGTTAAAATTCATCTCAGCTTCTCCTGTTCTCCACACTCTTCTTTGCTTCTGTCTTTTGGAAATGCTTCATTAACCTAATTTGATTAAATCATGATTGAAGAAAGCTCACATCAACAGCATTTTTAAGGTGATAATGCTTATCCTAAAGTGAAGTGACCGTTTGGATGAAAACAAGAGGAGTCTGCAGCCACGTCAGCATCTCTGTGAGGCGGTACTTAAAGGCTTTGAGCTCAATGCTAATATCAGCCTGCTAACGTGGCCCCAATAACAATGCTTACATGATGATGATTTTCTTGGAAATTATTATTTGTGTCATTGACATCTGCGTTTGCTCTGGTGGATAATTGTTTCTCACTTTCTGAGGAGTCTTATTTAAAACTCCCATTGGTAAAAAATGTTAGGAATTTATATTTTTATGTCCTTCCTTGCCAGTATTTCTCACTCTTGCTCTGTAACTGTAAGTAAGTGAGGCAACAGTTTGAGGTCCAGTTTGATTACGTTTAGGTGAGTTTTGAGGCGTTATCTTATTTGCAATTTGTGTTTGTGCTATGCCAAATATTTTATCCATTTGTTACTTGGATTAATTTCCTTCTTTCTACCATTTACTATTTTCACCAGATATTTATTTTGTTCTGAGCAAACAGAGCACTTTCTTTACCACCATGTCATGCTTTTTGCTAGACTTGATGTTATCACAAACATGGTTTAATATACAAACAGCCAAAGATAAACTACACTACAGTTCTGAAGTATCATGTACCCTGATGTCCAGTACATGACATCTGAAGAAAAGCTTGAAACTTGTGTTTGTCCATCTTTTACAGTACACAACGCTCCCCAGCAGTTTCCCTGCTTTACTCTCAACACTGACTCCCCATTCCATACTCTCAAGGGTTGCTGAGTTTATTACCAGCTAAATTAACATTGATATATTGAGTTAAGTGTACTGAAAACAGTGAAAATGACGTAAATGCAACATCTGTCATAACTTGCTGGAGAACAAACTAGGCAGCTAGCCACGTTAGCGCGACATCTGATTACAAGGCACCATAAAGTATGAGGGGAAATACACTTGCCAGAAATTACAGATGGTGAGGAAATTTCACAAAAAAAAAAACCTTCCTATCAAGTTGAGGACAAATACAACAGTACAATAAATGACCTCCTTTGTGAAAAAAGACTCTAGAGTGAAAGTCCTGAGTTTGTTTGACACATCCATCCACCCCGACCTCTTCCCTTTGTGGGCTTTGTCACTGTTGATACAACTTCACCTCACTTAGAGGCAGGCCTGCATGTCCTGGCTCCTGATCACATGGGTTATATAGTTAAATATTAAATTACTTTTCATAGGTACAAGTATGAACAATCAATGAAAATAGCCTGTTACATGAGACCTGGGATAAACGCCATTGTGCATTACTCAGTTTGACATACATTTTTTTAAAGTCCAAGAGAACACAATCAGTGATTGTCTTCGGCAGCCTGGGAGAGTTTGTAAATTTGGCACCATGTGGTGCGCCCATCATCTCAAAACTGAATTAAAAGAGCAAGATAGGCCCAACTTTGATGAGATTACATCCCAGGGAGAAAGCCATGACATACTTGTTTGGTCAGCTGATTCTGAAGATCAATCTTAAGAACCCACATGGTCAAATACAGTTAGTTTCTAATCAAATATAAGGCAGTTATGCAGAGATGGGAAGTAACGAAGTACAAATACTTCGTTACTGTATTCAAGTAGATTTTTCAGATATTTTTACTTTACTATTTATTTTTGTGGTGACTTTTTACTTCTACTCCTTACATTTAAACACAAATATCGGTACTTTCTACTCCTTAAATTTTACAAAATTGGCCCGTTACTTTAGTTTTGTACAAGAGGTTGTCATGTCGGAAAATAAATAACCTTTATTTTCTTTCCAGAAGCCATATTTGAGCACACACACATACATGTAGATTCATTTAAATGTTAGGGGGAAGATTAAAAATAGAAACTGGATCTGTGAATTCTCACAGAATCACAACTGAATTCATATCTTTCTGTCATAATAATCATATACTGTATGTTATGTTTTAGGCCTATTGGCAGACATCCATTTAAAATGTAGCCATTGCCATATAAAGACCGTGCTCTCCATGTCCACTGAAGTTTCTCAGCTTGCGGCAGTAACATTTGTGTGCTCCAGGTAGCTTTACATAAAAATGGTTGTCATTCGCAAGGTTACTTTTACTTTTATACTTTAAGTAAATTTCCAAGCTTGTACTTTGTTACTTTTACTTGAGTAAAGAAGTTTAATCAGTACTTCCACTTTTACCAGAGTATTTTTTAACACAAGTATCTGTACTTCTACTTAAGTACGGAAAGTGAGAACTTTTGCCATCTCTGCAGTTATGTAACTGTAACAGTAAACATCTGGGTAACATAAATTACCAGACTAATAAATTAGGAAAGCGAGACTTCTCAAGGTATTCATAAATTACATTTATCCATTAGGAGTGTGCTCCTTTGAGACTCAGATATGGAGATGCATGTGTGTGGGTTGGCTTGACCTCAGCATTGACATCATATAAATGAAGAGTCTATAAATGGAACCTCATTAGCAGGCTTTTATAATAGAGACAGGGCATCAAAAAGACTCTAGGGCCTTTAAATTCTGCCAGTGATGCAACACAGACGTCCTCTTGACTCTTCCACGAAAGCATTCATGTCTGAGCCCTTTGACATTCTGGTATCACCTTTGACAATGTTTTATGTAGGAGTGTCATCACCGTTTATGTAGTGAAGCTAATTAACAAAAAAAAAATCATACAATATTTAGTTTCTGATTATTTCCAAATCCAAGAACACAGACTTCTGATCACCAGATTCTCCATTGCCAACATCTATTGATAGCTTGACTGTGAGGACCTTGTACCTGATAGCAGGATTATTTACAGTGAGTCTATTTGACCTTTGCTGAACAGCGGCCACTGTGGTTACAAGTGGCAATTACAGGATAATTGTACATTGAATTACCCTTTGTTATACAAGATTCTTTTGTCTAAATATTTTGGCCACTTGGGGACACAATGCTGTAAATGCAACACTGGCATACTATCATCTTTTAGGTAAACAGTGCAAACTTGTTAACAAAAAATTGTCTATTTGCATATCTAGCAGATACACTGCAACATTAGCATTCATTTGGAGTCGTATTTCTGTTTGCCTGACAGTTGCAAGCCAATATTTACTCTTATTTTTAGCTCTGTTTTGCTCTCCCCTAACTCATCAGAAAAATATCTATCTCTGGAGCTGCTGCATGGTCTGCTATGTTCATCAGCACAAACTTTGTTCTTTGGTTTATAAAAGCGAAAATGAGCTTGATGAACAGTTAGTGCAGACTGAGAAACTGACTCAGTCAATTTGGTAATACTAGCTAATGTTATCTAGCATTAGCTACATGGCCATACCAGACCAGTGGTGGAAAATTAGTAGTACAAAGCGGTACATTTACTAAGTACTGCACATACAGTATTATTTAGTACAGTACTGTGAGTATTTCCGTTTTGTGCTACTTAGTACCTTACATTTATTTCATCTTTTTGACAGCCATACAGTCACTTGTTAAAAAAATAAATAGATCTTACATAGAAAACATATGATAATTTCACAGAAACCAATGTGTTGTTATAGATTAAACTACCCACCTCCATGTTCTGTGAAGCACTTAAATTTGCTGCTTACACATTAAGACATCAGTTATTAAAATCCAGGATTGTAATTCATATTATTGCAAAACTCTGAAATGAGCCATTCTGCATAAATAGTACTTTTACACTTGACTACGTTACATTGTTAATACTTTGTACTTGTTATACTGTGGTATTGCGACTTTTACATAAGCCTTTTATAATTATGGTCAGTAGATTTTATAGTTATAGTAGTTAAGTTATAAGAAAGATGAGACAGAGAGACAGAACTATTATATCACACACATTGTGTGGGTGCAGTTATCTAAATCTATCTCTCTTGAAAACTGCACTGTTCAATACCTGTACTGTTCACTTTTAACTATTCTATCACCATTGCACACAGTCTACAATAGTACCTTACCTTATCATGGTCATTGCATTACTGTGAATGATTTTTATTTTCATTTTTATTCTTATGTATGTGTGATATATGTGTGTATATGTGTTTGTTGTGTTATGGTTGTCTTGCTACTGGATGCCTAAAATTTCCTTCGGGATGAATAAAGTAGATCTATCTATATATCTATCTATCTATCTATCTATCTATCTATCTATCTATCTATCTATCTATCTATGAAATCATCAGACCAGTAATGCAGTACTTGTTCTTTTGTCATCAATGTACTTTCTGTTCTGTTTTGTCTTTCCTAACTTGCCTCAGAAATGGAGTCCCTCGCGCACATGCTCTAATTGGCTGAAATTACATAATTGACCTTCAGGTATAACTGACTTGGAGAGCAGGGGAATAGGCTGTTATTTTCTTTCATTGGTTTTTAAAGCAAAGTAAAAACACTAGTATTTCCTGTCCTTAAAAGTGTCCATCTTTCACCCAGCTATAACTGAAGAAAATGTGAACAGAGAGCATAATGGATAGAGTACTCAATGTACTCTTTGATGTAGCAAACTAGGAATATTTTTTCTCAGCTATGGGAAAAAATAAAAACAAATCTAATTTCAGCATGCAAATCCCTACCGAACATGTGATTCAGCGTCATTACACTGGTGATGTCCTTATATCATGACGAGCTGCACGATTGTCTGACTGCATATTTGTTCGTATTAATATGATGACATTCATCCTTTGGTTTTGTTTTCATACACGTAGCTAAAAATAGACATGAAATAACCTCAATGGATAAGTCCTCCCCCCGTGACGTGCGCCGTGTGTACAGTCACAAACACACATGCAAATGTGCACCTTTGTTTGAGCATCATTTCTAATCAAAACACTTATAATAACACAGCTGATAATGCCAGAGTTGAGGATTATGCTAAATCAAACGCAATCTCTAATCTGGATGAGTTTCTGACAGCTTTTATGTCATTGTTGAGGCTTGAGAGGGAATGGAGCTCCATGGCGACCTGGATGTTTTATACCAGGCTCCCAGTCATGAATTAATCAATTATGTAATTAATGAAAGCAAGAAATACGATAAATATAATGAATAAATTGCGGTTCAGTTAGGAATATTTTTAGATTTAACTATAGTAAATACTCCTCAGAATGGCCATGTAGTTTATTCCTTGCACCCACCTTTCTTCCATAAGTCAGGGAGATAAATCACATTGATGTTATTTTAATAAAAATATGTATTTATACTTTTCCCAAAAGACTAAATTTGACAAAAACTTGACAATAACTCCCATGCATTGTTTGGACAAACAAACATCCAGTACTTACTGTAACTAAGAGTAGAAAAAAAATATGACAGAAAGATTCAAGAGAGTCCATTTGATTAAAACTGAGATACTAAAATGAAGACTGGTGAGAGCAGACAATTGAATCTTGGTGGCCAATGCAACCACGTAGGGCAGCGTTCTGTCTGTGCCTCTTTTGAAAATAATGCACAACATTTTGCTGTGGGTCACAGGACTCTTCACCACTTATTTCAGGCCTAGAAAGCATAGGAGACGACCTCATATGACGAGACACTCAGTCGAGATTGCATCCCAAAATAAGTACCAGAATTAGACTTTTACGGGAAAATTATTTGTTTAATCCTCCACTGGGGCCGGACATGCTGAGTTATCCATCATAATAAAAAAATAAAAAACTTTATATTTTTCCTTCCCTACTGTATGTCTCATTCCTCCTCAAGACAGTCAGGAGTGACGTCATTCTGATAGTCAGTGTTTGGTCACGCTCTCTTGAAGCAGTGTAGGGAGCTAGGAAGTAAAAGGTTTTACCTTCCCCCAACGGCATTGTTGTCTTTCCTTCTCAAAATCCCCTTTAAACAGCTTCATAAGCCTGTTAGTCACAGTGGGACGTGAAGAATGCGTCACTATTACTGAACTGATAGAGTTAGATGCATGCCCTTGTTACAATTATTTAATCGTGGCATCTGTGTGTACAGTCCAACAAAACTTAGGAAACATGCTCACCCTCATTTCCTTCCTGTGTTGATTAATTAATTTCTCGCTCTTAAAATTCTGCCAGTGAATTAAATTGTCTCTTGAATCATCAGTGTACATTATACCCATCTACTTGTGTACACCAGCCATCTACTCATCTGTTGTTTGTAAGTGGGAGTTTTTGGAAATGGCAGACGATCAGTTCATCCAGAAAAAACTCTAATCCACAAAAATAAGCAGTTATCAGAAAGCCAAGGCAAACATCAGGGGTGCAGGATGATTGCTCAAGATTAGTTATTGATATTATTTTGATATCCAGATGGTATTCCACTATATTAGTAGAAAAACTGCTCAGAGAAAACTAGCATGAACAAACCAAGCTAGATGCTAGACACAACCGGTGAATTCTGAAGGGAAGTCCGATGCATCAATCAGAAGAAGTCTTTAACACAACCTTGACTGAATGAAAGGTAAAGAAATGATTGAGAACTTTCTTTAAGGTCTCAAATTGCTGAAGATAAATCGCCAATTGCTCTGAAGTGAATCAAGTTTGACAGTGCTAATTTGATTCAAGATGCTAGCTACTCAGTTGAAGTCTCAGCATGTTTCAAAATGAGAAAAACCAGAAACATATTTTAATCATTTGGACGCAATTTCCGCCTTGCTTTGCTGATACGATGGCTTAAGATGAGGAAGTAATTGACGCTATAAAAATGGAATCTAAAGAACTGCTAACTGAGCAATGTATTCTCATACAAGTGTTTGCATAATATACTGTATGTGAACATGGTGGTTACGTTTAGGCACCAAAACTGTATGGTTGTTAAATATTTAAAAAATAAATCATGGTTTGGGTTCAAATAAGTACCACTCTCTACACAACTACTTCACGTAGTGACGTTTAATGCGACCTAGTTACGCGGAAGTTAACTTACAAATGTCACTTAGAACAACGTTGACTTTTGGATTCCCAGGGGACAGAAAAACTGTAAAAGTCTTGGGTTTTTGCCAGGCTACTTTTGAGGGCTGAAGAAATCAGTGGCTGGCGGGATAATTAATGGTGTAAGTGGCTGAAAGATCTCACTAACCTCTCTGACTTAAACAGCATAAACAAATGGGTTAAGCCTATGGGATTTTGGAGGCACAGCAAAAGCTCGGTTGAATCATATTTCTGATGCAAGTGAGAATGCCTACGGCACAGCATCTTAGCTTGTGTTGGTGAAGGAGCAAGGCAGTACCCATTGTTCCTTTGTGATGGGGAGCAGCAGTCAATCTCTTCAGCAGTCTATGTTCTGGATTGACACTACGACAGTTCTCAGATACATCGAGAGTGAGACAGCGTGCTTCAAAACCCAAACAGGATTACTCTCATACGAGAGGCTACCAAACCATTACAGTGGGGGTACGCCAGAACATCACATCCTGCTGATCAAGCCACCAGAGGCACGGAAGTTAAGAGCTTGATCTAAGGTGGAACGTTAATAAACAGACCACAGTTTCTGTTACAGCCAGAAAGTGAATAGCCACAGAGACAAGATAATGTGACTGAAAATCTTAGAAATGATCCAGAGGTCAAGAACATCACAGTGAATACCATCACAAACTGAAAATGTTACCCTGTGAACAAATTGCTTCAGTGCCACTCAAGTTGGGACCGACTAAAAAGAGCAGTTTCATGGAGTTTAAGAACCAAGGAAACATTTATCCACCTGAAAGAAAAGTAAAGAGTAACAACACTCCATCAGTCAGTATAAAAAAGATCCAGAGAGACAGAGGGTTCAACAGCACCAAAAAGGACGAGGAGAAGGAAAAGGACAAATCTGCTATGGAAAAGAAAACTCTTACCTTGGAATAGCTGATAGCTGCAGAAACAGATATCATCCAACACATTCAAGATTGGTTTCCTGGAGAAGTGAAGGCTCTCCACAATAATATGTCAAGAGAAATCGTCAGATGTACAGTTTGACCCTACTTTGCAAGATGGCATCTTCAGAGTTGGAGGATGAGGTTGCAAAACATTATTCATAATTAGTCATTGTATAAGACATAGGTAATGTATAAACATGTACACAGACTAATGCTTGTATATTAACTGTTGATGATGCTCCCTTTAATATAGTGAGTGACATGTGCAGTATGGAGTCAGGCAGGGAGCTGCGTTAGGCACAGGAACACTGTGTGACAAATTGTAATTAATTGTAAATCTTATTCACCTTTTTATGAAGAGTTAGATGGGAAGATTAATACCACTTTCAAGTCTGTTTGGAATATATGAAGCTCGAACCAGCAGCCAGTTAGCTTAGCATAAAAACTGGAAACAGGGAAACAACTAACTTTGCTCTGTCTGAAGGTAAAAGGAAAAATCACAAACATCTGCCTAAACAATCAACTGCTACGCAAGACGTGTCTTGCCAAGAAAAGTAGTGGATTTAACGCTATAACGAATAACGAATGCTGGAGCTTGTTTGCTAGGCACAGTGATCTACTGGAGTCCCCGCTGGTTGCCTGCCAACCTCACAATGACGACAAGATTCTAGGAACATAATCTTCAGGTGCATTTGCTGTCATAATGTAGACAACAAAAGTAACTGAAATCATTCTATTTGTATGTAAAAATAATTAATTCCTCTTATCCATGTCACAGACATTGCACATCACATCTTTATTTGTCACCTCACCTTAACCCTAATAAACATTTGCTCAAGTGTTTACTTATTTGTGTTCAGTCCAGAGTGGGTAAATTTAGGTCCCACATTTAAAACCTGGCAGTACATGCTGACATTAACCGTTGTGGTATTAGGTAACACATCTGTGGGTGAGGGGAGGGCATGAGATCCTGTCAGGTTTAGCATGAAAAAGTGAATCTACAATGATGTATTTCCTTGACATTTGCGGTAAAAAAGAGAGGGTGTGTGTTACAGAACTGCTTTTGTGGGACAGACATCCATTTTGTTTATATTTCTCTGAATCCATTAGTACAACAGAGGTCCTGATGTAAAATTGTTCCATCCTATGACACCTATGACATCCTATGATATATTTATTTATGATAAATATAAAAGATTAAAGATCATTCTGCCACAAATAGCCTTGCAAACAAAGACATACAGGTGCAAATACATCCCCAAATAAGACAACATTATTGCCAAAAGATCCCTGACAGAAAATGTGTTGAAAAGACACATTTTGTGCCTTTTAAAGATGTGAAGGGAGCAGTGATTTCTGCCATTTGCAAAACAGACTCACTGTTCAGTTACAACAGAAGTCACTCAGAGAACGTTCTATTCCAGGGGATACAAACATGTAAAATGTAGTCACACACACAAGTCAGAGAGAGTTGGAGAGTCAGAGTCTTGTTCTGAATGTGAATCAGACATTTGATTGTCTTGAAGTTGCTTGTAGTCAGCTTGTTGACCAAAAGTGTCATTAACAAGAAAGCTTTTACATGATTAAAACTTGTACCTGTTTTAAAAGGCTCACAGTAAAGATGTAAAGTCTGTAAAGACCTGAAACTGCTACGGATACCTGCAATATTTCTAACCGCCAGTTAAGTTTGTGGGACCCAGCGTCTGAGACAGGAATAGATCCAAAGGAAGTGAAAGCAGTCACGGAGTGGAAAAAGCTCATTTGTCATCACTATGTTTTTTACTGGGCTTCTGTGACTACTGTTGTAGATTCAAATCCAGATATTCTGTCATTGTCTAACCACCAACCAAATAAACTGTTTAAAGTCCTTTTTTTTAACAAGAAAGACACATCTTGAAAGACAAGAACAACCTTAAAGAAGCAGAGCTTGTGTGGAGACCAAAACTGCACCACTGTATTTTCCAAAATGATCCACAATCTCACCCATCCACATGTTTCCCTCTGGTGATGTAACCAATGTGGGTACAGAGTATACACCGCAAATTATTTGATTCTTACCAAGATGAAAAAATGAAGATTTAGAAGTGTTAGATAATTTATCTTGTTTTAAGAGTGAATTTCTTATTTTAAGTGTTCAACTTCTTAAATCAAGCAAGCTTGTCAAGTGAAATTATCTTGCTGCATGGACAGATAATTTCACTTGTTTTGAGTACCTTTTCACCCAAATTTAGTGTTTCTATCTTTTTTTATATTTTTTTAAAAAATTTTTAGACACCCCTTTTTGCAGTGTAGATTCCAGCCTGAAGGTAAACAAAGTATACACAACGGGATTGAAAAAATAAACAAATCTAAAATGCTGTCCCACATCATCAGCTGAAATGTCTGACTTTTTGTGAATAAATTCTATGATTGCTGTATATCAGCTAAGACAAAAATCTGTCCAAATATGTGTGATAATGACCAAAACAATATGACTGTAAGGCCTCACTGCTTAGGGTTTGTTATTCAGTGACAGTTAAACAGCACACTTGTCCTGGAATCAAGACACAGAAAAAGATACCTTCTTCTGGAAATACAGCCCTGTCGCCAGGTAGGAGTCAGTGGATCACCAGGTTTTTACCTCCTTAGTGGTAAAGGTGTGTCCAAGTATGTGTCCCAACCTAGTTTTATATACAGTCTATGGTTCCAACACAGCTGGAGGAAGAGTCCAAATTACAATTGTCTTCAATACTTTACTTTAATATGACTAGATATTTTATGGCCTGTTTTTGCTGTGTTAACATGTTCTACAACGTGGAACAATACATTGATTCTGTAGGTGACATGCAATATTTAATTTTTAACTAAAGGGGACTCTGATTTGTGGATATTTGGAAATACAGTATTATTAATCTTGTTTGATATTATTAATTATGACATTTAGAAAGATAACTTACTAAACACAAAACACTTACAAGATGTACCAAGAAATAAAACCACTGTGAGGGTAATTCCAGCCATAGAATTGTTTATTTCATAAGCACACTAACATTTAGATTTATATTAGAAAAAGCCCAGCACTAATTTATACAATAAAACTGACATAATGTACGTGTTCCCCTGAATCATAGATACAACTAAGAACAAAGAATTTTCCTTTAAGTTTGATATTTGCAGTATGCTGTATATTTTCCTTTCCTGACCCACTCTATCTGGACCTTAAATTCAGATGTTCTACTTTAAGCGACCCTTCCTCTTTAACACCCAATTCCTACATTTTTGGTCTATTTTTTACGCCAAGAATAATATCCATTTTTTTCTGGCAGCCTATAAATGCATCATTAAAAAAATATTGTTGGCAATCACAGGATGTGGCCTAAAGCCAACAGTGAACAGCTGTTGACATGTCAGTCTCTGGTCCTATATGACAGCATCACTCCTTAACCAAAGCCTGCCCACTGACCACCCTAAGTGGTGAGACAAACAGAAGAAGATAAACAAGCCATTCATACATCAGACAGTAACATGTCTCAACAAATCCATTGCTGCTCATAGTGGGTGTTACCATCCAGGGGTTAGACCCCTCCTTTGTCTGAATGGCTTTTACAGACATGTGGTTGCCTCATGGAAATATTTGCTAACATGTTGCAAATAAAAAAAAGATACCATGGTTTGTTGTGTTATGGGGAGTTTGTTTTGGAGTCAGCACCAACAGTCAGAAATTACTTGGAGGTGAAGTCTGCAATAATCCGTATTCAGCGAATATCTCCTTACGGTTTGCAATCTGTCTGTTCTTTGTGTGCGCTGAAATCTGTTTTTCATACACAACGCTGGCTCTGTAAATGGGAAACAAAAACAGTGGCTCGGACCGAGCCACGCAACACTATTCCGTTTGAGCACGTGCACAAACGGCGGAAAGGCCCTGGATGTATAAAGAGAAAGGCAGTGGGAACGAGAGAGACGGTAAATCTGGCACAACGTTCTGAAAGAACGCTGACAAAAGGGGTGTATTTGTTTAAGTTTTGCATTGTCATGTCATGTCTACATGAGACAAAAGTGCCCTTTTTTAATAGATCTTTCTAGGACATATTATTTTAAGGAAAGTATGAATGCCTTAAACTACCAAAACAAAGTGTAGATCCAATGTTTTATTGTATTGATGGTGCATTTTACATATTGTCTTCACAGCCTACAAGTGGCCAAAAATCTGTGATTGCAGGTTTGTTGTAATAGAAAACTGGCTTGTATTTTTCATAAAGTGAGCTAATTCAAAGCTAGGTTATGCAGTACTGATATATTTGTTCAACACATCACCACACTCATGTTTATAAATATATCTTGTGTAACTTTAAAATTAAATGTGTCAGTTGATTTTGTCATCAATGGCAATATTTATTCTGAAAAACATCCACACAACCATTATAACTTATTAACAATTACTGCCACATGAATGCAGTGTACTTACTTGAGCCCCTGCTTTCTGCATTACAGACGTGTTCTCAACTATCTCAGGCTGGCGAACCAAATCCTCTGGAAGATCCGGTTTACACATGTTGTACGACTCACTGCCAAGATAGAAACCCGCTGAAAACCCCTTCAGTCCATCCATTGCCATCAATCACCACATTCTTAGTGATGGAAGATAAACTACAACCAAGTTTGGATTGAAGGTTGCTGCCCAGATATTTCTCTTTCTGCAAAGGAAGGTTTTTTATTAGTGGATGAGAGCTTTTCCAAATGTATCTCACATGCATCTTAAATTTTAGTTGTTTGTATCCAAATCTGCATGTAAAAAATATTTTCCACCTGCCACACACATTTTGCTTTAAGCAGAAAAAATGCACAGAAGCATACTTCATGTATTTATAAACACAAATGAAAGGCCAAACGACAAGTCAAGAAATAGAAAGCTAGAAAAGCGGAAAGACTGCCTGGTTAGTGTTAGATTGTTGCATAACCAAATGGATGAGACAGAGAAAAGGAAAATAGATAAATCATTCAGCTGTGGAGATACAGCTCACAGGACACCTAATCCATGTGCAAATCTTGTATTGATTAGTTCATGGACGCTATGTTTATGGGTGTGGGACATAAATGTCACGTTGCAGAACAGGCAGCAGAAGAAGAACCCAAATGCAAATGAAGAACTCACGTAGCAAAATATTTTAATAACTAAAATATACTAAGTACAAAAAACAGGCAGGCAACAAACAAAACTCCAAACATTAATTAAAAGTAAAAAGTAGACCACCAAAAACAGCGAAAAACCATGAACACTGAAAACACAACCCACGCTAGGGATGAGCCTGGAAATGTTGACAGTGGGGAGACAACAAAGTGACACCAGACATAGGGAACACACAGACTGAATACACATTGCAACATTGTAATGAGAAACAGGTGACATGAGGGCTTAAGAACAGGGAAAACACATCAGGACGGGGCAGACAATCGCAAAGTCGGGAAAACACACAAGGCAGGAAGTCAAACAATACACGATATATGGCTAGTGAGCCTCCAAAATATATCAGCAAACAAAACAAAACCCAGGATCCCGACATACAGAGTTGTGTGTGTGTGTGTGTTTGTGTTAAGCATATGCCTCAGCATGTGCAATGCATGTGCAATTTATTAACGTTTGTTTGTATTCAACCACATTGATTTCTGAATCACTTATGCCTTTCATCTACTGTCCACAGCCTTTGAATAATGAATTGTTAACCCAAAATGGCACATTTTTACAACATGAGGATTTGGATGCCTTTGAATGTTTCAGGAGCACTTTTTATTATCTTTTCAAACCAATTTTGTCATAGCAATGTGTTGTGAAATAAGAAAATTATGTTTTTATTATCACTGTGGAAAATGAAAACTTTTCTATTCAGCTTTGTAGGGGGACCTTTGAAGACAACCCATAGAAATGATTCATGGCTCGAGACCATAGACTGTTGTGTTTGAGACAGAGCAGATGGTAGATAAAAACAGCATACATTAAGTCATGCTTTTAATGGAGGTGTGCATATTACAAGATTTTTGGTGTAATGGCTCTGATCGAACAAAAGGCCTTCTCTTAATGGGAAAAAACTAAACCTTGGTGGGAGAAAAGCCAACAGAGCAGAGTATAAGTTGTTCAGTGTTATCTGTGCACAACACGGTTTAAAGCTGCTCTAATCCAAATGTTTATACTCAACCAAATGACGATGTAATGTGAAAGGGGTCATTCATATGACGTACCTACAGAGAATTATTACAGCAGCTAAACAGACAGCTGTTACAATTTTGTCTTTTTTTAATTAGATTTGATCATGATAACATTCCCACAATTCATCGATTAACTTGATAAATGCAACGTTGTTTTTACTGCCAAACTAGAAATATAAGACCCAAGTTGTACACATCCATGGTGCATGATACATATGAGTAATATAATCAATGACAATAAAAGGAAATGTCATAGGTAAAAGGCTGAAATGGCACATGGTATGCTTTAGCTTGTAAGGAAATAGCAACCACTGGCTCAATAATAGGTGTTCAAACAGAACTCTCCAAAGTGACAATGTCTTTTCAAGGAGGTCGGCTGATGATCAGCTGCAGACATAGTCATTTCCTATTAAGCCTGAATCTACACTTTGTGCTCCATTTAAGGGCAGCTTTTTTACATAAACTGTCTCTGGACTTCTGTAAGCCACACATAACAGGGACAAATCACCGTTCAAGTTTCCATCTCAACACTTCCCCTCCTATTTGATCAGGAAGAAAAGCAGCATCTAAATATACTTGGGTTAGGGTTAGAAAAAGAACTGTGATCACATCCAGTATTTCCATGTCTTAAGGCTTTTATCCAAATCCTTCTGATTTGAGCTTCCCTTGATTCTGTCCCAGCCTCTCTGTATGTTCCAAGCAGTGGCCTTAAGATAATCCGGGAGCCACATGGCAGCAGAGGACAGATGAGTAGTTTGACTTTATCTGGCGAGGTTAAGAGTTTTCCTGGCACTGGCTATATTCTACAATGGTAAATAAAGCTGGGTCAAACAGTACAGTAGTAAACGGGATCAGAGGTGATGGATGTTTCAACACAACAGAGCGAGATGGGCATTATCCAAACAAGTTATTTGTCTCACATGTCATGTCATGTCATGAGAATCTCTCTGTGCACTTGTAGCTTTTGAAGGTCCAGATCTGCTATGTTTCCGGCAATCAGGACAAAAGAAACAGAGAAAAGAGAGTAGGATGGAGAGTGTCAATTCTTACTGTCCTTTCTGTCTTCTCTTGAGGTTTCCATGCATAAAGTCTTGTTTCCATATCCTGGGATTACAGAATTGGATCTGCAAGACATCTGTGTCACATCAGATCTACTACACAAACCTTAATCTCTTCTGGCACAAGCATCAGCCTTTATTTTACTTTCAACAACTTCCACTGCTTTTTAAGCCTGAGTTGCCAAAGGGTTTGTGACATTATTAATGGTGTGTGTTTAAATGTAACAAATGTGTGCATTACCGGCTGGCTCAGGGGATGAGGCGTTGTTTCTATTCATACATGAAATCAGCTGAGGATAAAAATTACACATTTGTCATTTTCCTTACTTCAGTGGTGGTAGATATGCAAGGATAACAGCACTCAGCTCCAAATTCACATGAAATGTGTGAGAGTGTCATCTTTCCACAGTCCTGGATCATCATTACTGTGATTATGCCTCTCCTTTTAACAGTTTTTCATCTTGACTAAGCCACCAGGAAAACATTTTTCGAAATAGCCGGGAAACTGTGCCTCTAAAAATGTTTCTGCCAGTTTATATTTAGTTGAATGATGTCACATCTCTCACTAAATAGTATAGGCTTTTTAATAGCCAGATAAAAATAAAGGCAGCAAGAGGAGGGATTTAAAAACTGTGAGTTAATCATTATTACTATGTGTGGGTATTCTCCCTTGATGGTAGAAATAAGTTTCTTCCTGCACTACAGTGATTATTCTGCCTGCCTCTGTATTGGCTACTTTATAATATCTATGATGTCAAACACGTGAACCAAAACCTTGAGTCAAACAATATTTTGTAATAATGTATAGGTAGGAATTGCTGTGGTGACATCATGAGCTTGAGTCATTTCCGCTTTCCGTTTTACTTCCCCACTTTCAATGACACACACACACACACACACTAATGACAGTTTTCTCATTAGTGTGAATCAAGGGACACAATCAACAGTAGAAAGCTCAAGGGCAGGATACAGTGTAATAACTGGCGGAGATTGCATGTCTGTAGCTGCCAGTCTGGAAGCTACACAGAGACGTCTGGAACACTTCACATGATAAAAACGTTCTTAAGAAGAAAAAGAAATCACAGATGCAGATTAATTCACTTGGATGGCAAGACAAATACATTGGTTTGGATAGTTTTTTTTATTAGTGCATTATTCTGATCTGTTCCTCCTATTCTATGAAATTCTCACTCCAGTACAATGGACCTTTTTCACAACAGACATTTTGTCAAAGTGGGAAAAGCACAACTGAAATTTGCTGAATTCAATCAGTTTCCTGTATCTGTGTCACGTGGGATCCGCCACTGCCATGCCTCTTTAGGAGACTAGCGGTAGGTTCTCAGTGTATTGATTCCAACAGGAAAAGTGAACGTCAACACAGATTATGAGCAATTCTTTCGCCCCATAGTCTTTAAAGTATATACTGGACCCATTTTTCACAAGCCACATATCTCCAGAACCTGTTTCTTTTTCAGGTAACAAACTATAGTATAGAGGATCTTTGACAAGACTTAAGAGTCTAAAGCCATGCTAGCTGCTCTCTGAGGCTGTAAAGCTAACTGTAAAAAAGCCAAACTGTTAGATAAACCAAAGTTTTGGACAAATGTAACTTTTGTCCCAATGATGGCGCTAGATCACAAAATCAGGGGATCAACATAGTCAGTAAGTTTCATCCTCTGGAGACCATAAATGAGATATGTCAGTCTGAACCAACATTGTCTAAAGCCTAGGAGTGAGTTCTTGCTCACTAGTGAGGAGAACTGAAGAAGCCTATAGGAATGACAAAAAAAATAGAACTTTGATACCCCTGTGAGTAATTCTATAAAACTAAATCTTAAACTGTTGGTAGGAGACAGAAGTGAACAGTCATATGTCAAAGACCTCTCATTCACTGTTCGCTTATAACAACAACCAACAGTCTGAAGATGCCTCCTTCTAGTTTCATGCATTAGTTAATTAGGTAATATACAGTGGTTTCCCCAAAGCCAAAGAAACAATGAATGAAATCACCAGACAATAGCCACAAACTGACATAACTATGGATTCAAAATAAAAAAGTAAATGGTTGAGCTGTATTCTACCAAAGAAGCTGCTGAAGGATTTTCTTTTCCAGAGTAATCTGATGAGGTTAGTGGGTTTTTGGTTAATTACAATCCTATTAGTGAAGTGCATTATTTAAGCTTAGTGTCACTGCGCTTAAAACAGTCATCATTTAAAGTGTTTTGTTGTGGAAGAATCCACCTGCTTTTTCTCTCTTTGATGGGACATCCAGCAGGGTCAATGTCAATATATGGCGCACAATGGAACTGAATTTTGCTAGTGAACAATATAGCATATGGTGGTAATTCAGAGGTGTTAAGGTAGGTTATTGATTGATGTTGGGGTTTTGTGGGTGGATGTAGCAAGTAGTCAAGAACAGGAGAGTTAAGACGATCACATAAAACAAAACCATGTTTCCTTTTGACCTTAATGCAAGTCATTGTGGAGGGCATCCAAAGGGACTTACAGTACGCCCTACTCCCTCCAGTGTTCCTCATGCTCTCTCTGTCTCGAGCAAATGCCACTGCCTGTCTATATAGGTCTGAAGCCCGCCCCTCAAATTGGAACATTCCAATACTACAAGGCAGGGGTTGCTCAGGTGCCCAGGCAGTACTGAAGGCTCTGTACAGCCAAAATGAATGAATCTATCACACTAGACATTCACAAGATTCACATCAACAATTTGATAAATAGTTCAGCTCACAGATCCTTGTGATCATTAGCATTAACCTATAAACAAACTAAAAAAACATTGATACAGGCAACATTTAAGTCAGATTTTCAGGCTAAAATAGGTAGCATATCGCTACCGTGACGGCAGCGCTAATGTGTGTGGAAAAATCTGAAATGTAATATGTAAAAGGTCTAAACAATGGCTTAGTGTAGCTTACTGACATAAATACAAATGATTCAAATTATTTCTTCTAGACAGGATCAAGATGCCAACAACTTTAAAACATGAGTAAGAAAAGGCAACATCTTCTCGTACCATTACCATGTCTCCGTCGAAAGTGTCATCGAACCTCCTAAAATGAAATGAAACGTGAAAATGGAAATATCCATCACACATCAGATGGTTTACAGCAAACATATGGACTGAATTGTAGCCAGGAAAAAAAATCTCTCTTACCTGATACTTTCAAGTTCTGGTTGACCTTGCAGTCACCTTGCACTTTAATTTTACAGCACAAAATAAACTATTGCATGGTGGTGATTAAATGCTGTTTCATTATGGAGGCACCATCTGGGTTGGTTTTTTGATAAAGCTTCTTCTTGGAGGAAAACTGTGTCCTTGAGCTTCAGGAGTATAGCAGAATTGACTATATGGAACTTTAAAATAACTTGGGAGGAGACAATGAGACAACAAATTGTTTTTAGGTGTTGGCCTGGTCCCAGAAAACAACTGTTGTGTAATGTAATTGATGGTTGGAAGATATTAGCTGACAAGTTTAACAGAACCAGCAATTAAGCACAGGAACAGTCTGGTTGCAGGAGGGAGCAATCTGACAATCATTGTCACCAAATTGCATTGTGCTGCACATGACTACAGCTCTCCTACTTCAGCGCAGTTAAGTTCACAGTAAGACAATAAAATACTAGGGATTTTAAATGTTTCCCAAGGGCTTCTACACAATAATGTCTGTAAGTACCTTATTTAACGTACAGTTCCATATTCATTGAATAGGCATATTTGCTTTCTTGTCGAGAGTTAGATGGAAAAACAGCCAGTTAGCTTAGGTTAGCGAAAAGACTGGAAACAGGGAGAAAACAGGTAACAAAATATGCTTACCAGCACCACAACACACATATTTACACAACTATTAATGGTTTTACGGAGGGTGTCATTAGTAAGCCACAACTGATGGATTTTGTTACCATTCAAACATAACCAAGCTAGCTTTATCTTACTGTTTCTAGTTTTCATGCTAAACTAGGCTAACCAGCTGCTTGTTGTAGCTTCATGTTAAATGGGCAGCAGTGAGAATCTCCTAATTATCGGCAAAAAAGGGACTATTACCCAAAATGTCTAACTATTCCTTTAAGTGCTCGACATAAGGCATTACTCTGACATTTTTAGGTTTCTCATGTTACGCAAATCAGATAGCTATGTCACAGTCTGTCTCAGTGTGTCTAATTTCAAGGTCCACAGCTGCTTCCTTTGAGTCCAGATGTGCTTGCCTGAATCTCTGGTTGAATTTGCTCATGTTTCAAGAATGAATGGAAGAGGTTTATCTTCAGGTTCTCACACACACACACACACATATTTGTATACAGGACACAGACAGACAAACAGAAACCAAACACAAACACACACTTTTTTCACCTGCGTAACATTGCCAAAATTAGGTATATCCTGTCTTAAAACGATGCGGAAAAAAAGTCTGGACTATTCTTTCTGATTAGAACTATAAAAATCGATCATACATATTTCTCCTGTATTAGCTTCTCTGTATTGGCTTCCTGTAAAATACAGGATGAATTTAAAAGCCTTTTCCTGATATACAAAGCTTTTAATGGTCAGGCACCATCATATCTTAAAAAGCTCACAGTACCCTATTGCCCCAGAGCACTGCACTCTCTGAATGCAGAGCTACTTGTGCTTCCTAGAGTCTCTGAAAGCAGACAGTTGACACACTGAGCTCCTCCTGTGTGCATTCATGTTACAGCCGCGAAAAACAATGCCAAAGTAAAGTCAATGAAAAGATGACGTAGCAAGCAACAATGGTAGCGAGTAGTTTGAAAGGCCGAAAATCCGCGTAGGGAGGTTAGTGGGGGTAGTGGATGGGTCAAACAACACAAGACTTTCCCCCAGGAGACTGGAGATCGTGTCCTACGTGTTACAATTCCTAAACCCAACAGTCCTGTTCTTCGTTTCCTATACCCAACCCGTCCGCTGTATACGGCCGTCCCGTTCTACTTTTCCTAAACGCAACCAGTTGTTGTCACACACAACCTTTTTCTTTACTTAAGGAGCCGTGTTCATTTCACGAAATTCTTTTGTGGGCCCATCACGGAATTTTGTACAGTAATGGTTGTTATTACCTTAGCTCCAGGGAGCTTATTTCCTGGAGTCCTCTTGTTTTCTCACCTCGCAGTTTTCCTTAGGATGGGGTGGCACCTGGATCATTTTTTGCAGCTGTTGCCATGGTCCTGCTCGACGCCCTGCTACACCTGCACTATTATTTCTAGTCATAGTTCTATTATCTTTCTTGGTATGTTAATTGCTGTTATTCATCATACCAAATGCTGAAATTATTATGAATCCTCTTTCAATCAGGAGAGACATGTTTGCAGATGGAGTCTAGACACCGGTGGTGGCGACGAAGGCGCCCGAAGATCAGAACGACGGAAGGAGGGTTGCACTCTTTGGCTGCAATTACAGCTGAATGACACAGGGAGAAAAATATTTTTTAAAGCAGGGACAAAGAGATTTACACTGAGCTACGTTTTAATCAGGAGGGACTAGTTGCAGATATGTGACAGTTGCCCATAGCATGGTAAAATGTACATTTATTTGGATAACAGCTAAATTAATTTAGGAGTGCATTGCTTAAAAGTTAGGTCTTCCTGAAAGAATTTACGCTGACCTACATTTCTCCATATCAGTATATCTGTTTCAGTGTCGCTGTGTCCCAATCGGCAGTGGCAGATAGCCGCCCACCAAGAGTCATGTTTTTCTTCATGTTTGTCATTGTCATCTTTCTCTCCCTATTACATCACAATGAAAGCACACTTTTGATAAAAAGATCAATCCAAATTAAAAGGTTCACTGTGTGTCAAGTCTGTCAAACTGAAGTGAAACCGAAAGCAGCCTGGGAAGTACAGAATGCTTCAGAAAACATACATACAAAGTCAGAAATGTTGATTTTTAAAAGAAAAGTTACAACTAAGAAAAATACACCTATTTGCATTCTTGCGGAGAGTTGGATGAAATATTGAAATTGATACCACTCTCATGTCTGTTTATGTTAATTATAGGGCTACAGCCAGCTAACATAGCTTAACATAATGAGTGGAAACATTTAAGAAAACTAACGTAAATAATCTGCCCACCATCACCTCTAAAGCTAATTAAGTAACATGGCGATGGTAGCTTCATATTGACTATACAAACGTGAGAGAAAAATCAATCTTCTCTGCAAGAAAGTATTGAAACACATTTTCCAAAACATCCAACTATTCCTTTATCACCATCCATGTTGAGCATTTTACAAAAACATCAGCAATACTTGTATGAAGCTTATCTATTTGTATAAAGGCCATCTATATATAAATCTGACCTTTTCTGATTGGACCGCTGGGATAAGACAATTACTTTCTGTTCCTTCCACTGTCCCATCATCTGACTGTTGCTGTTTTTAAAGTCCCTGTCTACCAGCAGTAATGACGACATCCACCAAAGCTACAGAGCTACATCCTAATAATGGAAAACTGGACAAGCGCATGAGGCAGGTAGTGTGAGCTCACTGTCTTTAGGGCCCCCTTGGCTCCTTAGACCCAGAATGTATTTTTCACTTGTGCCAGACTGAGACAAGTCTAGAAATGTAACGTACATGTGAACTGACAGATGGTACAGTTACAAGGGTGCAAGTAAATAAACATATATCGACGTTCATGCTGACCTCATGTAGGAGGTCAGAAAATCACACATTGTGCTAAACTGTGTAAATGAGTCTTGGATTATTCAATGCAACACATACAGTACAGCAGACAAACAATAACAACAAACATAAGTTCCTCACTGGATTAAGGTGTCCACTGAGTCAGCAAGGGCAGCTGCAGAGACCTGCCAGTAGGCTGATCTGAGAATAAGGGATTAATCAAGGGTTAAGCACATTGACTGCTGCACAAATAGATGAGAGACAAAAGGGGAAGCCCCACTGAATTCTGCATGATTGCATGGTATTGATCTTCTTGGTTTATTATGCTAAAAACTGGTCTCAAATACACAGTTTGCTTTTGAGATATATGAGGTAATCTGATAGAGGCGTAAAACAATTTGAACTACATAGTTTCATGTCTTTAGAATATTAGGTCTTTGTAAAACTCTTCCCATTCTTAAGAATGAGTATCTGCTATTTTCACAAGGTTAAAAGAAACATAGAATTCTTACTCAATGATGATGTTGTAATGATCTTATTTACTACTTATATACTTTCCTATTGAAAAGAGTTAAAAAATGTTTTAACACATGAATTTTAAAATAACATTTATTTTTGTCCACAACAACAACAATAACAATGTTAGCAATTTCTATCACGCAGTGGCACAACAGTTGATTTTTCCAAAAGCAGTTCAAGGTGAAATGTGTTTGGATATTTGTGCTTTTACAACATTTTGGAAAATATGCTAATTTGCTTTCTTGCTTGCTTTTCTTGCAAACATTAGATAAGAAGCTCAAATATCTATTTGTAAAATATGAAGCTAAAGCCAGCAGCTGATAGCATAAAGACGGGGGAAACCGCTAGACGTTGTTGAAACCTAAAACTTCACAGCACCACTTTATATCTTGTTTGATCAATCCATAAATGGTGGTTTTACATGGAGTTGTGTGCTGGAACTATTTCTTGGCTAGGCAGTGTATCCTTATGCTTTCAGTCTTTATGCTAAGCTAAACTAATCACTTCTAGCTTCAGACAAATATGTGAGTAGTATCAATCGTCTCATCTAATTAATGGAATTCAGGCAAGAAAATAAATAGGCATATTTGCCAAAATTTTGAACTATTTGCAAAAGCTGTAGTCCAAAGAACAAACGGAGTAAAGTTTATGCCAGAACTGTTACTTTTATTATAGGCCGTGTGTACTGTGAGGGCTGCAGAACTGAAAAAGCAGTAAAAGGATTGGAAGCTTATTTCCCTTTAGCCCAGCTGACAAGACATTGGTATATTTATAATGTTGCACAACATTGAAAAAGTGCTGTACACAAAGATAATAACACTCCATATCCTGGTCACATATTTTTTTACTTGACAAGAAAGTCAGATAAGAGATTGTCACAGTGGAGGAACATGAAGGGCCATATTTGGTAGAGCAGGACACGAGAGATGTGAGCAGGAAATGCGAGCTGGTTCACGTGATAGCTACATTTGAAAACAATGATAAGCACCGTAATAAAGTTTACACAGATGACAGAGAGGAAGGAAATTATAACAAAAGGATTTTGTAAAGGAATCCAGCTCAAGAGCGGGACCTCCATTGTATGACATATAAATTGAGAGTTAAAAGAAATCACAAGTGTGGGTTCCAAAGACAATAACAGTCAACAGGGAGCGAGATGAAGAGGAAACAGGAGAGAGGCGATAGTAAGGTTGATGACAATTCCTTTTGGAAAAAAAGAAGCTGTGTCTGTCAAAACAGATGGCAGCTGGTAAAGAGGATTAGGCGTTGTTACTACTGTTTCCAACACCACTTTAGACTGATCAACCCCCCCCCCAAACAGGCAACTCACAGAACTCACAGAAGTGTCTCCTTTCATCCCAACCCAACAACCAGGTTAACACAACACTATATACAGTATATATATATATATATATATATATATATATATATATATATATATATATATATATATATATATATATATATATATAATGTATACTGTTACAAACTGTATTTTTGTGTTTGTATGGGAGTTCCTAGATGTGCATCGAGTAAGGCACCAAGTAGGCACCAAGCGTGCATTTGAAAATCTGCACGCAACTGGATAACACTACGACCAATCACAACCATGCATGGGGTGACGTATCCAGAGCCCCATACGCTTAGCTACCAGCAGAGCTAACTAGTAGATTATACTGTCACCATCTGCGTCAAGGACTGAGCCTTTGCATATGGCCGCCTGCTCTACTAGGTGAGCTACGCAGGCGCCCATATGCAAAAGGCTCAGTCCTTGACGCAGCGGCCGCAGGGTTCAAGTCCGACCTGCGTCCATTTGCTGCATGTCTTCCCCCTCTCTCCCCCCTTTCCTGTCTACAACTGTCCTGTCTATTAAAGGCTAAAATGCCTAAAAAAATGGTCTTAAAAAAACAAAAAACTGTTGTCATCTGATTAGCTCGCCTCTGGTACAACGATGTGATTGGTGCAGCTCGGCTACAAGGGTATAGTTAATGAGCATAACTCGATGCCAGAGTAACTCACTGAGCAAAATCAAATTGTGCTCTCACGAGAATTCTGGATTTCCGCTGTAGTAATTTTATTGTACACAGCGGAATCTGGGAGCACAGCAACATGGCAAAACAAAGAAAGAAACAGAAGCATTTAGACAATCAGACAGGTTGTAAACAAGCATACGATTTAGCCATATCACATTCCAAAATTTAGTGAGTATGATGTTATTATTACAAACAAGAATGCTAGCTAGAACTATGAACATAAGACTCAAGTTGTAATATACTACAATTTCTTTACATGTGATGGTTTTTAATGTCAAATTACTTAAAGGTGGTTGCTGGCAGTAGTGTAGTGTTTATATATAGTGAACGGCATCATTTGTCTTATCTCTCTGCAAGAAAGCAAATAGGTGCATTTGGCAAAATGTCAAACTATTCCTTTAACCAACTTCTTACAACTGTCTGTTACATTAATCAATGCGTGGCAGCTAATGGACCGCTTGAATGCCCATCAGTCTTGACATGTTTGTGACCAGTGTGCATGTGCAAATTACACACAAATTACTCATTACAAGAAAAATCCAGAGACAACACATATTACTTCATCAGTTGGTTGGTTTATTTATCATTAGCAATGACACCACATGTACTCTACTGTTTTCACTTGCTATCATAGGAGATGCATTTTGAATTGTAAACAGTGAAAATGATGAAATGCATTTCAGAACTCCTTACAAGCAGTGTATGACCAGGGAAAGAACAGATTGTACCTGCTCTTGCTCACTTACTCTTTTAAACAATGCATGTCATCTTATAATTTTAAGTCTCTCATATTTACATAGATACAGCTGGGTCCCACATTCACCAGCAGAGACCTATGGGTTGTTTTGTTTTTGTTTGTTTTTAATGTGTTATCACATAGTTTTCTTAAAGAATTATATTTACAACCATAACACCCCCCAGCTGCCTGCTGCTGGGGGTTAACACAGTTAGAATAATTTGCTTAAAGTTCATTAAACTACTTATGGTTCTTGAAAGTTTACGTTGTAAATCAACCTTATAGCTCTACGCTTTTTTTCTCTTAACAAATAAAGTTAATACCGAGCTTAAGCCGTTCGTCTTCACCATAAAAATTCAAAATTATCCAAATAAATGAACAAACCAAACATAATAAAATAAAAAACAATATTGCACTTAAAGTTCAGGACAGCATTGGACCTGTTTGGTGGTTAAGAGGAAAGTGAGAGCTTTAAGCGGAGTGCTTTAGAGGAGGTGAAGGTGTCTGTAGGAGCATCCAGCAAGTTAATCTAAATAAATAGGCAAACTTTTGTACAACATGAAGCAATATCTTTTTTCTCTGACTATGAAACGAGCAACCTCTTGTGTATTGCTCAGTTGAACTAGGGAGTGCAGGTTGGAAACCTAAAACATATAAAAACAATGTGAGTGTGTGTGTGTGTGTGTGTGTGTGTGTGTGTGTGTGTGTGTGTGTGTGTGTGTGTGTGAAAAACAGGATAAACCAAGCTGGAACCTGTCATGGCAATGTCCTGAGAATGCTTCCTCGATTAGTCCAGAATGAGCTACTATGTTAAAGGAAATGTCATTTGGCTGCACAGAACTTTTTTTTCCTTCAGTTTTCATTCCTTGTTGTAAACAGTCTTTGGAGACAGAAGGCAAGTCGTCTTTTTCTTCCATTACTGGCTTTGAATGTGACTTTCAATGTCTTTTAATGTGAGAATGACACAGTTCTTCGTTTCTTCACAGCTCCAGTCCATCCGTTATTTATACGTTTGTGTTCTTTGCCCGTTGCTGTCTCCGTCGTTATCCCTGTTGTACGCTTTTCGCAGTCTTGGGATGAACTGAATAAGGTGAAAGCTGTTTATAGAAGCTTTGAGAGAGTGTAGGTGTGTTACAGAGATGCATGTGAAACAGAGCGATAATGCTAGCTTTCATTCAGACATAGCTTTTTTTCCCCTCCGTCATACAGTTTGGAGCCTCATAAAAAAAACATGATGGACTTTGTGTCGTACCGACAGCTTTGAAGTGGCTTCACAGAGAATGTGGCGGAGGAAAGGATGGAATTTAAAGTGGGAGTTTTAAAGGGAAATTAAGGAAAAAAGTGACAGAACAGTGCCGGACTGTCTTCATGTCTGCAGGGTTTTCTGAGCAACCCCTCCTTTTCTCCAGTACAACTGGACAAAAACACAACCAAAAGACTGACACCACAAAAATGAGAGACAGTGATCAGACAAGTGTCCTGCCCCTGCTCCAGCCCTCGTATGTTGGCTTCTGTGTTTTTAGGAACACCCATCCATCCATTCATTCATCCATCCATCCATCCATCCATCCATCCATCCACCTGGTAACTGTGTAAACTACATTCCTTTGCAGTGCCATAGCTTTGCCACATCCTCTCACACCACAACAACAAAAATCATAGTGGACAGGATGACATACACAAAGAAAATGTAACAAAGGCAAACAAAGACCCTCACATCTCACCCACCCACTACTATTTTCAAGTCTGACCCTGTTTTTTCTCTCTCATCGTCATCTTATCCTTTAAACTTTTTCTGGTCTCTTATGACGAAGATGACGTTGGAGTGGAGCTGGCCTTTTTTTGGTTGATTAAGTCCACGTAGAGTTCTGAGCGCAGGAAGCGGGGGTATGAGTCCTTCTCCATCAGCCCGTATATCCGCCTCTGCGCTAGTTCAAAGCAGGAGCGTGTCACATTCTGCAGGTTATCCTTAGTGTGATCTCTGGTGTACGAATCCAGATTTACCTGCAGAGAAAAAGAACAAAACAAGTAAGTTAAACTGTTATTTTGAAGAAAATGCATGTTTTCTTTTTTGCGGGAGGCTGTTTAGATGCCATTTTTCCCCAGTATGTGTTGTGTGCACACTCTCACTCACTTCTTTACAAGACTGGATAGCAATGTATTCTGCAAATATTTTCTTGGCTTTTGAGGCCATCTTGGACTGTGACTTGATCTTCTTGTATTCCTCACATGCTAGCCAGAATTCCAGATTCTCCTCACTGAACTCTGTGCGCAGGAAAGCTCTGAACGCTGCCAGACCATCTGAGGGAAAGCAGAGAGGAGGAGAATAAACAAGAGAAGAGTTTACTAGAGTGCCATGGCAACCTCACAGCTGAAGTGTTCCTTTGAGTTTCAGTGCCTAAAATAGCTCTGTGGCAGCCTTTTGAGTCATGTGGTTGGAATAAAGTAAAAAATCAATAAAACCTAACAACACCGCAGCATACATTCAAATCCTCAACATCCTTTGAGTGACATCACCCACCCTTCAACAGGGCATCTATGCATTCCCCTTTACACATGCTGTGAAGGAACAAAGAGAGGAGAATGTTTTAGAGTACGGGAAAAGGGACTAATTCTGGCACTTTGGGGTTTTTAAGTTTCAGTCCAGTTAACGATTAGAGGAAGAAGGCATCCAGAAGAAAGAATAGCAGGAAGCTGTGTCCACCCACTTCTCCCTTTTGCACCTTTCCGTTCCCATGAATCACCCACACTGATAAGCAGAGCCAATGCAAGCAGTCATCTCTTACCTCATTCCGGTAAGCAGGAGTGAGGTAAGCCAAGAGATGGAAGAGAGGAAATAAGAAAGGGGAGAATAAAGAGGCCAACAGAGCCGAATGAGGAACAGATGTAGCTCTGGCTTTGTATCAGCTTTGGAACGGGATTGAACTTTGAATGCTGAATTGTGTAAAAAAAAAAAAAAATAGCAACAAACTTGCAGGTTGTCTGTTTTAGTTTCCCCTCCTTCTCTCTATGTAAAACATTGACTTGGTCCGTTGGGATTATGGAAATTTAATGCACACTGCCCGTTCATTGCAACATGGTGTATGTGTGTGTGTGTGTGTGTGTGTGTGTGTGTGTGTGTGTGTGTGTGTGTGTGTGTGTGTGTGTGTGTGTGTGTAATCCATATATCAGTACAGGCATATTTTGCATTGTGCTTACCATCCTCCCCCACCACCTCATGCAAGCACTGTACATCTATATATACCCACCCGTCTAGAACAATATTGCACTAAAGCATATCACACAAATGATCAGAACAAAAAGACAGATGATTCCAACGTTTGTAAAGGAGAGACGAAAGACCAAAAAATGAAAAGAAGGAATTAAAAGTAACTTACATTTGTGTGTCAGCAGCTTGTCAAGTGAGTCCCCCCATTTCAGTGCTTCCTCTGGGGTGGGCCTGCAGATAAAAGCAGAGCGATTCTTTAACAAGCCCATCTCAGTCAGGTTTCTCATTGTGTGACCCATCCGCAGGACTTTGTCTATGCTTGATAGATGAGTGGAAACAAAGTATGTATTCCTCTCTGTTGCTTCCTTCCTTCCACTCTAGTCTGTGTCTACTGGTCTTCCCCTCTCATTGAGATCTGCTTTGTGAAAGCTTACAACACTGAGAGCCATGAGTCTATCTGATTCACCCTGGTGGGGGTAGGCTTTTATATTCCCACTGAATGCAACTGAAAGGCGGGAGGGGAGGGGCTCCAGCCAACCAATGGGGATGTGTTGTCGGGTTTCAAGACCTCCTCCGCCGACCAGTGTCTGTCTGCCCCCTGCTGCCTTTCATTCTTCCTGTACTCTGCTGTAAAGCATGCCTCTTTACAGTGCTCATCTAACACTCTCTGCAATCCACATCTGAGGCCTTATTTGACAAGTAAGAAAAAAGTTGCTATGTAATTTACAATTTAGTCAATTTGGACATTTTCTGTGCCTTTTCATAATGGATTTGTTTTAGCCGACATTCTGACATCTGACATCTGACAAACCAACAAAACTTGCATTTGCTCTTACAATTTGCAATTTTTTCTCCTACTGTTATATCTTGTAGAACATGTATGTACAATTATTACATTTATGTGTTAAAGCAGCTGCCTGGCAAAGTGCAATGCCAGGTTTATACTGTTATAGTACAAGGCGTTACAACAATCTATAATGATATATTTTATTTGGTAAACATATTTTCTATATAACTCCAAAAAACCAACAGCCACACAATTCACTATCCCTACTTCAGACGTGCCATTGTCAAACAAACATTCTCGCGTTCATTTTAATATTGCCACACATTAAAAGCACACTCCCATCACTACTACTGCCCACATGTCTGTCTTCCAAGGTCAGGTCATCACCAGTTGTAGCGAGACCCGGAACACAGTCTCATACACACCCACATGCACATGCTGTCAGGAAGTGGCCACTTACTTGACTGACTTCATAGATTTGTCTAACTTGCTGGCTGGGTTGCTTCCTGGGGATTCATTCCTCCTCCGCAGGAAAGCCAGCCGATTCTTCATGTCTTTGGCCCTGGGTGAAAAGAAGATAGAAGAGAGATAGAAGGAGAGAGTTGGCAGGAGACGGAAGAGTGAAAGAAAGATTTATGAATACAGAATAAGGCAAAGGAAGGGGGACGTTGAGACAGGACAAGGGAAATGGAATGAGGATGAAAGGAATGACAAAGTAGATAGAGGAGGTGGACAAAAGAAGACATGGGAAGAAAGTGTGTTGAGTCCATGTCCAAAGTCCACAATTAAAACAATCCAAAGCATGGGAATCACCAATTAAGTTCTTCAGCACTGTAAATCCACATGAAATCAAACCCACAAAAGCCAGAAAAAAAGAAAAACAAATGTCATGTTGTGTACATTTTAGTCTTCAGCCAGGTATGTTAGTATGGTGGGACCGAACTTTTCCAAAAGGCAGATGTCAAGCTCCCTTTACTCGCTTCTTGTCAGTGTCTCGGCTCTCAATCTGTTATCTCTAACAGTTTTTCCTGTAGATGCGTCCCTGGCAGGTTACTCGGCAGGGACTGAGCGAATGTGGCAGAGAAGGAGGAGAGACTCAATCATCACTCATCTGTTTCATCATGCCAATCTCCATGTGCCTAGAGGGGTTGCTGAGAGGGAGCTGACCCAGGGCTGAGGCAACAGGGCACAGTGACCTCCTCTGCTTTCCTCCAGCAGCAGCACCAAAATCCTGACCGCCCACCTTACCCGTTTCACCTTCTTCCAACCATCTCACACAGCCACACACACATACACACACAGACCCCCCATAGCACAAATCTCACACAAGGTGATACACCAACCCTCAATTCCCATGGGCTTCATCAGAATCCTGCGCATTTCCCATAATCCCATGGTACATGTCCTGGCTTTTCCCGACCTGGAGCACGTGCTGCCACAATGGGATGTGACCTCACTCAACACCCATTTCCTGAGTCCCTGCTTTTGATTTCCACTGTGGATTGGCTGGCCTGCTAATAATGCAGCGCGGCAGTGTGCGCTCACTGGCCCTAATCACTGCAAGCTGTGCCACAGCCAACCCTCAGTGCCCAGGAGAGCATGTACACCCCAAATTAAGTAACAAGGCTTCCAATTATAAACACTTATCAGTCAAACATGAACACACAGAGGGGCAGAAAAACCCACAACTACAGATTAGCACAAACACTGTACGTGAAAATAGACTACTCCTATGGGGAAAAAAGAACGGCCACACAAACATTTCAAAGAACCCCCCAGAACCTGTGTCAACTCATGCCCACTTCACTAGTGCTTTCATGCCAGTCACAGGTGTTGGAAAACTCCCAGTCTCCACCAGTGTGCGCATGTGTGTGTAAAGGGAAGTGGGAGAGAGATAATTTATGCATGCGTAAATGCAAAGTGGTCACACAGTGCGGCTGCCAAAATTGAACAAAGCACACAGTCAGCTGTCTGATGAGAGTTTTTCCAACTGCTGCAGGACAGGAAAGGTTGAAACACGCCCATACATCATGATGCAACATGACTGCATGAGCTGTTGGAAGCAGCAGCTGAATAGCTCCTTTAAAATCAGGATGAGTGTGACTTTGTGGGTGTATTGATTTGGGTGTGTTTGGGTTTGGGGGGTTCAGCTGGTGCAGAAAACTTTAGTTGACCAAGAGAACCACAAAAGGCCTTTTTGTGAGCGTTTGTGAGGATTAGGAGAGTGGAACTGCCAAAAGAGTGACATGGAAAAAGAATGTACTACCAATACATGAAAAAGTAAAACACAGAGACCGAAAGACACTTTCGTTTGATCCTAAGGAATACCTAAATGTACACGCACGCAGCCTCACTGGGGGAGAGATGACTCATCCATTGATTGATATAACGTAAGTGTTCTGTATGAAACAGGCTTAAACCAGATGCTGAAGTGGTGATCACAATCCAGGCCTCTCTTTTACTGGGAACAACAGGGTGCTCTAACACAATATCCCTGTGAATAGCTAACAGTTGCCAGCCTGAAGGACATTATTACCCAAATAAAAACTGTCTTGCTGTTAAATAAACTCATAACATCAGAGCAGGATTCATTAGATTGTTCTATTTTTAGGTTGCACTCAAGGCAATTAGGTCTTGAGCTGTATGCATGTGTCAACTAATAGACAGCCTCTGTCTTGCCAGTTCAAGTGAGAAAGAGAAGTATTTTTTAGGGCTGTAAGATATTTTGTTGGCCTGACAAAAGACACTTTATTATTTATGTCTGGTTTTATAGAAGCTGAGCCCGCCTGGGTATGATGTGACAATATTGTCATAGCAACAGTCACTTTTAGGAATTGTATGTTTCTTTCCTGCCACCATGTGGATGTCAATGGATGTTACAAACACAAACAGTGACAATTTCAATCCTCTGGCAACACAGATTGCTTGCAAGGCATTATTCTACTCCCAGCAGTTGGTGTCAACACTGGAAACAACTTTAGCTTACATCATCCAATGATTTATCTTTCCATTTATTTTTAGAAACTAAAATACAGTACCGACACCATTCCTATATACAAGTGATACGTATTGTATTTTATGTAGCTGTCGTTATTTAAACCACTACACACTGGCAACACTGACTGCAGAAACCCTTTTCTTTTCTCTAAGGCTGCGTATTAGGTTAGGTAGTGTGTCATATTGCAGGAGGTGTGGGAAACGTAACTGATACAGTCATAAATGACACTGCCTGTGTGGTTATTAGGTAAATGGGAGTCAACAGCAGTATCAACCTGAATAATACTCCTCCCTCAATGTAGGCAGACACATTCTCTATCCTTTGAAGGGTGTCAATCACCGCGCTACAGGCACGTTTGTGATCGCCGGATGCAGAGAGCAATAGCAATATCAGCTGCCTAACTACAAACAACTCTTAACTCAGACTTAAAACATAAAGAAAGGGCAACAGATACATGCAGCCACTGAGAGGAAATGCTCTTTATACTAACAGGGCCAACCAATAATACGATTACAGATATGTGTATGCATTTGTTCAATATCAGAGATGAAAAATAGTCTTCTACTTGAGTCTATTTGAAGAGCAACTTCACTTAAGAATGATACTGAACCCAGTACTCTTTGCACCTCTGCTCTTTATTTGCCAATGGTGCTACTGACAGTCTCTCACTTTGAGTACCTGTGTATTTAAAGTCGATACTTTACTGTATCTGCTAATAGCTCCCCAGCACTAACACCATTAGTAACGCACTGTATCACACTCCATTTGATTTATTACATACAGTGACCCCTCCACTTAAATTATTTCTGCTAAAAGACTGACAAATGCTCTTTAAAGGATTATCAAAAAGGATTGATGACTACCACACAAACACACGAAATACAGCATGTCCATGTTTGCAGCACAGGCACAATGTGTACACACCCCTGAGTGTCTTCTGGTGTCTGTGCATGAGAGAGTGCTGTATGTATTTCAGTGAAGAAGGGTGAGGTCTTTAGCTCCGCAATTCTCTGCAGGTTTCCATATTCTTTATTCCCTCTTTGCTTGGCTCACATTAGATGCACTAATAGCCCCCCGCAGGCTATTCTTGGTGTTCTGAAAAGTAGGCCGCACTCCCAGGGAAAGGCTCTGGGAGCACATGGGCGTGAGCTGCAGACAGATACACTGCAGATCACAATGTACCATACAAGCACAAAGCCAAAACCACTGCCCCACTTCATCCCACTTTTGTTGTTTGCTACATGAGGCTTTGTTTCTCCACAATGATAAGAGTTCACCCTTTGTAGAGCCTGACCTGTTACATTTGGGGTGCAGTGGTGAGTACAGAGGAGGAATAGAAATACCGATTGTGAGGGCAGCAGTCCAAGGTTCAATCATGTTTTCATCCCCTCTGCCACGTTCTATGCCTTTGAATACAGGACAAGCCACACAAATAACTGTGAAAGCGTGTGAGCCTGTTTGTGCGTCTGTGTCTGTGCGAGTATAATGGGTCAAGGGTTGTGTCAATGTGTCTGTGACACTTTAAATAACTTTGATACTATTTGGGCTCTGTCTAAAAAGATATGGGAACAAACTGGGAGTGTTTGCCATGTACCTTCTCTCACAGACAAAGCATAACACTTAATAACAAAAGAGAAAAGCTAATCTATAAAGTGCCTCATAACAAAGATAAATGTCACTCTGCCATATTCCTAGAAGAACAACAAAAAAGGGAGTTGTCCTAAATTTCGGTCATAAATATAATATTATCTCATTCACAGTCTCCCGCAATAAAGACCAGAAAAAGAGCTCTATTTCGGAGCAAACTCACCTTCCTAGCCACAAAGACCACATGAGCAATCCTATTCCTGAAATCCAGGCTGCATATAATAAGAAAAAGGGCCAGCCTCAAGTTAGAATTTAAGGCTGCTTCCTCCAAAATAGTTTGAGCGCTTCAGCCTCATGGGGGTTTCTGCTCCCTCACTGCGACTGTCAAATGAGATCCATGTAGAGGTCAGATAGCTTCCTACCAGCTTGAGAGCATTGATTCCTGTGGGATGCAAAACAACTCCCACGCACAGTTCCCTCATCCTCCCGTCTGATGTTTCTAATTCTTGATAATCAAAGTGCAGATGAACCCATACACACACACATGCCCAGTGCCTTACTCTTACCTTTCCAGGTAGTTCACTGAGAAATCAACCATAGCGTGAAAGATGTTTGCCAGCTTGTACGCAGGTTCACTTGTTGTGTGTGGAAATTAGACTGCAAGTAAGCGTGACAGGAGTGCTGGTGCTCAGGGCCCAGGGGTTTGTTTGACAGTTACATTCCTCTAACCCCTGAGGGGCTGTGGTGGAGCTTTATATAGTCTAGGGGTCTGGGGAAGGCGGACCCTGTGCTCACCCAATCGCCACGCAATGTTTAGAGAGAAAAGATTCCTTCCTCTGGGGCCTGGATGTTTTTTTGTTTTTGTTTTATGGGTTAGCAAGTAGAGATGACATCTTTTTTGCTAAATAAGTGACATGATACTGTAATGATCTGTTCATCTGTCCCAGATGACAAGCAGTGTTAGAGCTCTGTGTTAAATCTGCTAATAGGCTAAGTCTTGACACACATATTATCATATCATATTATCTCTTCTGTAGTTTCTGCACTGGATGCTTGTTGGCATGAAACTCAAAATGGATAAACTTGAACTTTTTAATGTGGTTCTTGTTCTTTTAAATACAATGTATGTGGACTTTAGTCATGTTTTAAACATTATATCATAAGCTTAACTGATGTAACTGATAGCTGATATTTGATTCATGGTTGTGTATGTAATGTAAACATGCTGATTGCCTGGCAGTAGTCTCCAATTAAGTAATGAGTCCAGGCAAAATAATGTTATAAGTTACCTGGATGTAACTTCAGTTCTATGAGTATGTGCGTAGCCCACCGTCACTCTATAGAACAGTTAATAAAGTTAATAAAACAATGTAAACCCATTTATTGTGGGGAATATAATTAAAGGGGAACTCCACTGATTTTCACATCAACAACTGTTTATAGGTCTTGGGGAATACTACTGAAATGCATGAATACTGAAAAACGTACTATAACAAGTTTTACATCTCCGGAGAGAGCGTCGCAGAATCTAATAAAATTAATGTCACTTGATTAGATTACAAGTATGGAGTTGGAAAGAAGTGAGGTTACCAGACCTCTTTAGCCCACGTCATGTCACTGTTTGAGGCTAGCGGCTTGAGGACACATTAGCCACTACTAACATAACCCGCCCTAAACTACGACAGAACTGTGGTTGAGTTGCATTGTGGGTAATGTAAGCGCCAGGTTTTGACAAGCAAGAAGATTGTTTGAAATATTATACATCAGAATTGCGCCTCAGATGGCAGGACGACTATCAATTCAGCTTATGTCAAAGGCAAGTGGACTTCTGTTTTGGTCTTGAAGAGATTCAACACTCATCTAAGAGGCTTCATTAGTTTTACTGACTGGTATTGAGGCATATATACCTCCATGGGATGTCCACTACTTAAGGTCTAGTTGTTTTTTCTTGGTCTTTTTAGCACTTCTAGATGTCTATACGTAACCTGGATGACCAAGACTCTTGATAGACATTAGTTTTTGTGGTTCACAAAATGTCAACACTGATTGTACTAGGTCAGTTCATCATGTGCGTGTGGCGGCGCCTTAAATAGCTGCGGCCCGGAGGCTCTCTAAACTCTCTAAACTGTATTTCGTTGCATTGTACCTGTACATGTGTAATGACAATAAAGTTGAATCTAATCTAATCTAATGTCTAACTACTTAACTTAACATTTGGCCAACTTTCATAGCACACAAAAGGGGACTTGCGTCCTTGGCAGCAAAACCAGGTGATATAAATATTTTGCCCGCAAAATGCCACTAGGGACAGCACAGCATCAGTATTATGCTGTGAAAAACAACACTCTCCATCTATCGGTACTGATAAGAATATGCCCTCAGTATATTTTTATATGTATGTATATGTATGTATATATAAAGTACACAGATGGTCATTTGTGTGATGCTTGTTTTGAACACTTCAAGACAATCAGTGTTTTGCTTCATTCTTCTCTGCGATGCGATGATTCAAAGTTAGATACCAGTTTTAATCACTGAGGTATTAGTAATCCCAATAAATTTGAATTAATCTGTCAACAACCTCATGTTTTTGCACGTTACTCTGGTGCACTAGTCGATGTGCTGTAGGTTTATAGTTTTATTGGTACTTGTTGGATGGGAAAAAAGAAAATAGCGTTGCATGGATTGATTGTTTGGGGAAGCAGAACACCTGGCCTGAGTATAGACAAAAGGCAATAATGGAAGGGGGGGGAGGGGGGAGAATAATGTGGACAATTTCAGGAAAACAGCTGTGCTGGATCCAGAAAAAAAAGTAGAGCAGGAGAGAGAGGGGTAGAGAGAGGAGAGGTAAATGATGCATGAGGGTCAGGTACTTTGTAGGTTTGGAGAGAGGATGTTTCAAAGAGGACAGCTCTTACATGTAAGTACCATTTTGCTTCTAAAATTGAAAAATGCAATTAAAAAATATCTATGGATATTCCTGTTGTGTTTTGATATATGTTTCATTCTATCTTTCTATCACTAGTGGTGTTTAGGGTGATTGAGGGAAGAAGAAGAAGATGAAGATGAAGAAGAAAAAGAAGAAGATAAAGAAAAAAAAGAAGAAGAATGTTTACAGTCATACTACCACTAATTGCCAGACTGAGACCACCCTACAAAAGCGTGAGATGAAAACATTCCAAGGTGCACACACAGCAAACAATGTACATAACAGGAGGGACATTGAGAGCAGAGGAAACCAAATCCAGTGCTACTAATACTGGATAATACTGGAGCTCCAACATTCTCAGGCCAAAGTACCTTCTTTAAGCCATAAATTGCTCCCTCTCTGCATGACTTGACTATGTAAGATACTATTGAACACCGATGTCCATCTACTTTCTCCGTTGACTCTCTCTATATGTTATACTATATCAGTCTCCAAAATCTGGAGAAAATAATTTTGTTATGCAGAAAGCCTGAGATTTCTATCTATAGCAGGAACTGTATTTTTGACATTGAGAATAAGGGCTTTAAATGCAAGAGACAGAAGACAAGTGTGTAAACACCTAGAGAACTCAGAAATCTTTGTGACTTATCCTTGTGATACTGACCTAAGATGACAGAAAAGGGTTGGACTCAATGACGGGAAGCCATTTTGTCTTGGAAGATAAAACCTTTTCTTCTATGCAGCCTTCATCTGTATCACAACTATGCACAGAAGCCTCTTAAATAGCAAAATAACACAAGTGAAAACATTTAATTAAGGCAAGGCAAGGATATTTACGTAGCAACCGATCAACATCTTGCACTATTGCAAAGAAAAAGATAAAGACAGGCCTCCCAGACTTAGTAATTCATAAAATATCTCTCAAATATGTGCATTCATGCAAGTGAAGAAGTGGTATTGACAACAGAGTGATTACATTGGGGTATAAAGAAGGAAAGGACAGAGTATACAACAACCCAATCAATTTTCTTAGATCTACCTTAAACATCATCATCCCACATGAAAATGGAAGACTAAATGTATTTGAGAAGTAAAAATAAATATATTGTTTGCATTTTACTAGTCTGGACACTTAAAAGGATTTACTGTATTCCAAAATTGCAGGCTTTCATTTAATCACAGTTTTGATTGTTTGGAAAGCAAATCCTCCGCAATGACAGAGTAATGTGTAATATAAGATGAGCTAACATCATAGATACATGTTTGTTTACCTACTGCTAGTAAGCAAATCAGTTTGCTGACCATGACCTATGTCAACAAATGCTGTCAAACTTACTTGCTATTTGTGTCTGTGACTCAAATTGTCAGGTACACATTACAGATAGTAGTCATTACTATTTTTTATTTTGTGTATCAGGTCTTATGTTGAATCAAATGACTTCTTTTTCTTGAAATTGCTATGACAAGTAATGTATCATCAATTTAGAAATATGCTCTTATTTGACAAAAACAATCACACATTCTAGATTTAAAACTAAACTAAAAGTAAAGAAAGAACCCATTTTGTATAAGTAATGCTATATTCTATGACATTTCTTTGTTATTAATGGTAATAAAGCTGGTCTGAAGCTGTTTGCAGCAGCTGACAAGAAGGCAACATACTCAGGACTCAAGAAAAAAGGCTGTGGAATCTTAATCACTTAATCTGCTGGTTAACTAAAAAACGTAAAAACACAGCTTGTGCAGAAGAATGGCCAGCTATCAGGCCCAAGGACAGCCACTGTGAGTAGCTTTATTGTCTTCACGGTGTGAAATGCGTTTTCATCTTGATGAACAGTGTCATAAAGGCTCACTGAACAGCTGATGAATCATTGAGGCGTCAATGCACACATCTGACACACACCTAAACAAACACTTTTCACTCTCAACACAAATCTGACTTTTCACACCACCGAGAATGTGAGACACACATGTGGTACCACACTCCTCAGCAGGGCACACATCATTTACCACTTAATTAAGTAGATGATGATCAAAGTAGGATGATTAGGTTTCAGTCACCTTCAGCCTAAAACATGCTTCTTCATGTGCAGTTCTGTGAACATGTGCAAGTATTGCACAGATCTTTACAATGGCCAAAATATTTGTATGCAACGTTAAAGATATAGTGCGCAACTATTTTATTAATGAACGTCTGTTACATCCAAGCCATTTTCAAATGAGTCAATACAAAGCTAATTATGCCTACCAGCTCAACAAAACTATCTCTGTATGTATTAGCATGGCTATGTTCCCAAAACGGTGTAGTCCAGCAACATTCCCGCAGAAGCTAGAGGCGACGACAGTGTTGTTGGCATTACTCGGGATTCCTCATGGGGGCGACAGAAAATACCCACTATAGCTTTAAAGAAAAATCAGAAAACTATTTTCAATCCTCCTAAATTAATGTTAATTATAATACCCAAAATAGATATGAGAGTGCAAGATTTAAATATAGCCATGTAGTGGATATGTTCTGACATCCTCAGTCCACTAATCCAATCACACCCATACTAACATGTTGTTATTTAACCCCCATGGGCTGAAACAGGTACTAAATGTTCACCATTAGTTTAGACATAAGTAAAGACATCCAAAATGGATGTTAAAGCAAGGTGTGAACAGTGTAACCTTTTACTGGATACACAAATTGATTAAATTAGCATGACATTAAAAGGCTGATGACTGAGAATTGAAAGCAGAAGAGGTGAATGCTATTGTACTTGTCTTTGAAGGATTGATCTATTGTTTTGCACTCTCACTCTCATTCCTCCTCTTTCTCACATATAAACATTGAATTATCTTTTTATTCTAAACCTAAAAGTCAAAGCATTGTTTTCCTAAATAATGTTTTAATACTGTTACACGCTAAAATCCATATTCAGGTAGAAAAATACATTCCATTACTTGTTTACAATTTAAAAAATGAGAAGACACTAAAACTGAAATTAACCACAGACAGGAAACACACAAAAAACTGATTCTATAAAGTACTTACAGGTTCTTGGATTTCTTCTTCTTTGTTCCTTCGGGGCTGACCTCACAGCTACAGGGGGATCCGGAGCTCAGCTGAGGGGAGATGAAGGAGAGCACACACTGCATCATCCACCCTTCACACAGAAAGAGGGCCCTGAAGCCTCGTGCAGTTGTTGTCTTTGGCTAGCAAGCTAGTAAGTCCTCCATGTCCAGTTAGACTAGACTGAGACTAGTCCAGTCCGTAACACACACAGCCAGCCACCAAAAGGATTAATCCATAGCAGCAGTCCACAGTGTATAACCAAGAAAGCAAAGCTCTCAGAAGTGTGTGTCTGTGTCTTGCTGAATAAATCTGTCTGATTGCGTGTGTATGTGGCAGATAATGTTTTAAAACAGGGTATGACAAAGTATGTAAAAATCTGTGAGAGTGAGAGAGTGTGAAAGACTACGGCTGTTGTTTCTGCTGGCCTCCAACTGTGCCCTAGGTTTGAAGTATTGAGCCAAGACCCTGGTTTCACATTACACTTTCTGCCAACCCACCACTTTGATTGGATAAGAGAAAAAGGGAAGTTGCTGCAGGGCGGGGAAGGGGTCAATCTCCACTAATCTGATGGCCTGAAGCTGCCCATTGTATGTATGTGTGTGTGTGTGAGGCTCTGAATAATAAGCCATTGTATTACAGGAACACACAGTTGAATCTGAGCTAGATACTGGCCACAGCTGGTAACACATGGTGTAATATTATCTACCTTTTTGGGACCCAATTTGAGTTTTAACCTTCAGAGTGAGGACATTTTTTTGGCTGGCCTTCACTTCTTAAATGTGCAGTTTTGAGGTTAAAGTGACACTGCAGCCAAAAACACTAACCCCCTGTAGGCTTTAAAGATGGCAGTAAAGTTTATAGTTTCCTCATGGAGGGAGAACAGCAGCTTGAAATCACTCAAATGGATTCCAAATATCTCTCAAAACCACAAAGGCCCTAGCTTCTACTAGTAATAGTAACATAGCATCCATTTCTTCACACATTTCTTCTGCCATAAAAACTCTTAACCATCTGAATCCATGGTAAGTGCCTGACTTCAAGCTGACCACAGCTGTTGTTCTCCATTAGTTTGGAAGCAACAAACTTTTTACAGTCACCTTTCAAACCTACAGCTGGTGAGTGTTGAGTCAAAAGATTTTCTGTGGAGTTACCCTTTAAAGGAATAGCGTGACATTTTGGGAAATATGCATATTCATTTTCTTGCCATGAGTTAAACAGATTGATACCAGCTCTAGAGCAGTATCGATCTTCTCACTAACTGTCTGCAATAAAGTGAATAAGCCTATTTTTTTTTCAAATGTCAAACTATCCCTTTAAGGTTAACATTTTAAGTAGAGTTTAAAGCTAGGCATGTATTTCAAGCTATGGTTAGAGGCTACAAATAACATCAATGAGGGTCCTCACTAGTATAACAATACAAATGTATGGGTGTGTATTTGTGTGGTGCCTTTGTGTGTCCATTGTCCAGCATACAATGAAAATGTGTTTGTGGGACTATTATTGTATGTAAACAATAACGCTTAGCCTCACAACCCCCGGCTGAGCGCAGCTGCGTTGGAGTGGATGAGAAGGTCGCCTCCCTAGGCCTGCGGGTGATGAGGGGAAAAACTCTGACTGTTGTTTGTGCATATGCACCAAACAAGAGTTCGGAGTATTCAGCCTTCATGGAGACCTTAAATGGCGTCCTGTATGGGGCTCCAGTAGGGGACTCCATAGTTCTGCTGGGGGACTTTAACGCACACATGGGCAATGATGGAGATACTTGGAGAGTATACTTGGAGAGGCGTGATTGGGAGCCTCCCTCCCACGGCCAGGGAACGGCCTCCCTGATCTAAACCAGAGTGGTTGTCTGTTGTTGGACTTCTGTGCTAGTCATGGATTGAAGAGGAGCAATGCGGATTCCGTCCTGGTCGGAACGGATCCAATCTTCACTCTCGCAACAATCCTGGAGGGAGCCAGGGAGTATGCCCAACCAGTCTACATGTGTTTTGTGGATCTGGAGAAGGCGTATGATCGGGTCCCCCGGGAGATACTGTGGGAGGTGCTGTGGGAGTATGGGGTGAGGGGGTCCCTTCTCAGGGCCATCCAATCTCTGTATGACCAAAGCGAGAGCTGTGTCCGGGTTCTCGGCAGTAAGTCGGACTCGTTCCAGGTGAGGGTTGGCCTCCGCCAGAGCTGCGCTTGGTCACCAATCCTGTTTGTAATATTTATGGACAGGATATCGTGGCGTAGTCGTGGTGGGGAAGGTTGCAGTTTGGTGGGCTCAGAATCTAATTGCTGCTTTTTGTAGAGGATGTGGTCCTGATGGTATCATCAGCCTGTGACCTTCAGCACTCACTGGATTGTTTCGCAGCCGAGTGTGAAGCGGCTGGGATGAGGATCAGCACCTCTAAATCTGAGGCCATGGTTCTCAGCAGGAAACCAATGGAGTGGCTTCTTTGGGTAGGGAATGAGTTCTTACCCCAAGTGAAGAAGTTTAAATACCTTGGGGTCTTGTTCGCGAGTGAGGGGACCATGGAGCGGGAGATTGGTTGGAGAATTGGAGCAGCAGTTGCGGTATTACATTCAATTTATCGCACCATCGTGACGAAAAGAAAGCTGAGCCAGAAGGCAAAGCTCTCGATCTACCGGTTAGTGTTTGTTCCTACCCTCACCTATGGCCATGAAGGCTGGGTTATGACCGAAAGAACGAGATCCAGGGTACAAGCGGCTGAAATGGGTTTCCTCAGGAAGGTGTCTGGTGTCTCCTTTAGAGATATGGTGAGAAGGTCAGTCATCCGAGAGGAGCTCAGAGTAGAGCTGCTCCTCGTCGAAAGGAGCCAGTTGAGGTGGTTTGGGCATCTGGTAAGGATGCCTCCTGGGCGCCTCCCTAGGGAGGTGTTCCAGGCACGTCCAGCTGGAAGGAGGCCTCAGGGAAGACCCAGGACTAGGTGGAGAGATTATATCTCCAACATGGCCTGGGAACGCCTCTGGATTCCCCAGTCGGAGCTGGTTGATGTAGCTCGGGAAAGGGAAGTTTGGAGTCCCCTGCTGGAGCTGCTGGCCCCGCGACCCATTACCGGATAAGCGGATGAAGATGGATGGGTTTGAGAAAAGACAACTCATAATGTGGATACGATGACCAAACAGGTAGAGGCATTAAGTCATTCTATATCCTCCAGCTCTAGAAGTAACCAAATCACCAAGCTACAAACAAATGTTACTATGTCTATTGTATCTGTTTTTACTGTGAAGTACTTTGGTAGGCCTCGGCCTTGGAAAGGTGCTATACAAATAAATTTGACATTGACATTGACATTGACAAATAATATGTTAAAGATCCCATGACATAGTGGTCTTTGGACGCTTTTATATAGACCTTAGTGGTCCCCTTATAGCATATCTGAAGTCTCTTTCCCAAAATTCAACCTTGGTGCAACATTACAGCCACCAGAGCCAGTCCCACAATGAGCTTTCCTTAGCATGTGCCATGTCTGTAGCTTTTGAAGAGGGGAGGGGGGCTTGACAAACTGCCACTTTGCTCGTTTGAAAGCCATGATGTCTCTCTCTCTCGTGTGGACCAAATTTCCTGGGCGGGCAAAGCAGAGAAAGGGGAGGTAACCTTATGGGATCATAAGGGGCAAGATTCCACATTTGCCCAGCTGAGCTTTCATTTTCACAAAGGCAGAGCAGGATACCCAGGGGTTGTTTTACACCTATGGCCATTTATAGCCACTAATATAAATGTTAAAAAAACTCATAAAGTGAAATTGTAATGCCATGGCACCTACTTGGCAATAAATCTGTTTCTGATTCAGTCATTGATGGTCATGAGAGACTAATCAAATGAAATCTTATCAGCAATATGAGTGGGAACAGCCAAACAGGGGGGTCCCAGTCCCTATGGAGTTATCAGCCAGGCTTTACCCTGAAACCACAGAAAACACTTGGAAAACGTTGCAAACTTTGTCCTCTACAGAGTTATTTGTCCAGAGCCCCCAGGACTGGTTATTCTGCTTATTAGCTGCCTGCATGTAAGCCCTAGATGCTCATTGCGACAACTAGCATTAGCAAGTGGCTAATTGAATTCATTTGAATGCGAAGAAGGACCATAATGTTCAGCTGGCGTTCTGTTTGAATGAATCAACACACACCCAAAACTGACCACATCTGCAAAGGCATCACAACACACACACACACACACATACACACTAGAGGATGGATACCCGACCCGAGCCCGACGGGACCCGATGGGACCCGACGGGACCCGATGGGTCGGGCCGGGTTCGAACAGATTTTTAGAAAGGATGCTCGGGTTCGGGTCCGGGCTCGGTCACATCAGCGCGATAAGGCATTGAACATTTTGAATTTAAAACAGCTTATTATGTAGGTAACCAATGGGCCTGTTTCACCTGATGCAAATGTTCGTTTTTGGATTAAAATAGCCTAAATGTCAAATATTACCCTAACATCCGTCTTCCTGTGTGCGGAAATTTGTTAAACTAGCTGTGACAACGAAAGACGTGCGTATTAAGCTACATGTGGCAGCGCAACGATGGAAGATGTTAAAAAGAAGTTGGCCTCAGGAGATTTTAAAACTATTGAAAATGAAGGAAAGTCAGCTGTGCATTGATGCACTCATCTGTTGACATTTGCGAATGCCTTCCTACAATTGCTTAATAAAAGCGGGCTTTCCACACAAACAAACGTACATGTGTCATTAGTATGAGAAACAAATGCGATTTTAACTGGGCTTGGGTCGGGCTCGGACATAAATATCTTAATGCCTGTCGGGCTCGGGTCGGTTAACTACTGCTCTGTCGGACGCGGGCCGGGCTCGGACAGAAAAATCCGGCCCGATCCGCACTCTAATACACACACACACACACACACACAAACAGGCCAAATTTCCTGTCTATTTCCAACAGCAGAATAAAAACACAACAAGATACATGACTGCATCTAGTCGGTCAAAATTTCTTCAAATTACAACACCAGGATATAATACAGAATCAAAATGCCCTAGCTTCCTTTTTAATTTAGAGTAAGGGTGAAAGCTGCAGGAACACATCCATTAAAATCTACATGAGAGGGGGTCATTTATTTAATACCTGCCTAAAGGTGTGTCTAGACAAAATGCAAAGCAAATTTTTCATGGGACACAGTTTATATACATAGTCAATGCAAAGATGGGAATAGACAAGTGGAAATGTTTCGACAGCAAAAATCGCTGTGTCGCGAAAACATAGCAGTGATTGAGATTTTCTAGGGGGGGAAGTGAAAGAGCAGTGCCTGTCCTGCCTCATTGCCTACTGAGGTGCCCTTGAGCAAGGCCTTTAACCCCTAACACAAAAGCTCTAGTGGAGCTGTTCAGTTGCCAGCAGATCAGACTGTACTTGGCAGCTTCCAGGTATGAATGTGTAACTGTGTTAATGTGACAGGTCGTCGTTGAAAATGAGAATTTGTTCTCAATTGACTTACCTGTATAAATAAAGATTAAAACAAAAACAATCAAGCAGCTATATTTGCAAATGTAACACAAGGCAAAAATTTGCTTTGCGTTTGGTCAGACCTTTACACTGAATACCAGCCTCTAACAGGGCTAAATGCAAAACTTTGAATAGTTTTGAATCACATTCAAATTATTTTCATGTATTGGAAGTATTTATACATGACAACCTAAGTAATAAGAGCTTCTTCTTTTTACATACAGCAAAAATGTATTTAATTAATTAATTAAATACATAGTGTATTTAATTAATCAGGCTCCATGTAAACTGTCTCAGATCAGATTGGTGTTAAACATTGTATAGTATTGTCAGCACTGTATGTATAATGTAATAGTTTTTTGTTAATAGAGCTAAATCTTCAGGTTTCTATGTTTTCTTGTTCTCTGTGTTCTTTCAAGCAACCCCACCCGGGCCCCCCACACACAAAACAGACTTAGACACAGCACACACACAGAGACTTGCCTGGCAATAACCACTGGAGCATAAAAAAGTCTCAGTATTTTCTAAAAATAGCCTGTGTGTGTGTGTGTGGGTGTGTGTGTGTGTGTTTGTGTGTATGTGTGTGTGTGCGTGATAATGTGTATAACCTCCCCACATGCCTCACTGAAGACAGTAAGAAAACACAGAATCTGCCAAAGACCACACGGCGGTACATGCCCCCGGAGGCATGGGATGCAGATGTTGACAAGCCATTAAGGGTGGTGGGATAGCTGTGTAGATACACAGATAAAGGTTTAAACTGGCTACATGTGTGTTAAACATGTCTTTGTAACCATTTCTCGGTTATATGTACCTGTACATGTATGCACATGTGAAGGCAATCATATGAGGAAACACGTTTCTGGCAACGTGAAACATTAATGAAACATTTATAGACACATATGCATGTGACCTGGGTACATGTCCGTTTAGCCAAAGTCAAGGGAAATAGTGTGTGTGGTTAGGAGAGACGTTTGGAACACCAATGGGCTGCTATTCCCCCGAAGGAAACCTTGCCTGTGTCTGTCTCAACAAACTGTATATTCTCTAGTTGTGCTCTGCACTAACAAACACATTGTAAGAACAACATTCAAAACACAGCTCTGAAACATTCTTGACCATACTCCAAATCCTCCAAACCTAAAACCCCAGAGGTGGAGAAATTAATCTTGGTCTTTGAGTATATAAACTTCTTCTCACCAGTTCAACCCTTTTCTTCATCAGACCTCCCTTGGGCTGCTTCCTTCCTTCTCGTTCCAACGTTTCTTCTTTCATTTAAAAGAAAATGACCCTAGTTTCCTGACATTGTGCTCTACTGTGTGATTGACCCTGCTCCTGACCTTGGTTACAGCAGTTCTTAGCTTAGATATGAACACAGGTTTTAACAGTAACTACAGCATTACTATACAGCTACCAATTGTAGCCTTCTTAACACTAAATTCAGCTAAACTAAATCTCGATAGATACTGGAACATATTGATGAAGTTTGAGCACTTTTCCCATGTTCGAGTTCAATTAGATGTCGCATCTTTTAATTCGCTTATTTTACCGGATAAGCGGATGAAGATGGATGGATGGATGGATCTTTTAATTTACTACCAAGTGAAATGTTATATATTTAGAAAAGTTTGGTAAAATTATTTTGCAGTGTTTTGCACTGAGATTGCAGACCTGGGACTTGTGCTAACAGTGATAAAGCAGGGATTAATGACGTTAAATGTAATCTATACCCTTAGTTTATATCCATGAGAAAACATAGAGAAACATTGTAGCCTCTTCTGTTTGGATCTACTTTCACTTTCTGCTATTAAAGAAAGGAAATAGAGTTCACACAGGCTTAATCAAAGGTGTATATTAATCAGGATGTGGGACCAAAGAAGTGCACAAATAGAAGAAATAGCTTGATTTCCATGATTGTCTCCATGTGACTTCCCAAACCAGACGGCACTATTTTAATTCACTGGAAATTTCCACTATTTGGTATGCAGAAGACCTGGGTCATGGAGTAGTTGGATGTCAAAAGTCCTACTTGCACATTCAAATGTAGTCACAAGAGCCAAGAATTATTTAAAACTGTTTCCTAGTTCTAAATTGAATTCTTTCATTCCTTCATTTAACTCCTGCGACTTCTTTCTGATCTAGAATAGATACATTCTGTTCACCATAAATCTCCTTCTCTATCTTCAATATTCTGGTAATGAACAGGCAAAAGACAACAGTAGTAGGTTTGTTTGGCACAGGATGAGATGTGAATCACAGTCAGTTATCACTGTTTGTTTTGTGTATGAGAGTGTGAGGCTCATGTTAACAACTTATTAGGCTGCAGCATCCAATATAGCAGATTGTTTTATATAAAAGCTAAAAAAAGTGAATCAGTTTTAGGTCCATGTTAATAAAACTTCTCAGAGGATAAAATCAGTACCAACTTGCCCAAAACTGGCATAGGATTCTCAGAGTGACACATTTTGAGTATCAGTAGGTATGAGAATTTCATGAGCTACAAAATTTCCCAAATTCCGTGGGGAGAAGGCCGCAACAAAACTCAACAAAGATTGTTCTTGCTCGGGCTTTAACTTCTGGATATTCGGCAGCGTTGCCACAACGGACCAAATGGCTTCACTCGCATCTTTTTCCGCCACCATTACGGAAATAAAACTCAAACTAGCGCACAACTTCAACGTCATCATTCTCAGCCACTCGCTCTGTTTGCTGATTGGACTGCCAAAAACTTTAGTCTAGAGAACTCAAGACTATACCGCGAACCCAGACGGAGTACTGAAGTGAAATGAAAATTGAGCGGAAGTACGTAGGAGGGCGGAGCTATGCTATCCTAATGTGTTCCTCCTAACACTTCTAACACATGGAAAAAACAGGTAAAAAAAACTTCTTGCAAAAAATTTGGATAATGGCTCTTTTTACAAAACTGTACCAACTTTGCAGAAACAAGTTCTTGTGTTTACACATAGTTTACGCTTTATACAGCATCATTAAAATGCAGCTGCAGCAGTGATAACTATAACAACTGTGACTGCATTTGCTACACCTCACAACTATAATTTCCTGTCACTATTCAAAAAAAGCTTAAACATATAATGGTTGTGCATTAATAATAATTTATGTTGTGGCCACATTATCTGTGTTGCACATGAAGCAGAGATGCGTGCGTCATAGCCATTAGAACAGACCAATGACCTGAGCTGGAGCATCTCCTAAATTGAACAATAGCTAAAGAAATGTGCAAGATGGTGTACATTAAAAATGTGTATGCATAAAATTCTATAAATTTCATTTAGAAGGTGATCCCAACGTCAGGAAACACATAGTTCCAGAAATTAGGAACTTCATCATGCAATTATACATTCTATTACAATTTTATTCTAGTTCTATCCAGGAAAACAACTCATTTGAATATACGTACTTGAATAAAATGAATTATGACAGATGTTTCTATGTTGGAGCTTAAAAGCAAACCATTTGCATTACTGATGTTAGTAAACCAAACAAATAACTGGACAGAGCCTGCTGTTTGATGATAATCTTGGTCATAACTTGCTCTTGATAAATGTCTGCACTTCCTCTTAGATCTTGGCCAACAAGTTGAAAGAAAATTAGTAAAAGGAGACAAAAACAAAACCCTGTGCTCTCTCTCCGAGGGGCATTGTAGGAACAATGGATCCTTTTATAAGAGCCAGAAAATAGGAGATATCAAGAAAAAAGATTTAATAAAAGCCCAAACTGATGTTTATACAAAGAAATGTGGGACAGGGGTCACAAAACCAAATCCTGAACTCAGTTGAGGAGTTTTAATGATCCTAAAGCAATCTTATCCATATATGAAGCTGGTGTCTACTGAAGTTTTCATGAGGTTATGATTTGGGTTCTCAAAATGTATTTATAAAGATATTCTTTCAGCGTTCTTTAAGACAGTTTCTTTTCTCACAGTTCTTTCTTTGTTTTATAAAAAAACTTGATTTAAAAGAAACTTCCCTGATGTGATGTGTAATGGCATAACTGCTTTAATGCCCTGTTTTGTTTTTCATTGTTTCAATTTACATCACAGGAAATATTGTTCAATCTTCCTTTGCAAATAAAAGGATTTTTTTGGGTGAAATAAACTTGCAGAGGGAGTGTGATTGTGTATGTGGATATGGATGTGTGTGTGTTTCTGTGAGTGTGTGAGCTGTGTAATTGGACAGCAACTGAACACACACTCACAAACAAAATACACATACAATACAATGGTGAAACCACAATTTTCAGTTATATCTGAAAATAAACTCAGTGACCCACAAACAGGATCCTGACTCATTTCTACTCAAACTACATAATGAAAGCAGATACAAAAGATGCATTGTCTGCATGTTTGTGTGTGTATGTGTGTGTGTGTGTATGTGCGTGCGTGCGCACAAAGAGAGACCGGTATGTGTATTTTTGTAAGTGTCTCCTCTGCCTCCTCTTATTCAGCACCACTCAGGAGATGGCGGCTTCCTGCACTTCCCATTTCACAGGATGTTAATGAACAATGACCGTGCAAACGTCACTTTTTTGAGCTAATCAGGTTACTTTGAAACTGGTGCTATCTATTAAAATGTTATTGACATTTTCTAACCAGCGGATGACTTTCATCAGCACCAAAGGGCCAATGACTTCCAATTGGCTGCAGTCACAACGGGTGAACCATGAACACTGGCTACATACATTTTATCATTTGTTTTCAATAGATTAATGACCAAAAGCTTCTAACTAAAGCCTGCAATCTGGTACAGCCAGACACTGAGGCTTCTTCGTTGTCAGACACATGAGGTAATTAACAAAGATGATGGATTTGTCACTTGCAGTGATGAAGCAACAATAAGAAAATAGATAAAACACAATGAATACCCATATTATGATTAAATAAATGAATAAAAAGCTTAAACACAAAAGGAAAACTGTAATTAAATGCCATTTTGTAAAACTGTAGTTTTCAAAAAGAGTTTTAAAAGGAGGACACTAAGATAGCTTGTCGGATTCCCAATGGAAGGTTATTCAATAATTATAAAGCCCTCAAGGCAAATGCCCTACTACCCGGTGTCTCCAGCCTTGCCCTGCAGGGGACAGAGCATCAGCTGGTTTGCTGAACTGAGAGTAAGGGATAATAAGGTCAAAAGTGCAAATGTTACAGATGCAAGTTACATAGGGTTGCTTTAAAAAAAAATTGAAAACTTTTAGTTTCAAACAGTACACAAACAACGGTCTCCTGGGTGAAAAGTCCGGTGTTTGTTTGACCCATCCACCGACCCCCCCAACCTGCCATCTTATGTGGAGTTTTGGCACTCCTATTCGTCACCTCACTTCCTGCTTTGCTCCTGTCAAAATTACTACAGCCACTAGAGTTTATCACCATTATAAATGTAGATATGGGTCATAATTGCTCCTTGAACAATTTATGATGTCTTTTTTCAGGTGGAGTCTCTTTATGGGTTAATGCTGTTATGATATGATGTATGTCATTTTCTATTTTCAGAGGCCATAAGGGTTTTTACTATATGCTATTGTTAATATTAATAAAAATAATAATAATAATAAAATAATTAAAGCTGCAAGCAGTGTTGGATGGGCCACTGCTAGTCTGCGCACGTCGGGGTTAGCTTGCAAACGCACTCAGACACTAGCTCAACTCAGACACTACAAATCATCACCAATGACAGGGGAACTCCCTGCTGAGTTCAATGATACCTCACACAAGACTCTACATCAAACAGTTAATTAGCGGTAAAAGGGGGCATGGCTAAAGCATAGGGGTCTGTGCAAACCTTTACCAATAAAAAAGGAAGTCTCTGCTGAGTTCATTGATACCTCACATTAGACTCTACCTTAAACAGGTCACCAGTTATGAAAGGGGGCTTAAGCATAGGGGGATGGCCAAACCATCACCAATGAACAGAAACTCTGCTGAGTTCAATGATACCTCACACACTGGTCTACATCAAACGGGTCATAAGTCATAAAAAGGGGTGTGGCTACATCATAGGCAGGGCCGGATTAACAATTTCCTGCGCCCTGGGCAACAACTCAAGGGCTCAAAGCAACAATTGCAAAGTCGCTATCATCAAGAGCATTTAGCCTAAACAAATCAGACTTCTGCATAACTCAGTGGAGATGTACTGTATGTACAGCATGTACAACTGCCACAGCATAAAGTGCATTCAAAAGACAGAACAAATGTACAAATGTTTAACATTACTTTTTAGAATCAATCTTTCACAAAACTTGGGGCTACAGAGTAATTATTAAAAACAGAAATTTGATTCTGAAAATAATTTACTCAGACCAGAGCCAAAAAATAAAAAATATATAATATATATATATATATATATATATATATATATATATATATATAATAATTTTAATTATTTTTGCTATTTATTCCATAAACTGTGAGAAAATGGAGAAATAGATACTGAAGAAAGGCAAACTGAATAAAGATGATAAATGTGGGACATACCACAGTTTGTTGTAATCACCCTTAAGTGACAAAAAGCAAAAGCAAAAAAGGTTATTCAACCCAACTAAATGTTTTATTTCATGATGCATTGATTTTTCTCTCTCTACTTCCAAGGATGATTGTTCCCTTGACCCTGTTCCCATCCTGAGAGGACAACATGCTCCCATCATCCCACCAGCATTGTTCGCCCTGCCTCCTGCAGAGTGTGAGTGATTGTGTGTGTCTATGTCCTATTTCTGCATGTACTGCCACACGGTTGCCCATGTCTAACATTCAAACCTGAGCTAACCTAGTTACATAACTGGCATGCAGATAAAGTATGGTGTGTTCTTGTTACAGTATCTCACTGTATGCATAATTTTTACACCAGAGACAGAACACACTCAAACAAAAAGTTGTATATCCTACACACACTAACAACACAACAATTTGCAAACAGCTTCCATAACATGGTCCTGAATGATAATTTGCAGGTTCAATTACTGATTTCAGGTGCTGAAGGTATTTATAAACACTGATCTCACCATCTTTTTGAGAATTGTTCCTTAAATTATCTTAATAAGATAACACAAATTTTGGGAAAAACCTTGAGAGAGCAGGTCAAATAGTGTGACTATTTGTCGCATTTGTCAGATTTTAGAACAAGTGAGACATTATAAATGCAGGTATGAACTGAATTAAACTTGAATCTTTACAATGGCCACCCTCTATCCTAACCATTATGTTCATTATTATGGTTGAATCACTTTCCACTGCACTATTTCAATGTTAAAGTATTGCTTGTATCTCTTTGTGCTGATATTTATCTATACAGTATATACAGTAGGTCTGGTCAACTTTACTCAGGATTTTTAACATTTGTAATCCAAAGGGTGTACATTTGTTAGTGTGTGTGTACGTATATACGAGAAACCATCTATCAACATTTATGTAACCGATTCAAGATTCAGCCAAAATACTGCTATGGCAACGAGCACTGTAAACACCTCCATTTATGACACAAGGGGCCTTCTGGATCCTCTCCTGGATTAGGTGAACATCAGGAGAGGGCTTTGTTGCACAAGTGACAGCATCCAAATCCTGTCACTTAATGACCTAAATTCATACACTGTAAGGGCACTAAGGTGGGCAGAATGCGTGGGTCTGCTGAAATAGGTCCAGTTACTAAGTTCAATGACATCAGGTCATCACATCTTTCGAAAGAAAGACATCATCAAATCCTCGAACACTGTTTTCATTTAAAATGTCACTGAGGAAATGTGATTGCTGATAATAACTGTTGCATATTCCCTTAAAATATTAACCATATTATCCTTTGTTGCATGTGATGGCTTTTGGTTATTGTATTAGTCATGTTCATTGTCATCTTTATTTCCCAGCTAAGACTAGCTATTTTGTCCTTTTCCATGTATAGCATTCAGAAGGAAAAATGTCCCTGCTGCTACGTTGTCACTATTTTTTTTCAAATGTCAGTACTGTTAGCAAGTGTCAAGCATAGAAGCAATCTGTTACTATGAGAAAAAAGGGACTGAGCCAAAGGCCGCTGTGTGTTGTAATTCAATGTTTGACTTTTTCTTAAATTGCTCTGTTCAAATTGGTAACAACCGAGAAACAACACATTGTTTTAGAATCAAAGGAAGCTATTCCCTCATTTTCATTCTATTACATAAAACATCAGAGTTAATGGATGGAAACAGCCTGTTCCCAAACTCCTTCACACACAGATCAAAGCAGTAAAAGAAGAAACTACCCAGGTAGCCTATTAAAAAAAAAAAAAATCAATAATTACAAACAGCCAATTGCTAATAAATAATCAAGAGGAATTCTTGTTTAGCCTTTGTGGTGGGAATTTGTGAAGGGGTGTAAATCCATGAGGAGCCTACTTAGTGTTTTAGTAGTAGAAAAGAGAAAGAGGGAGAGAGGAAGAATACAGAATAACAGGCTGAGGCCATGTGGGAGCTTCCTAGACTTGGTAAACCCCGCCCACTCTGCTGGAGATTCAAATCTATTGAGCTTGGTCTGGTGATAGCCAGACTAGGAGCTTCCCTGGCAGGGAAGGATTAGCATGGGGAGCTTTAAACTCTCATGAGGTCACAAGCAGTTACTAATTTCCCTAAGACACATAGATTTAAAATCAGGGGGAAAATAGCAAGAGTGCATTACTTTATGGGAAATTATCTTAAATAATCCTGCAGGTGTTCTCAACCCATTTGAGCACTTTGAGTTTTAAACCTTTAATTAAACTAATATTAAATGTTTCTTTCAGATATAGTACATACAAGTTTTTGTTTTTGATGCCTCTATCCATGTGTCTGTTTCATACAATATTTTAAATTAATTCAAATATGAAGTGTAAGGATAGCAAAATAAGATCACAAAAATAAAGCAATCAAAATAGTCCTTAATATTTATCAACCATTGATCCATCGATAGGACTCCTTCATATAATTTGAAAATATAAGAATTATAGTGAAAACACATTTAACGTCATCCTGATTTTTGGCAAGGAAGAAATAAATGTAATAAGCAGATGTGAAGAATTTATATTATAATAATAAGTTATGTCATTTGACAGTCAAAGTTACAATAACATGTCTCTATCAGGGTTGCTTTCAAGAAGGCTCTGTTTTGTTATCACAGTTGATCAACTGGCAATGAATTTTCTCCATCCTGTCAGCGTGGCTGGCTATCTATGAATCTATGTCCTGCCAAAATCTAGCTCCAGCTAAATCTCATTCCCAGTTATTCCTCATTCTCAAAGCATTTCTCTTTGAAAAAGTGAAGCATTAAATCTGAAATCTAACCCATGTGTTTCTCCAAGTATGTTTATTTATAGTAAGCATCCCATTAAAAAGTAAGCTTGAGATGGTTTTACTAATGAGCTAATGAGCTTTTGCTAGTTAATTACATAGTTTCTCAAATCTTCGTGTGATGTTGACATTTCAGCCAATGAAATTGACATTGTCAACAAAATGGGAAGCCTGCTTTTATTGGCACCTGTGTCAAATCAAACTGCAAATAAACTGCATGTGATACTGTATGCTAGATTTAAAACAGACATAGCAACAGTAACAACGGACAGCAAACCTTAGCAAAGGGTCAATTTCTTCTTAGTTTTTTTTCTTCTTTTTTATCTTCTAATACCTACAGTCTATAATGCAATAAGTAAAGACTCAGATCTGTAGTAATGTTGGTCATCTGGCTGGAAGTTTGTACAACAAATCCTATTCTTCCTGTAGAGGTCCATTGTAACATACCAACTCTATTTATGTTTCTGTGTGTGTGTGTGTGTGTGAGAGATTTAAAAGTAACATAACCAAAATATGTCAAGACTGTACGTCAAGGTTGTAAATACCTAAAATTGATTTATATCTGAGAACAGAACTTGCAAAGGAATCACTAATATGTGTCTGTCCATGAAAAATAGATTACAATTTGTTTATTTTTTATTATTGCATTTAATGGATGCAAATTATGTGTATCAACACCTAACTGCAACATCTCATGTCTGATTGTTTTATTCTGCTCTTAATGTGCAGTCCCCTTTTTTGAACAAGTGATTAGAAATCCTAAATCTTCTGTCTTATATAACTACTTCCTTTTGGGGCAATCATATATATTGCATGCTATAATATGAGTGCACTCTTGCAAGTAAAGTAAACATTATTGTATTGTCAACTGTGACTTATAACACCATAAACTGAAAAACATCACATTCAGTTCCTTTGCATTTTTGTCAATATATACTTGAGTGACTGGACACTCTGTCCTGGAAGCTTGTTCAGTTTGCTCAGTAAATATTTACATGTTACCCATTTAGAGTTTTAATGGACATAAACAGTCTGGTTGCATCTCACATGGATTTGAACCCTGGTGACATTTTGTCTCTTCCAGGCCAAAAACAGAAGACAACCCCTCTTGTTTAACTATACTATCAATTCAGTGTTTCCCTGTGCTATCATTGAATGTGTGCTAATTCTGATGTATAGTACATCTTGGCCCCAAGCAAATGACCTGTGAAATGTATTTTGTTTTATATTTGGACAAAACAACTCTTAAAGGGATGCTCATTGATACCTTGTATTTTTAAATTGTTTCCACAAACCTCTTATGTACTTCCTTGACTAGCAAACACACTATTATTAGCTCTGGTCACGAGTGCTGACCCACCGCAGTCTTGATATCAACAAGTGCTGTGTTCTTTCATACTGTGACCTTTAAGCTAAGAGTTAGGTAACTACAAATAACATGCATCTAGGCATGTAGCTGAGGTACTGAGGATGGCTTAACAGTACACCAAGTTTACTTATATTTTTCTACATGGCCTAAAATAGCAGGCTTAGGTTCCTCTAACTGTTTATCTCGTTTATCCAGGAAATTGAAGACTCACTATACTCTGAAAGTTCAATACTCCAAACATGTTGTTCTAAACTCATTTTTCCGTACTTTACCCTTTGTATGTTATTCTAAAAGGTATCTTTATAAGGTAAAACAAATATTATTGCACAGACACTTTATTATAGCCCATAGAACAGGCAATATAAAAATAAAAAAGTTAAGTCAGTCAGACAAATAATAATAATAATAATAATAATAATACAATAACTTGCATTTATATAGCACCTTTCATGGGGCCCAAGAAAGTGTTATACATATGGAGGTAGAAAAAAATAAATAACACAACAACAGAAAATAATAGTAGTAATGTTTTCCGGAGAGAACAGATTTTACAAAGGAATGTTTGTACACACATTTGTATGGGTGTGCTTGGATTTAGCCTTTAGGACAAAAGTGAGTCACTTAGATTAGATAAAGCTAAGTGTACTGTTTGCCCAGTAGTTTCACAAATATAGCATAACATGCAGTGTTTTGCGTAGTTCTGACAGTCGTTTATTTAGATTTTCCCTGTTTCACTCTTCTGGCAATATTTAAATAACTTTAGAACATTAATTTAGTTGTGCAGTAGCCTACAGGTTTGTTTCAGACAGAAATAATAGATGGGCTAATTGTGTGCATGGTGCACCATCATTAAATGGTAATTGCTGTCTAGAGTGTTGAATTTTGAATGTCGTTCAAGCCAAACAAGAGACGTCATCTCCATCTTGTTTCCAATTATAATATATAATAAAAAAAACATCATTAATAAACTATTGTTTTCATGGTTTTACATCGAGATTGTGTCACAAAAAGGACAAAAGGATAGAAGCAAATGTTGCTCGGCCCGATTAACAGTTCTGTATCATTGTGTTCCTCACCGTCTGTAACAAAAGTCAGATCTGTAGTAATGTTGGTCACCTGGCCGGAAGTTTGTACAACAATTTGTATTCTTCCTGTAGAGGTCCATTGCAACATACCAACTCTATTTATGTTTTTAAGTGTAAGCGCGTGTGTGTGTGTGTGTGTGTGTGTGTGTGTGTGTGTGTGTGTGTGTGTTTTGTGTGTGTGCACTGCATCATACTGGCAGCAGCACCTATTAGCACACCTGTTTTCAAGTATGAATGCGTGATAACCTATTTTCATTTGTACTCTGCACCCCTGTATATCCTTGATATAATGCAGGAATGTAAGCCATCACACAACCACCAGTAAACACATTAAAATTGTCTCCGCCCCAACGTCTGAAAAGACAGCTGATATTTACCCAGATTTCAAACAAACATTTAGACCGAATAAACAAAATGTTTGGTCTGCCTAAGCCAAAAGCGCTGCGTCATATACACACGCGTCTGTTCTAACAACCTCTGCGTGGATGCGACACATTCAGAAACTGAAACAAGATGATGGATAGTGAGGTGTGGATTTGAGGGTTTGGACAGCAAGATGAGAATTTTATGTAATGGTCTGCTTGGAAAGAACATACAGTGGTTTTGGCCAGTATGGCTATGTATTGCATGCATCTGTTGCCTTGAAATGGATATTAGGACTGTGAAACAGATCAGTGAATAGTTTTTAAGTTACTTCTGGACTCTCATTCTTTTAAATTTCCGTTGTTGTTGTTTTACTACCCTAAACATTTTAATGGTGGTTTTATGGTGCCTGTAGTAGCAAAACATTCTTTGTTGACATTTATAATCTTTAACCAATGACGGTCTTTATTTTTGGCTATGTCATCTAGAAGAGGCTTTACAAAGACCATTAAAAACAGAAACTGTCCTTAACATGGAGGCAAATGATATCCTGTTGGATGTCAGTGCAGCTGAATGCTCTGTGTTAGTTTACCAATTTAAGTCCTAAACGAGTTATGCCCTGCAATAGCAATAGCAAAATCTGTTAGCAATCCATTTTAAAGTAGTTATTTTCAAAGGTATTTTTTGTGGTTAAAGTATTGTTAAAACACATCCAATCTTAATACTGAAATGACAGATACGATCTTGAACAATCATTTTTTGTCATTCTACTGTTTGTTTTGCATTTATACCTCGAAAAGGAAACCTTTGTTGTTAAGGAATCACTTGAGTGTGACATATAAACCAAAATATGAAATCTATTTCTTTAGACCTGCTCTCTGTCTCTCTCTGGTTCTCCTTGCATTGATGATAGGCCACTAGAGACATCAAGCTAGAGGAAAAGATACAGAGCGGAAAGAAAGACAGGACCAGAGTTGCTGCTTGTTAATGGGCAAGTAAACACTGCCCGGCAAGACAAAAGCGAGGTGACAGGCAGAGAGAGACAGTGAGGGGGGTTCACATTATAAAACGTCAGACAGTAGAGTCACACTGTTTCTTTTCCTCTTTCACACTTCTCCCTCTATAATGCAACACACATAGGCCTACTGTGAAACTATTTGGCTTTGAAAATAAGCTTCAGTAAAGTCTGACTCAAATTATTAATGCACACAATCCAAAATAACCATGCACTTGCTACTTAATGCTAGCTTACATTGAATTGTTGGACTTTGGAATGAATCAAAATTGTCAAACAGTAGCAGGGAAGCTAAGGCTTACTTCTTCTTTTGTCTAAATTGAAATTGTATCATATTTTCTAAAACTTTTAAAGCCATCTTTTAAAAATGCACATAAAAGAAGTTGCAACTAATTCTAATTTAGCCTTTACTTATCAAACTTTTAAAGGAATAGTTTTATTCATACCCCTTTATTGGGACAACCTGTACACCACTTATATGTAAGAACTGATTATAACCAGATTTTCCCCACTGGAATACTGAAAATGAGCACCAAATCAATTTGAAAACTTGTTACGATGTCATAAAATAAAGGCAGAGGTTGGACACACACACACACAGATACAAATGCACACATGGTGCACCTGGAGATGTCACAAGATTTATGAGTGACAGGGGATTGACAGATCATTTTTAAATAATGGAAACACATGCCTGAAAGCTGTGTCCATGATGCCAAAAGGTAGTAAAATTACTCTTGAATCTGCCAAGACCAATAGGCTCCAGTCCTGTCTGCTGCATTCCTTCTCTGCACAGCTCACACACACTGCCATTTAAGGCTACCGAGTGTGCTGACAGACTTTTGGAAGAGAGACAGATAAAACAGAGAAGGTTTTCTGATATTCTAAGATGACAGAGTGAGTACTTCTGTCATTTGTGTGTGTATCAATTATATCTATGGGATGTCTCTGGAGCTCTGATATCATTGCCATTTCTATTTTCTCCCCATTTGCCTGCAATCTTTTTTTGAGTAACAGTCATTGCTAAAATGCATACTGATGTAATAGGTGTGCAGGTGTGCAGTTACAAACTACTATAAATAGTGTTGCTGGGAGAAATCAGTGCAGAGATGATGGCCTGTCTGCATTCCAGATAAAGGGGAATAAGTGTAATAAAATAAATAATAGAAATTATAAACACATTACTTCATAGATAACAGGAAAGCAAAAGACACAAAGATTTGTTAATCAATGTGCATTACTCAAACTTGGCCAAAGTGAAGAGAGAAAAGATGTGATGCACACTTACAGTATGTGAGGCTGCAGGGCAAACTGGCTGTGACGCATGCTTCCCTCTGTTGGCCAACTAGAACAACAACTACCTGCATTGCAATGAATGGCTCACTGCACAAATCCTAAAGTAATTATTTAAATATAGTGAAAAAATATATTAAATTTTGTATTACAGTATGTAGAAAATAGTGGGTAAAAGTCATCAATCAAAATGTCATGGTAGTCTCATTTTTCACTTTGCTACGATGCTATTGTTGTACACAATGGCACAAGTATGTATGCAAACATCAATGTATTTGTCCTTCCTTATGAAGAGATGTCTGTGTTTTGTAAAAAAAAAATATATATATAAAAAAATAAATAACAACAATTCCATTTAAATTAAGCTGAGTGCTTTTTCTTGTGCATTAAATATTTTAACATCATTAACCCACATACAATTTTGAGACTTGAATGCATCCTTAATTAAGGATTTTTTTCAAACTCCAGTTATGTAGAAAATAGTAATTGATTAATATTTTTTAATCTTTGTGTTATAAATAGTACTGTAAATTCAGGCACAAGGCTGTCCTGGTATGACATTTTAGTTGCAGTACACTGTTCATATGACACAATATTTAATGTTAGATTCAAACACTCCTATGACTACAGGATTCTTTTGTACTTCATCTAATTTACCACTTGATGTCACCCTTTTCCAGAAACCATTGAACTGAGCTGCTGGATCACTCAACCCTGCTGATGCAATAGTTAGGAAAAGATTTTAGCACTATTACAGACCAAATCCCAGTATAGGTGTCTGTGTGCGTGTGTGTGTGTGTGTGTGTGTGTGTATATGTCTTAATACAATATCTGTATTACTATAACTTTATTCCTGCATGACTCAATATTTATTATTATTTTAGTGTGCTTACCTTCCTCCCAGAGAACAGCATACACAGTTGATGCATGGAGCCTCCGTTCTTGGTCAGCTCTTTCTTCAGGGTTTTAGGTGATGGGAGTGTCCAGCCGCCCTTGTGGTGCGCTCCCCCCGCCTCCAGGCAGTTGATGGCATTATCAGAGGTGAAACAGGGCGTGCGGGGGTCTTGAAGGAGGCTCCCTTCACTGTGGGTGCGCCTGCGGAGGGAATTCTGCACACTGAGCCCCCCTCCTCCATGCTTCTCACAGGTGGCCCCCTCCACCATGCTGCGGCGCTTGCTGTCACTACGCTGCAGGTAGGCATCATCACTGTCGTCTTCATCCTCCTCCTCCTCCTCATCAGACTCCTCGTCTTCGTCTTCATCGTACTCTTCTTCATCAGTGTTGGGTGAGGAGAGGGCATCGGCGCTGAAGGAGCGATCAAGACGTAGTTCAGGGATGACGAATGAGGATGAGGAGGAGGACGGGGGAGCGTTGGTGTCTAGTTGCTCCGAAGCGTTGTCCTCATCTGTGTTTGACACCACCAGGTTTAGGTTGACCTCCTCTTCATTCCTTACTCCTTCCTCATCTCTTCCTTCTTCTACTTCTTTCTCTTCCCCCTCACTTCCTGCACTCTTTCTGCTGGCCCCATCATCTTCCTCTTCCTCTCTCCTGCTCTCCAATGCATTTGCCTCTCTCCAGATCTCCATCTCGTTACCCTCCATGCTCCTCCAATCCTCGCCCTCGGTGGAAGGAGGTGGTGTGGGAGGCACCTTATGTCGCTCCTCAGATCCCACCAGACCCCCGAGAGGCATGTAGATCTCATCCAAGGGGGTGAGAGGATCTGAGTGGTGAGGACTGCCCAGGGTTGGGGGCTCTGAAGGACTGGATGGATACAGGCTGCTTTCCTCACCTTCTGAGCCGCGGGTGGGCAGATGGAGGCACATATCACCTCCTACTCCGCCCAGCTCACAGGAAGGGTCATCTAACTTAGGCTCCAACATCTAGAAAAAGGAACAGAGAAAAATAGAGGGAGAGAGCAGTTAGTCAAAACTATTTGACAATTAATGCACTATATGCGTAAATCTAACAAGTTTAGCTTGGCATGAATGAGATTTACTTCACTGCCATGAGAAAATCCACTTATTGCAAGTATTTCATTAGCAGTCATTGAATTTTGTTTAGAAATATCTCTTTCATGCAAGATGTTGGAGTGATCGAGCTGTAATGCCAGGACATTGATGTTTGTTGAGAAGGTCACAATGTCAGATTAACTGATGCAAGACATAGCATTCAGTCTTGCATGACCTGCGAGCTTGGTACTAGAGTTGCTGGATCAGGAGTGTCTACAAACATGGCATCATGTAAAAGTCGGGGATGAGATGTCAAGATGCCAATGAGATGTCACAAATGCAAAGTGTTGTTTTTTTTTACCTCATGGGATACAAAATTGAAAATTGTTGTTCCCAATGCTCATTTTTGTTCATACGACTGGCATAAGGCTGAACTGCTAGACACACACACACACACATTGTTATATCAGTGCCAGTGAGAATAGATTGTGATTGTTTTGCTGCTATAGCTACTGCACCACACTGGAGCTTGCTGCACTGATTCAGTCAGACCAACTGGTACTGTGTCCTTGGGGACCGTAGAATTAAAAAAACAAGCCAAACGTGTTAGCTACCCATCTGTTCACTCATTCCTCTTGTCTCTGATATGTTGCTATCATTTTAACATACCTTAAATTTCTCTCTAGCCCAAATGACCACACACATACAAGCCCTCCACTGCCCTCACCCACTTCCCTGGGCCACAATATCCCTGTCACACACTAATGTTTTCACACACACAGCACACTATCTGTCCTTACCCTCTGCCTTTAGCAATTTGTCTATATGACCTCCTTCCCAAAATTAGTGAGTCAAACTTATTTATAAAGCGCTTATCACAGATAAAAGTCAGAAAATGTTTTACATAAATCATGCAGCATGATACATGTTAAAAACACAATACACAATTATAATGACAAGTAATAGATAACGAATAAATTGCAGAAAGGTTAACCAGAAGAGTCTTTTGCAGCCCACAGTGCCCTCAGTGGGTGGATCATTACAAATGCATTTTGAGTGGGCCAACATTATTCATACCCACAGAATTGTATTTCCAATTTGACTAAAGATCACATAGTTACTGAATATGTAAAATTGAATTGAGGAAAGGTTTATAAAGTTATGCACAAAACTTTTTTTTTTCCCATTTGATGTAATAATACTTCCTACTGAGTTTGCTTTGGTCTAATTACATCAAGTAGTTACAGAGTATATAGTAATTATTTTAAGTAGAATACATGGGTTCACAAGGTTAATCAACTGTGTGTGCAGTATTAAGGAGATGAGAAGAAAACAGTATGAAAGATATTCAGTATGGGGAATGTGTTTTTTTTCCATATAAAGTAGGTTTATAGAGTGGATATGAACATTGAAATTTAACATGACATGAACTTAAATATAGTCCATGGAAATCAATTGTGGTAGCAAAAATATCTGTTATTCAATGGGTTCATGAGTGGATTTATGAAATCACAAGTCCTCTGCACAGACCACGAAATCAATTCAGCAAGTCTTGTGAAGGGCATCATTGTGCTGGTCAAGTTGTCCCACAATGACAAGCTGGAGTCACAAGATGCTATGCTTTAACTGGAGATAATGCTGCCTCTTTGGAGACAACTCTCATGATATTTCACAAGCTGTTTGTGTGCTTTTGCAGCTTAAATTAGTCTCCACAGATACTTTTGCCCTGGTTATATTCTTCTTTGTTGACCTGCATTCATGAACTCTGCAAATAACTTTTAGGACTTTCAGTCAAACTCAACTTAAAATAAAACATACTAATGTTATACATACTGTATGAAATTTTAGCTCAGATAAATATTGTATTAGAGTGTGTGTGCCAAAAACAGAATCCGTCTATATTACTTTTTTTTTGGAGGGCCTGGACTAGAAGCAGCAGATATGTACATAATTATTTGTATATTAAACTGTATGAATTGGCATCTGTATATATATCGGTACAATCTAAGTATGTCTAGAGAACACTGAGGTCTTAGATTAAGATTGCTGCAAAAATATGACCTCATTGTTTTGTAATGGGGGCTGTGGAGAACCTCAAGGCTTTGTTCTGAGCCTGTTTCTTCTCTCTGTGTACACATACTATCACTCCTTGAAACTATATTTACTAATAAAACCAAATAATCTCTTATTAACCTTTACTTCTGATGTCTTGAACCAGACTGAGATGTTACACCAATGTTCAAATGTGTTTGTCTTGTAAGACAAATTTAACCCCATGACTGGAAACCAATTCTTTGCCTTGTCATGCGCTATGAAAATTCTGTGCAATGTTCATATTACGGAATAGCGCTAAGTCCAGAAATAAAGTCAAACAACATACTATGTATATGAAGCAAGATAAACCTATTTCAAACTCATTTATTTCCTGATGTTTACTCACCAAAAAGAGATTAGCCCTTCCCAAACAAAAGACAAAGACTAGTTTAAGAGTGATGGTAAATTGGATCGTGAGATGGACAGGCGGATTTGAGCAGCACCAGCAGTAATGCAGGCGTTATAATGGACGGTTCATGAGGGAGCTAAGCCTCGATTTATACCTGTCAATCTGCATTCTAATACACACCCACAGCTACAAGTGTTGGGTAGTGACCTAAAAAATTGGGGTATGGAGCTCAGACATCCAGAGAGAGCTAGAAGAATCGCTCCACTTTCGTAAAGGTCAGTTGAGGTGGTTTGGTCATCTGATCAGTATTATTTTATCTGGCTTGAAACGCCATGGGATTCCCCCCCTGATAGAGCTGGAAGAAAATAAGTTGCGGGGGAGAGGGTAATCTGGACTACCTTGCTTAGCCTGCGGCCACCGCAACCCTGCCCTGGATAAGCAATAGAAATGGGTAGATGGATGGATGGATGGATGGATGGAAGAATTCACAAACAAATGTATAAATCTTGAAAAATCCAAGCTCCCATAGATCCATACTGAAAAATTGGTCATTGGCCACAACTAATTGGCAACGCTGGCTCTGTTTTATTTTTAGGATGCCTTCACTGAGAAGCACAACCCAAGGTTAATCAGACCTTTTGCTTGTGTGTTTGTTTGGGTGGTGTCAGTTTTATTTACCATTTTTCCCATTTGGCCACTGTGGAGCCCTTTGAGACTAGAGCAATGACTCAGGGCTATATATAAACTTGACTTGATGTGCATGGATATCTACAACTACCTTAAGGTGATCCAGACCTCTAATTTTCCCTTCTAACTACCTCTTAACCTTCCTGTGACCTAAATGGTTCACAGTAGTGTTACAACCAAGACATCAGAGCTTCTTACTAATGCACTGCATGTATGAGTGGTATTTTTAGAATTAAATTAACTTTCATAAAAACACCCATAAAGTAAAGTCGCTGTCTTTATCCCTTTCTGCCCCTCCTTTTCCTGTTCTTTGTGGCCCAAGTCAGAATAGAATAGTAAAAAAAAAAGATTCTTCATTGTTTTTGAGGCTTGTCATAGTATTCATAGTATGAATATTTTGAAACATCACGAGAGAAACATTTATTTTTCTATCTAGCCATCATACATTTAAACGTGACGTCTACACAGACAGTTTTTCCCTTTCTTTTTCTCGACTTAATTGACCCCATCTCTCTTTCCCTGTCTTACATACATAAATCCCTGACTGTAGAAGATATGGCCTGAGACACAATGGAGCCACCTGTCCTGTCCGATACACTTGTTCGTTCTCACATTCTCTACAGTCGGCACACACACACACAGACACACACACACACACACACACACACACACACACAAAATCAAGCCTCTTCAAATTAACCCTGTCTTTCAAGCCTGTCCTCATGTTTTATATGAAAAAGCAGAGACATATTAACAAACTTCTTCATCTTCAAGACATTTTACTATGCCTACACTCTTTACACTCATTTTCTTTCTTCAAAAGGAAATTAAATGATAAATGAATGGACACAAGCTAGTGGGTAATATGCTTGCGTTGATGTGTGTGTTTATGTGCATGTACAACACACAAACACGTGTGTACTCAAATAGGTCTCAAAGTCATCAATGATTCACACGATTACAATCTCTTGCATTGCCAATAAAGCAAAGAAACAAAACCAGCACTAAAAGGCAGGGAGAGTGGGATGCAGGGTAAGAGAGTGAATAGATGGAGGAGACAAAGTGGATAAGACAAGCAGAATGGAGGAGGAGAATCAGTGAATGGCAACAGCACAGAAATGAGATGAGTAAGTGGAAGAGGGCAGATAGAAAGAAACAGAACAGGAGAGGAGATCTTGGGAAATGTCAATCTTGTTTTTTTTTTATTTCCATGGACCATAAACAGCATTACTGGTCTGACAATGACCTAACGAGCAAATGAGCACCTAACACTAATCCTGCCAGGCAACATTTCAAACAGACACAACACATTAAAATAAGCTAAGCAGTAAATAAGCTACATTTTGTAAACATGAGTTTTCAAAAATAATCTTGGAATTGTTTTATCCGACTAGTTATAAGATACAATTGAATGCCTTGTTAGCCCTTTAACTCCTTGTGTTTGATGGGCTAAATTTATGCTTCATCATGTTAGAGATTATGCCAGTTATTTGTAGGCCAAAAGGGAGCCATACTGGCTACTGAAATATTTCTGTCACAAGTTAACTGGCCCCACTGAATTTTACATATTTTATACAATTATTTATTTGCATTGTGCAGAAAACAGGGGGCCTTTGTTGTATGCCATATCCCATTTTTCTCTCCTCTTTTTCTTTCAGATATCTATTGTCTCAGTCAAACAAAGGCAAAAAATTTTGTGCAGGGATTAGACTGTGCTATCACAGGACCATCTTCTACAGGACAGGGTCACTCTGAGTTTGAGCCGATTTAACTAAAATTGTTGTGACTGTAAGAGGTACCACTTGCTCTCTGGACCCCTTGCCTGCCTGGGTTGTTAAAGAACTATGGCGAACATTAGGATTGTATGTTTTAGCTGTTTTAAACTTTTTGTTCTCCACAGGAGTTTTTCCGGCTTGCTTCAAATCTGCGGTGGTTAAACCATTATTTAAGAAACCAAATCTGGATATAAACTTGTTGGAAAATTATAGACCTGTTTCTAATTTGGCCTTCTGATCTAAAGTCTTTAAGACTCTAAAGTCTTTTCCTTTCGTGCTCCAACATTATGGAACAGTCTTCCAGCAGATATTAGACTGGCATGTTCAACTGAAGTTTTTGAATCAAAGCTTAAGACTTACTTATTCACTTCTGCGTATGAGTCCTAAATGTTCATTTATCTTTGATGTCTTTATATAGTGGTATTTACTTTTTCTCGATTTAAATTTTTATTATACTGTTTGTATTTTAATTGTATTCTTTATGTAAAGCACTTTGATTGAAAATGTTCTATAAATAAATGTATTATTATTATTATTATTATTATTATTACATGCAGATCTGACTCCTTTGAACACAGTTAATTCATATGCCACAAATAATGCACATATTTCAAATACATATGAATGCTTTTCAGCCTGGGCAATCTCAAAATAAGATAAGATTTTGAAAGTCAAAATGGGCATCATAGAGGGAAGCTACCCTTTACCTTATTTCCTGCATTCTCTGACCTATTGATTGGCACAACTACAGAAATAGAGCTCTAAAACTGCATCCGGAAATTTTAAATACCACATCATATTAAGAAACTAAGTTACACTTTCCAGTGACACCTGTCATATTACTCATTCATGACTTATATTTGGTGTAACTGGGTAACAAGACACAGAATAAACCAGGTGAAAGCAGTAGTTACCCCAAACAATAATTTTACCAAATATCTCCCCTAAAGAAATGATGACCTTCATTTGCCAAAAAAATATTCTTATTCTGAAGGTCTAAATCTCTGAAGGTCAAATAAAGATAGAGCTGCAGGAAAACACACACCCACACACTCATACACACTCGTGGACAGTCACCCAGGGACAATTATGTGAACTCTGTCCCACAGTTACCATGGCAATGAGAGAAACCCATCCCAGGGGAGCAGCTGTGCTGTGAGTTCTCCAAAAGGCTAAAGATGTACATATGAACTTTATCAACCCCTCCTGCTTCTCAATTTCAAGGTGTCATATTTCATCTTAATCTCTTTCCTTCCCTTTCCTCCTTTCTCTATTTAATTTCTTGTATCAGGTTGGTTTTAAGTAAGACATTACATCCAAGAGCATTAAAGTATTCCCTGCCTCATTCAAGTAATATTAATGTTTTCATCATTACATTTGCCAAATCCCTCTCCAAACTCAATAAATGCAGCTCAACTCAATTAGCAATGTTGTTAAAACCGAACAAAAGAACATGGTCTTCTCTTCCTCTTTGCCTGTCTCGACTCTCTTCGTTGATGGATCTGTACGTCAGCAAGTTGGCTGGCTGGATGTCAAAGTGATGTAACTCAACACAATCAGTCTGCATTACTCTTGTTTACCCTGTTCTTTTGTTTTCTTGACTCACAGACTTATCTCATTGATTTCTTTAAAGGATGACATATAAGGTCAGTGAAGTTGTCAGTGAAGAAGATGTCCTGCTTAGATAACTCAAAGAGAATAGATTAAATGAACATATTGAGAACAAGAAATGAATCAAACTGGGCACTGTCACCCTTCTTCTTTGGCTTTTAAGTATTCCCATGTCCTTGGTTACATATTAAAAAGTTATGTTTCAACCCACTTGTTTTGTGAAATGAATGGTAGATTTGAGAGAAACAATTAATCTCACACTAACATCTTTATTTCATGCACTAAAAGTAAAATCAGCAATATACTATAAAATACTCCATTACAAGTAAAAGTATTGCTTTGAAAATGTTATTTAAATGCAGTACATAAGTATTATCAGCAAAATGTACTAAAAATATAAAAAATATTCATTAAAATAGTGATATTATTAATATATATCAATATTGCTGATGCAAATAACAAACAAGTGTGTACAATTGATGGGAAGGCAGCCTGTACGTTTGAGTGTGTATCTACGCGTGCACGTCCACGGCAACTACTAATATATATTAAGCATGTTTTGACATGTATTTCGAGAGAAATATATGTTCTAAAGATTTAAAAGCCATTATTGCTTTGTGTAATACCAATAACTCGTTAAGGGACCAGACCTTATAGATGATCAATGTCTGAATGGCTTCATTACATGCACCGCGATGCACTCCATTTCACTGAGAAATGAGCGATGAGGCTCTAATAGTCTTTTATCTGTCAGACCATTGTGATCAGACTGAGAAGGAAGGAGAAAAACAGAACATCAAAAATGGAAGCAAGGCAACTAGTAAAAAAGGGTACAGTAGATCACAAGAAAACCAGGTGGACAAGATGTCAAGTGAACACTGGGAACATAAAAGTAAATGTTTTAACTGAATCACATAAGTACAGTATCAAAATACTACAGGCTTAAAAGAATAATAACAGAGTAATAACACTGACCAATGCTTTTGGCCAAAATAGTTTCTACTTGGCTGTGAATTAAACCTTTAAGATGTCAACAGTTTTTTTAGCTGTTCAATTTATTAACATGAAGCTTATTTCATGTTAATAAATGAGCTTGAAAAGCTCATTTATTTCAAGCTGATGATGTAGCCTTCCTGTACGTGTCCATATTGTTGAGGACTGAGGACTAAGTATTACCAACCACCCCCCCAACTCCTGCTAATGCACCCCAACACTTTATCCTACATCTTACTTGTTGTGCAATATTTACTATCTTTAACAATCTTGTTTTTATCTTCTTAATTTATTTTTTTATCTTGTTCTTTATTGCTGCTGGTCATGAGAATTTACCAAACATAATTTTGTTGTATGCCTCCAATGACAATAAAGTGTGTTTAAGTTGTAGTCATTCCATTGCAATCTAACTCATTTAAAGAATAACACAAAACCCTTGGAATTATCCAGATTTAGGCACAGTCGATCACAGCGGTAAAGGGGAGAAATAGGATGGTGATGGGTTTTTCTCATTCAAAGATGCAAATGTATTATTGATAGAAGCTGAGGGTTCAGAGAGAAAATGTCATTGACGTAACTTGCCCCATGACGCCAGACAGCTGAAGACAATGTGACTACTGAAAAACACTGGAAAAGGCCTTTATAGAAAGAGCGAAAGAGAGAGAGAGAGAGAGAGAGAGAGAGAACAGAGAGAGAAGATGCATCCATCTTTGTGTCCTTTGTGTCATACATTTTGTGTTTGTGTGCCTGTACGACAAACAAGGGGTTGTGATGTGTGTGGTCTCACTTTGCCAGACCCTCCTCCAAAACCGAGCTTGAAAAGAATCTGGCTACTCTACATTTAATTGGGAATGAGAGGAAAACATACTCTAGTTTACTGGCATTTCTTTAAACCAATCAGAATCACCATGGGCGGTGCCAAAGTCCACACAGAGCCACGGCAAAATAGTCTTGCGAGAGATAATTCATATAGGAAAGATGGTCTAGCTAGCTGTCTCAATTTACCATGCAGAGATCTGAGGAGCAGTCAACAATAGTTCTCATAAAAAAAAAAACGAATATGAAATTCCAACACAAAGAAAGCGGAAGGAAACGGAAAATACAAGAATCCTGCGGAATTTCCTGCAGCACCAGAGTAATCCCGGAAGTTGAACGCAAAGGATATAGACTATGATGTGTGCGACATTGTTTTTTTTTCTTATAACAAACAAAAATCTCATTTGTTTAAACTGGGACTAGCTGCGTAACATTAACTGATGAATCACATTTGTGTGTGTGTGTGTGTGTGTGTGTGTGTGTGTGTGTGTGTGTGTGTGTGTGTGTGTGTGTGTGTGTGTGTGGCGCAGCAAAGGGATGGGTCATTGACACTGTCTACAATTGATTAATGATGAGGGGAAGATTGAGGGAAGGACAGAGGAGGCGAGAGGAGAGGAGTGTTCTACCCATTCTACCCATTCTTCTCTTATTTAATAAAACATTTTCAAAAACTCCATATATCTTTACACCACATTCATTCAAACAAAAGAGACCATTTGCTCAAACACTGTGTTATCAATCATCTCCCTATTTTTGTATCAATGGGCACCAACACAAACTACACATCCCTGCATCTAATTCTCTGTTACTCTCTTTCTTCTTCTAAGAAAAGAAAAAAAAACACAATTCCTCTAATGTGGAAAAGAGAAAAGCAATTTCCCCCAGTGTGCTTCCTGTTGTTGTTTTCTGCTCTGGCCCCTCCTGTCTGCTCTCTCTATCACGGTCAGCTTGGATCTGACATGGTTTAGTTTTTTGACTCTACCCCTTCTCTCTCTCAGTCTGTTTCATCGTGTGGAGGGTTAGTCTTGTGGAGGGTTAAATCATGTCACTGGCATACACCCAGAGAAGAACATGACTGAAGAAAAAGCACAAAACAGGGGATGTAAACAATCTGTTGTAAAGAGAATACTGTCCACAACTCGTGTTTACTGAGTGATAGAGCGGGGATATTACAGATATTAAAGCTGAGAGAAAGTAAAGATAAGTGAACGAAGTGATTGAGACAGAATAAAACAAAGACATAAAGTAAGATGTACATGTAAACTAACCAAAAAACAACAGAAAGAAGCAGGTAGAAATGGTGACGTTAAATTAATGAAAAATAGCGCATGACACTGACACCCAACTCCTCATGTGAGCGTGCAAGATGCCTTGTGATAAATGAGCTTATATTGCTTTTTCCTATCTTTCCTCCCATCTCTCCGTCTTATTTCTATCTCCGTATGACTAAACCACTCCCTGCCCCCCAGCACAACAACAATATCAGTAGTTGAAACAAACCGCATGAATACTCTAAAAGATCTTTTTTTCCCCAAAGCAAAAGAAAAGCAACACAAAATCAATTTACATGATACATCCAACTCCACAAAATAAAATGTACTCTATACCAATAAGAAATAAATTGATGGTACATAAACTCTACCTGGCAAGAGGAAGCAGTTCCTGGTTACAATCCACTTACGGCAGATACGGCCACTTCACACATCCCCATTAAAGTGGCCTACTTCCTCTGTCAAACTGTTATGTGAGTGTTTGCGGCTGGATAGCTGAGCTGGTGTGTGTGATTCTGTCAGTGTGGGCTAGGCCAACTGAACAGTGCGTACACAAAGAGCGAAGGAGAGAGAGAGAGAGAAAGAAGGGGGGAGAAAAGAGAGAGAGAGAGAGAGAGAGAGAGAGAGAGAATGCCCAAGAGGCTAAGAAGGTAGACTCCCAAGCTGCACAAACAAGTAAGAAGGAAAGAGGGAGGAGATGGAAATAATGAGAAGAGACAACTGAGCAGCACAGCTCAGAGAGAATCATATGTTTACATCTGTGTGGTGCGTATGTTCACCAAACATATTAACTGGTCTCCATGATTGTGTGTGTGTGTGTGTGTGTGTGTGTGTGTGTGTGTGTGTACATATTGTCTGACGTTTGTGTCCATTTGTGCCTCCCCTTTTATTCCTTTGTGAAGACATTAACGCACTACAGACAGGTCCCACAGGATGCACAAAGCACACAATGGACACATAACCATTGTAAACACACACACAAATATGTGGAATACACATTTAAATATACATACATGTGTCTGACACACACAAAGCAGCTATAAAGTCATAGGGTAAACATACATGAAGCTGGATTTATTGTAAAAACTTAAAAGGAAAGCACTCACAGTTTTAATGGCTGTTTATTAGCAGCCACAACACTGAGAGGTCATCTGTGTGTATGACCCACAGATGACCTCAGAAGTATGCTGTACAATGTTTGTCTAACTGCCAATGTGGAGAACATCACTATACTTTCTGGTTTGTAGCCACATTTCTAAATTCAGTTCTTCTTAAATTTCTAATTGCTGGCATTCCTAAATCTGTCTCTTGCTCATTTTTCTTTGGACATCAAACAGATGCGATTTAGCAAGTCTGTACATAGACATAAACTAACAGATAAAAAACCTACTTTACAAGATTCACGTGAGCAAGAAAATCAAACTTAATGTGTACATTTATAAAGCCTTGTATGGTATGTATTGCTCAAATGCATAGTTTTTCATTGTTGTTGTTGTCTAGGTCACAATATATTGTATGACTATACTGTAGATATGTTTGCACTCTGTTATTGACTGTGTCATAGCCTGCTACAATATCCTTGACTTGGATGACATCGATGCACCATTTGTATTCAAACAATGCCTCAACGAGGCAGAGACGGTAGGATTCCATAAACCCTGCAAAAGACAAGGAATCCGATCAAAGAACAAACAAAACTAAAAATCTGAAGAAGCGTTCAATGCAATCTTTGAATATTTGACTGTTTTTAAAACTTGGTCGCTCTATTCCTAAAGATACCCAGTTCTAATGTATTACTGCAGCAGAGGTGTAAGAGTCGGTCCTCAATAACTCAATAAATAAGTTGAACAGTGTTGGCACTCATACTTATATTATACCTAAACATCTGGGAGAAAAACTCACAAAAACATTTGGCTATGAAAAATCTGGTATATCACATGAAAATGCAACAAAGTGCATTGGAAACAGACTTAGCAAATAAATCATAACATTCATGAAGCATTTGATGTAAACGTCCACTGAAAAAACTAAATATAAAGGCAGAGGAGAAAACTCAAACTGTGTGATGAGAAGAACGTTACGATCCTCAAATAAACATAAATGGAACAGATATGCCATATTTTCATCATGGTTTCTACATTATTTTCTACTGTTATCCTATTATTTGCATTAAAGCATTTATTTTCTGGAAACTGAGCTAAAAATGTTACTTAATTTAAATGGAAACCTGTCTGTGCCTTCCTAGATAAACGAATGTACCTGCTGTACCTGAATGGTTAATTGAACCACATGGTTCTCTCTCTCTCTCTCTCTCTCTCTCTCTCTCTCTCTCTCTCTCTCTCTCTCTCTCTTTCTCTCTCTTCTCTAACCTTTCTCTCACTCTGTTATCTGTAAGAGCCTCTCTATACTATTCAGGGAAAACATTTTTTATCTCCTCAGTGTGACAAGAAACATTTGACAATGAAAGGCAGGAGACAAAGACACCTTCTGTCTCTTTACACAGTTGCTCATGTCAACGACTATCCATCACTGACAATACCCTTTAAGAGGTTAATGTCCAACACATAACAACATGGTGTCACAGCCATGGCTGTGCCTGTCTCTCCCTTGTGTTTTCCTGTGTTCCCTACTCCTCCTGTGTCTTCAATGTCCCAGGTTCATGCTTCAATGTCTCCCACTCTGTGCATATACATATGTGTGTGTGTGTGTGTGTGTCTGTGTGTGTCTGTGTGTATCTGCTCACCTGCACCGTTCCCACCAGCACACTTCTCTGCAAACAGTTAGTCATCTCTCCAACACATCAACCTTTTCTCCCACCCGGTGCCAGATAAGTGGTAGCTAGCTGTAGTATCTTTAGTATATGAAGAATCTAGAGTTTTCCTTGTGTGTTTGTTACCTAGGTTAATGCGTGTTTGTGTTCTCTTTCCTCTGCTGTCTCCAGTCATCCCCTCTCTTCAACCCATCACCATCTACAGTAACATTGCACTTCATCGGCATCCTTGTACTGTATGTGTCTGCGCTAGGGTCTACTTACAAACAATCCTGACAAGATGGCCAACATGGACCCAGCAGATACAGACCATCGCAGAAATTAACAACACTGGTTAACAAGATTACAAGTTTCCCTGACAGTAGCAAGAAGCTAAATGTAACAGTGGAATGACTGTTATGGGGTGTAGAAAAATCACCTATATAGGCTTCTAAACCACAATCACACAATCAAACATGCAATCCGAAATTGGGGAAAAATAATAAACATCGGCAACCAAGATTACAGGTTTCTCTGACAGCACAGCATGTAGCAGTATATGTAAAATATAAACACTGCAGCAACGTCTATTGATTATAGTTGAAACCCAAGTGCTGATGCCTGTGCAGTATGCCTGTGTTGATGTTGACACATCTACCGGTGGAAGTTGCCTGCAAGCCCTGCTCAACCTGTTTCTTCTGAACCTGTACTCAAATTCTAAGGCACTATATTATGACCTACTAGTTGCTGATGCACGTATTAATACAAATGCTGTGACGGCAGTTTCGAAAAAGAACCTATGGTGCAGGGCACAATAGGTCTCCAACCTCTGTAAAGGTCCCTTCACAATCTCCGGGCTGACTTCAAGAGGTGCCCCTACCTCCTGGTTGCCCACCTAGGGCTCCGCACATCGGCCCTACTGTTCTCCACTCTACGAGTGCTCTGTCCCCAGGCCACCTGCCTGAGGTTCCCGGCTCCACTCTCCAGCTCTCAGGCCTGCAATAAACCTGTTAAACTTCATTACTAGATTACTGTCTATGTTCTGACCTTGGATCCACTTACAAAAAATCCTGACAGATGGTATACAGGTAACAGTTCAATACTAATTACTGAAAGGGCATAAACATGACCTCAAAATTGTTTGCCACAAGTGCTTAAATATCTGCCTGTGGAGCTACATGAGCCTCAATTCACTAAAGAACAATTCACACCAGAACAAACACTAAACACCAAATGTCTGTCTCAAGCCTGCACATGAAAAAAAAATTTATGTCTGGTACATGAATATGTAATTCAGAAAAGAGTAAGATATTCATGCTTACAGGAATCAAGATAACAAAAACAAAAACATGTCAACGTCAAAGGAAACAATTACTGAGCAATGTGAAATAAATGTGACTAATGTAAAAATATTTGGGACTTCACCTCACACAGCGTTTATAGAACAGTTGTTATCGGAGCGTGCTAATAGCACTACTTACGCACACAACATAAACTGTCAAATTTACATAAACCATATTTGAAGTAATAATCATGCACACACAAAGACAATAATACTGATCTCAAATATAGAGATGCTACCAGAAGTCTCCAGAAAGAGCTCTCAGTTTGACCAGTACAAAAGATAACAGTACATTACCTTAGACACAGGCATCTGGACGCTTAGTGTGTTTGAGTGTGTGGTTTTATTGGTTTGTGTCCCAGAGTGCGACAAAGAAAGGCACAGTTCCACACATACACTCACTGACAGAGCATGTGTTGGGCGTGAATAGAGACAGGCTGCTAATACAATGTGACCATATGTGATCTTTTTTTTCCTGTCCGTTTGTCTGGATGTGTAAATGCTCCTCTTGTTCTCTGTCTTGTCGGTGTTGTTGCTGCAGTCCCAGCTTCTCCCCCAGCTCGGTAATAATCCACGTTTCAACGTGTGTGCAAAACACAGGAGGGAGAGAGCGAGAGAGAGAGAGAGAGAGAGAGAGAGAGAGAGAGAGAGAGAAAGTAAAGAGGGATTTAGTGAAGGATGAGAAATGAAGACCTGGAATCGCGAGTGAGACAAAAGTGTGAGAGTGAAAGGAGGGATTGCAAAAATGTGAAGTACAGCTAATGTAGAGAAAGTGATGGAAAGATCAAATGCAATTACTCTCCCTGAAAACCAAAAGCAGTCAACATCCTTCTCTCTCTCTCCCTCACTCATTCTCTCTTTTCCTCTCTCTCTCACACACTCTCTTCCTCTACATGCTATTTTTAGAAGTTGCTCCCTCGCAAATCAAAGCACTGAATCAAAACCTATCAAAGAGTAGGATGTTAAGGGCCATGTCTTTCACACCTAATAAGACACACACATACACACACACAGCTGTTACAATGACCATGTGTCTGCATCAGACCTGAGGGGAGCCGTGTAAGCTATTCATCGGGCCTTATCTAATCATTGTTAAAGTTCTCTACTGTCATCAATGCTAGGTAATACAGCAGGACAACACTTTTATTAATCAAAAATGTAAAAAAAAAAAAAAAAAAAAAGAATAAAACTATTTTCCCAGCTCCATTGCATGCTCAGGGGAGCAAACGTTATCTTTTTGACTAAAGAATGCCCATTATTAAATTTAACAATGAATGAACTTCATGTATGGCTGTACCTTCTTAGGACCAAGTGTGCAAGCCCCTATGCTGATGCATATTTGCCATTATATAACACAGTTATGAATAGTGAAATTGAGCTAAAATAAAGCTAAACACAACTCCATCAAAGGAAAATCATGAATACACTACATGAATTACATGAATCCTACACTACAGGCCACATTGAATAACATCCATGAGCTGTAAGTGTGTGTAACTGATGGAGAGACGGGGAGAGGTAGAGAGAAACAAAGACAGTGATAAAGAGAGACAGAGAGAGAGACTAAAGATTGAAGATGGCTTAGTTGCACTTAATGGCTGAAATAAATTTTAAAAAATGTAAAGAACTGAGACTCTGGTAGAAAACAACCCAAAGAAGAGATAAAAAACACATAAGATCAGATGAGGTTTCTTGTTTTTTGCTCAACTACAGCCTCCATAATAATGTACTGTAGAATGAGGAAATTGCACCAAACCTAGCATAATATATGCTCTCAAATTACTTACATATGCATCCACATATGCAGTAGTGTTATCTGAAGGACACCGGCGTTTCTTAATATTTTTCAAGAAGTCTGCAAATGAAAGTTGAAATGAGATAGTGCCGTCACTTCATCCTCTGTCACTCACAAACACAAAATAATTAAAAAGGCACTGTGGCAGTCAGTGAACTGGATATCCTTCCTTAATGGCAACATGGCAAACTTTTACACAACTTTTACACTATGCAAACTTTTACACTATGCAAAAGTCAGACTTGAACTAAAGCAATTCTGGTACGCTTTAGATAGATCTTGAAAGATAATCTCTCTAACCAGCGGACTGCTCTGTTGCCATTGAAGCACCTTCTTAAAAGCAGAGATATCATAGAATACCATTGAGAAGAAAGCAAGACATAACTTGACTATGATATGACAATACATGAAATGTTTCAGCTTGGGTCCTCATATCTGCTCCAGTTATGCTAAATGTGGATGTCCCATGTCAAATAGCATGCAGAGTACTGTGTGTTGTGTGTATGTGCAAGTGTGGAGAGAAAAGAGACAAGCAAAGACAAGACAAATGGAATTCATCCGTGTCTAATTAGAGACAATGAAGGGGAAAGTATGTGTCTGTTACAGAGAAACAAGGAGAGCGAGAGAAATGTTAATCATGTGTGTCTACAGTACAGATGTTGCCCATATTTGAATTTATATAAAGATACTTTATGCCCTTGTTTTCTGACTGTATGTATCAACTGAGTGGTTATCATGCAAGAAGGGTGCAAAAAGACTTTCACTAGGTTCCTTATGTTTAGCATGTACCATGGAAATGTTTGTAATTAAACTGTTTGTAATTCCCCCTTGAAATGATAAGATGACAGGTGTGAAGCAGCCTCATTCGCTGCTCACTTCTATCCTCATTGCACATCTCATCTCCTATCTCCTGTGTCACTTGCTGCCTCCTACTGTAAACCAGTGAAGCTGTCTCTCTTCAACTCTATGAAGTTAAAAACCTGTGACGGTACCTGTCACTGTCTCAACATACTGTGCATCATCAGACTATCACTTCTCATATGCTTCCTCTACTGTCCTGTCGGGGCCTGGCAAAACACATCAAACCATAATCTAATTCTGATTCAGCACACATTCACTCTACATTACGCTGTATACACCATTAGCTATACTTCTGTAAATAAGTACACTTAAATTGACTTTGCTTTTATCCTTCTACTCTGCTACAAAGAATTATTCGATTTTTAAGCAATTACCTTTCCTTCTCTGAGGGAAAAATGACTTATACTACTGCTGCTCAAAATTGATTACTAAATCGTAACAATGCTTTACGGGTGTCTTAAACGTCAAGTGACGCCAACACATACAGAATGTGTCACAGTCTGAAGAAGCAGGCAAGGTACATTAGCCTGCATGTGCCAATCAGGGGACTGAATGTGGTAAATGTGCTGCTATTCTTAAGAGTTGACATGCAATGCTAGGTAATACAGCAGGACAGCAGCACATCATGACAAGTTGATATGTGTCAAGACGCTGCAGGTATGTGTGGCCCTTCAACATTTTTATATACAAAATGGGTTTTCTGATATATCCTGTGGAACCAGCAGCTTATTTTCTGTTTGTTATTTTGTGTTGCTGCTTAAGATTCAGTGTGCCCTCGTAGTGAGATATGCTCCTCAAAAAATGCATATTCACTGACAGTTCCTATCTTTCCAGTGCTTCATGTATCATTGATCGAGTTTGCCTATGGTGGAGAGACATGGTAGAATGAAAGAGGAGAGGAGAGACCACCACTTTCTTTAAATTAATCATCAAAACTTTAAAAAAAAGTAAGGAGAAAGAGTAACTCAGAGGTGAAGAAATAGGGTCCTTGTCACTAAATCACCGCTTCATCCAACATAAAGGCTATAATATAACCACTTCATCAGCTTAAACTGATTCTCATACATTTTGAAATGAAACAGCCAAAGAGAACAGAACAAGCTGTCTCCAAACCCCTACACACAGTTTGTTCATTAGCAGCAGCCATCTTTTTCAGTGTTCATGCTCTCATATAGATTTATGCAACTTTTACTGCAGATATTTTGCTTTTCTCTTCTGACTCAGAGTAGGAGTGCCAGCATTGCTCGTCAGATGCTAACTGTGTGTAATTAAGTGCGGAAGCCATTTTCAAAATGGCCAGTCCTGCCTTAATTCCCAGTTGAGGGGCGCGGGTGTGTGCATTTTGTTTTTCTAGCAGCTTAGTGGCTAATGCTGGTCAAGAATGGACAAGACAAGGATGTACCAGTAGCTTTCCAAGGAAAGAGCTCACAGGCTTGTAATGGCTGTGAGGTACCAGACCACAAGGATAAGCGTTTGTTTCTGTACATGAGTACAGGAACAAATAAAAAGGTTCCAATATGTATTATACATTACTGGTTTATATACTGTATACTGAGCATGTTGTTGATTTAGGATCCCACAATAAAAAACGTCTTGATTCTGATTAAAAATCCTTGACCATCAAAACATTTTTTTATGTCCCTGATTTTACTTTGACGGCTAAAAACACTAAAAGGTACGGTCGCATTAGTCCCGCCCCCGCACTCAGCCCCTAAAGGATGTAATGTCACAGTCTGACATATCTGATGCAAAATAAATAGATATTGAACAAAGTGATTACAAAATGTAAACAATGTATGAGACCAATGCTGCGGTTTATAGTCTGGTATTATATATTGTATTGACAACTTGACATGTACAAAACAAGTAAAGTTGAAAAATCAATCTGAATGAGTTTGAATACTTAAAAATAAGTGTAATGTAAAATGAACATTTTGCATTAAATCATGACTTGCCAATCATGGATCACTTTGCTGATATTTGCTGATAAGATATTTTGTAGTATCTATGACTTCATGTCAGACTATTCTCTTTATTTCTTTCACAATGTGCTGCTGACAGAGTGAAACCGTCAGAGAGAAAGAGAGGCATCAGTTATTAACAACGTGATGAAGTTAGTCTTCATAAACATTCACCCAAAATCTTCTTTGTAACATCTCCTGACTTTAAATAAAGCTTCATACAAAATTGAAACTGGCAAACTCCCATCATGCCCCAGTCACAGAGGGACTGGAAGATTAGAAGTATCTAAAGTGAAAAAAGGCTCATATCCAAATTTTTCCAAACGGGAAGTATTCAAAGCGTTCAGGGAATAGAGGAACTTGGGTAACTGCAGACAAACGAATTACTGTGACGAAGTAACCCCATTTATTGGAAAAACAACATCAGTACGGGTGTGATTTCTACAGGAATGTGTGTTTTCCCTTTGGAGTGGATTCTGCCCTCTTGGCACACTTGAAGATAACTCTTGAGTAAAGTGCGTGCTTCAGCAAAGTTTGGATTTCCTTAGCTTTGTGCATGAGAGGACAAATACAGTTTCTGACACAAGGAGTATGTGTGGATAATTTTCTAAAGCTCCTTTGCTGCAATTCTCACTCTCTCACAGGGACCTAGTGCATCAAATATACACTCTATTCAGTAAGTTGCCTAGTGCTGACTCAGCTTTAACAATGGGGCAAAAATTAAGTTATTTAAGCCCTACCAAAGGAATAATCCTCCATGGTGAATTGTTGGAACATTCTCTGAGATGAACTCTTAACATCTTACAAACCTTTGTGGATTGGACTTGAATCAAGATGCAAGTTTATTATTATATCTATGAAGGGGACATTGCTGCATTTTAGCAATGTTGTTTTGTCTGATTCAGCTATTAACGTCCTTTTTAGATGTATTTATCTAATGCAGAGGCTGTCTGCAAGGACATGGCCCACATGTGTCTACACTATCTATAGGAATATGTCCTCCTTTCTTTTGAAAATGTGAAAATACCCTAAGAATACTTTGGTTTTTTAAAGGCTTCTATGTCTCAGATATAATATACAAAGGCAATCTCTTCTTGACAAAGATGATTTGCATATTATTAAACACATTTGGACTTGACTGAATACAAACTATTTGCCTCTAAGGTACTCTGGAGAAATGCAATCAAAAGTGAACTAATTTGTGAAGATGTGAAATGTTATGATTAAGCATGTATGACCCTTGCCTTCAGGAAACTGTTCAGATTTCAACTTAATACAAGATTGCAGTGAAAGGTTCTAATAACTGACCTGTGACAGCAAACAAGACTAACAGTAAAAAGAAAGCTATTTTAATACTGTTTTTATTAATGCCTTTGCCTGTGTCACATTGTTCTCGCAAAGTCACAGAATGATTTATGGCAGGCAGACCGGCTCTATAGTAACACATTCTGATGGGTCACAGATTTCGGTACAACATTGTTAGTGAGTAATTGTATTTTAATTTAATTTTAGAAGTTATCTGTTGTCTGGCTGATACTGGGACAGGGCCATCACAGAAAAAAGGAAATTAAACAAAGAACAACTAAAAGCTAAAAGAGAAAGTGACAGACGACAATTGGGCTTTCAACAGATGGAGACAATTATGCAATTGTTAATGATTCAAAACTTTGCCTATTTTATTTCATAAATGTATTAGGGCTGCACAGAATGAGAAAAATATATATATATGCAATTCTTTTGACTGATATTGCGATTGGGGTATGATTCAGGATATTGGAGGGATTGCTATTTTTTGTATAATTATTCTCATTTTCATTGAAAATATTAAAATTAAAATTAAAATGATTATGGTGTTATTTATGCGAGGATCTGTACCAAACAAAGCTTTTTTTCTTGAATCTGTAGGATACGATTTGTGGGCTGGGACATCTTATCTCAAATATTTCCCTCCCCCCTGCAAAAAAAAAAGCTTGGTGGAGCATGGATCGTGTCTGTCAAGTAGGCAGTTACCTCCTCCTATGAGACTCACAAAAAGCTTTAGTTTGCTTTCTTATTAAAGTAAACAACTAAAGCTTTAATAAGCATAATAAGTTAGCAATTACAGAAAGTGTTAACATGTGGGCCATGGAAATTGCTGATTAAAATCTGGAAATGCAATCATTCAGGGCAGTTTTTAACCATATTTAAATCAATCAATACAATGGTTCAGTCAATCAATACACTGGTTCCATCAATAGAGTTAGAGTAAATGGCGTTGACTTACATGACTTGGTGTGCTTTCTAAACTGTTTTGTTATTGAACAAATTGAACACTGCAGTGTGTTTCATTAATCCGCATGTACATAATTGACAATGATCATGGGAGGAAAGAGGCAAGGAAAGCCACAGGAACAATGTCCATTGTGTTGCTGTGAAACATTACAACATATGTGCAACACATTCCTGCAGAAAAACACTGTAGCAGTAAAATATTGTTTAGAAGCCTAAATATCTTATCTTTGAAACAGTGTTTACGTGTTTATATATGTTGAATTCTTAGGAAAAAAATCATAAGGTTCCTAAAATTGTTTAAATATTGGAAAATATTTAAATATGGGCCAAGTTCTGACTCACTTACACTTCTAAGTGATCATCCTGAAGCTTTTTGGAAGAAAAACAGTATATGGGTAAAAATACACACACATATATGGACGTGTATGAATACACACACATGCAGAGAGAGAAAAGCATGAAAGACTGTGGGTTTGTCCCTCTCTCTCTTTCATGTGCTAATGAAATGAACCCCTACTGAACAACAGGTGTGAAATCTATACACAAGGCTATTTATCTCTTTTACTCCCTCAAACAGAACTCCCTCAAACAGCTTACCTATAAACGTCCCTAAATAAGCATGAGAGAACCTGACAAGTGTGTGTGTGTGTGTGTGTGTGTGTGTGTGTGTGTGTGTGTGTAGACAGTATATATACTGTATATACATATACAGTATATATATATATATATATATATATATATATATATATATATATATATATACTGTATATACTGTATATGTGTGTGTAATATACATATATATATACAGTAAATATATACATACAGTATGTATATATCTGAGTACATTTCCAAAGATAATTCCTAAAATTACTAAATTGGGCCACAGTCATGTCATTACCAGCATCCCAGCAGCCACCCTCTTAATCAGGGCACTCAAGTGAGCCCAGTAAGCACTTAAAGATCAGAACAGTGCATCCATAACAGAAGCATGCACCGCCATTGTGCTACATTACAAATAGGGGATTCATCTCACTGCTTTTATTTAATCCATTTCAATGCATCGAAAGTATAACAGATCCAAAAGGGAATTTGTCAGAAGAGCAGCTGAAATCAGTAATTTAGTTTAATGTGGTTGCCTGTAGTGATGTCACCCAACTGTGCAGTGTCCCTCGGCTCACCGTTTTGATTTTCTTAAATGTACTGTTTCGGTTCTCTGTCATAGCATTATGTTTAGTCACAGCAGGCAGTAAGCAAGCAGTTATCCAACATGAAATCACACTGAATAATTTGATAGAATATAGTATATCTTAATATGTATTCATCACTGCTATCACCACACTATTAGTGTGTGTATATATCACACACTAATATATATATATGCACAAACATATCTTCAACGTCATCTTTTTTTTTATTGCAACATTAACGTTCTTTTTGGCCCAGCAAATTTTGTAGTTTTTTTACAATGCTAGTAACGTTAGAAAAACTACAACACCACACCGGATCTAGCTAGTTACATTGTGTGAGAGATTATTTCCTCCAAGTGAGAATGTTACTTGTGAAATTGAACACTACAGTAGGCTATATACCAATTTTGTTTTCAATAAAAAAAAACATTTGCACAAAGCAAGCCGATCGTTTTACAACACTTATATACTGTACACAGTGTTTAAAGTTAAGTAATTAGTTACAGTTAAAGTAACTAAATTAGATACTCAGTTACAAATTATAAAAAGAACTAGTTACTTCAGAAAGTAAATAATGTGTTACTTTCAAGTACATTTTTAAATTCTCAAAGGTGACCCCACATCCACCCCTCTTTAATGGTACTTAAAATACATGTGCATGTTCAATTATTTAGGATAAATCTGAATATTATAATGTAATGGACACTTAATACAATGCATTAACAGAAACAGTGTACACACATTGAAACTATTTTAATGTTACTGTGGGACAAAGTGAGACCAGCCTCCAATTAAATGCCATGTACGTAGTAGATATTATGTCTAGTGGATCGATACAAATAACACAAGGGATGTTTTGGAACTTTTGATATTTATTGTACCTCAACAGGCCACAACTGGGTAAAATTAAATAAATAACAAATATAAATAACAAATATACTGTATACACTCTTCGAAGTGCAAATAACATAAGTGGCCTGATGTTTATACTATGCGCTGGTGTGTGCGTCGAGCCGGCGTGTGTGTGTGTGTGTGTGTGTGTGTGTGTGTGTGTGTGTGTGTGTGTGTGTGTGTGTGTGTGTGTGATAGAGAGAGGGAGACGTGAGAGAGAGACAGTGATTCGCTTCGGAGCGAGTAGCCACTCTAGAGTTTTAGTGAGAGAAACAAAGTGTCTACCCTATGTTTTCTGACCACGGTGGAAATCTTTAGCAGGAAAAGTTCCCCCTCTCCTTGATTTCATAATGCCATACCTGTCTCTCGTTGACTGACTCGCTGTGTTGTTTATTGTGTGTCCGACTATGCGTGCTTTTGAACACCAGCCCAACTCTACCTCTCATTGGCTTACCATGAAATTTTACTCAATCTCAGCCAAACATCAGCATTTATGCGCTTGTCTCGTGCACGGCTCACTAACCAATACGGCAATAACGGTAACGGCGTTATTAAGATGGGCCACTTTTGGCATACCTAAACAGAGCCAAGCAGGACTTAAATTGCACTGAAAGCAGCTAAAGCAGTGCAACTATCCCAATACAGTTGGATAAAGGCAGCATTAAACCTGCCCAAAGAAATGTAAGAGCTAAGTGGAAATAACGATGGCAATGTGAGCTGCAGGGAAAGTGTACATGCTTGGAAGTGTGTGGTTTTCACAGGGTGATCTGTGATGGGGGCATGTACAAATATATGCATTCCCATGTGTTCATGTGTTTACTGATTCATCTTTGGCTTCAAATGAAATTGGAAATGCTTCTAGATTTGCGTGTCAATGTGGCATACCTGCTCAAAATGCGGAAGGGAAGGCTCCCTCCTCTGAAGCTGGAGCTGCTTGTCAATGTTGTCCTTCAGGCACTGACACACGCGGCGCTTCTGGTCAGCTGAATAGGCTTCCAGGCTAAGCAGACAGTCACACTTCTAGAGAGAGAGAGAGAGAGAGAGAGAAAGAGAGAGAGAGAGAGAGAGAGAGAGAGAGAGAGAGAGAAGCAAGAGGGTTGGAGGAAAAGACAGCAGGCAATTAGGCATCTACAGTCAGAGGAGTGAAGAAGTGTCTCCTGATCTTTGGATTGTGAAAGGGTTTAAAATGGGAAAGAGCCTGAGAGCACAAATGAGAGGATTACACCAGGAAGTATAAATGTAAAAGGATGTGTGTGTATGTGTATGTGTATTTGTATGTGTGTGTGTGTGTGTGTGTGTGTGTGTGTGTGTGTGTGTGTGTGTGTGTGTGTGTGTGTGTGTGTGTGTGTGTGTGTGATAAGAAAGCAGTGAGTGCTTTAAAATAGGACATGGACTAACAAAAAAGCATAATCCGTCAGATGTACAGAATCATTGTGTGTCATTGTCGGCATATTTCAACTCAGACTTTACTTTTTGCACGTTCAGTTCTTATCTTTGTTTTCATGTAGCAAAAACGCTAGCATTAGTGAAACTAGATAATGGCTACTATCTACTTCAGGCAGAATTTGATATGCTGACAAAATGATTATGTGAACAATAGCATTCCTAAAAGAGTACAAATCAATACATCCCTGCTGGGAAATAAGTGGGAATAAATATTTAACAAGCAGAGGTTAAATTGTTGGCAGAGCTTGGTCAAATAGCTTTTCACTCAAAAAAAACATAAATACCCCTCGGCTGACTCTCCAGGACATCCAGAATCTGTTTGATCTCATTGATGTCCAGATTAAATCTCTTGGCCACGATCTCAGCAATGCATTTTTGATTTCAGACAGATCCTTTGAATTCTCTAACTCATTTAATGTGTATTTTTGTTCCAAATCCTAATTTGGCTTCTGAGAATAGCTCATAAAGTTTAAGGAAGAGAGTTAATGAAAAACAGTATATCTCGTATAGCAGACAAATGTAATTCTCTTTCCAGTGGCGTCAATGTTTACATCAGTTGCTGCAATTGCTTTTAAAAATAAATTATTCCTTATTGATTGGCCAAATTATAGCTCCTTCCCATTCTTGAGACTACTTCATGACCTTACACCCATTTTACAATGGCAACAAAGCACCATTTGGGCATCAGTGGAAATACTCAATGTAGTAAATGCCTTCCTCATTTCATCTCCTCACACATACAGTACAGACTCATATAATTCAGTGCATCCAGGTACAGCACGTTTCTAATTTGACAGTCCATGGCTATAGACACAAAATGTCTCTCAGGGTTCCAAATACAAAAATCCCTACCTAGTCAGTTGGGCACTCAAACAACCATACACACTCACTCACATACACAGCTCCTTTTATCCACATTTGCGGGCATACTCAGTTGAAGAAAAGTTAACATTATTCCAAACTTTTCTGATTAAAGTAGAGAATGAAAGGAACCTTTTGTGCTCAAGTACGATTTTCAATTTCTCTGCCTTCCAATTTGATAATTTCAATTCGTTTTGCTTCTGGCGGTGTCAAGGAAAAACATTTGTATCCTGACATTTTTGTGAACAAATCAGGCTATAAATAGGACCTTTCCATTTTAAGCAAGTTTTTAGAGATTGACCAGAGTCCTCTGGGGTTTTCTTGACACTCACTGGCCTGGTCAGTGGTGAATCATAATGTGAGTTTTCTGGCTGCATGGGCTATTAATGCCATGCTATGTTGCCATCCCTCGGACTATCTGTCTATTTCAATGTCACTCAATGTCCTGTTGAAGATAGGGATGCTGCTGCTGCTGCTGGGGTATTGTGGCACAGAGTGTTTGGTGGTTAAATCCTTGTCAATGTTAGTGATTCTAATGTAGAATTAAAAGGCATTTAAAGCCTGCAATAATGGTAGCAATGTCAAGACTGATTTTCCTTGAGGCAGAATAAAATATACTGCATACAAAGCACAGTTGTTTGTAAATGGAAAGTGTTGACTATTAGGTAGAAAAGGGAACCAAATATTTTGTTGCCAAATCATCCAAAGTATATAAAAAGATTTAAAAAAAAAGCCTGGGGAGGCCTCTAGCTCACCCAGTAAGAGTGTTTGCCCCATGTAGGCTGAGTCCTGCAGCGGCTTGGGTTCCAATCGGACCTGCGGCCCTTTGCTGCGTGTCATCCCCTATCTCTCTCCCCCTTTCCTGTCTATCCATTGTTACTACAATAAAGTATGATAGCAAAAAAATGATAGCAAAAGCCTTTATGAAATTAAGCCTGACTGATAAAATAAGGGCTTTTTCAGAGCGGACAGAAATCAATGTTGATGTTATTTGATATCCATCATTTGGACTGAATCTGAATCTGAAGGGTGCAGCAGAGGCCATGATACATGAAACGCATGCAAACACATGCCGACTTCAAGGTCACTTTATTATCCCCAAGGGGCAATTTGGATTGCAGCCAACAGTAATAATATATACACCAAACGACAAAAAACAAAAATAAACACAACCACAATAGGACTACAACATTAATTAAATTTGAATTTACAGGATATTATTAACAATTGGTGACCAATTGGTGAATTGATGACCTTTTGAATCTCTTTGTTCTGCATCTGTTCTGCAGACTATCTGCGCCCGGATTGGAGCAGCTTGAATTCACTCCACAAGGGATGACTTGGATCAGCCAGGATGGCTCTCACTTTCTTCAAGGATCAGGCCTTAAAGAGGTCATGTAGGTCATCTAAGGGTGTGCCCCCAATTTTGTTGCACACCTTCACGATACCTTATATGCAATTTTTCTGTTTAATAGAAAGTGACCCGTGCCAGCAGATAGAAGAGAAAGTAAGACCTGCTTTGATAAAACAGGAGTAAAACATTTTCATAAAAACAGAATCAACATTAAAACTGTGAAGCTTACAGAGAAAGTGCATGCGCTGATGTGCTTCAGCATCGACCTAAGTCTCGAAGCACAGTTTACTGTCCATCGCAGACCCAAGATATTTGTACTGTTGCACTAGTTTAACTAGTTGGTTGTCTATTACAACCGGGGAAATCACAGTGGGATTTCTTCTGAAGTCAATGCACATCACTTTCGTTTTAACCACATTAATGTTTAAAAGCGAGGATTTACACCAATCAGTAAAATCATTGACTACAGGACCGTGTTCGGAGTCGTCACTGCTGAAGAGGGACACAATGACAGAACCATCCGCAAATTTAATAATGTGGCACCGTTCCTGATGGGTTTGGCATTCATTTGTATATAAAACACATAAGAGAGGGGAGAGGACACAGCCCTGGGGGGACCCATTGGAAGCTAAGAGGGCATCTGATAGAACACTGTTCACTCTCACCCGTTGTGACCTCACTGTAAAAAATCCACCAGCCAGCAGATCAGACCAGTATCAATATTATTAGTTTTCTTCAACCTGTCTGCTAAAACATGCAGCTGAATGCAGTTTAAAACGGAGGAGAAGTCAATAAATAGTAGACGAACAAGGGACTTGGCCCCCCTCAAGATGTTTAAAAACCATGTTAAGAAGCGTCCCTGTTGCATCATGGACGCCTCTGCCTGACCAGTAGGCGAATTGGAGAGGGTCTAACTTATCCTGTCCAGTGTCCAAAAGTGCATTCTTCACTAGCCTTTCAAACATTTTCATGACAAGAGATGTAAGTGCCACTGGTCTGAAGTCATTGGGGGTCTTAGGAGTTTCGATCTTAGGCACAGGAACAATTATTGAGTCTTTCCAAAGACGAGGGACCATATGCAGCTTAAAGGACATCTGAAAGATGAAGCAGAAGATGTCAACTGGGCAGCACGGTTCCTCAGAACCAGACCCCCAATCCCATCGGGGGCATGGACTTGTCCTTTCTTTGACCCACGGAAGAGTTTCGAGACCATGAATTTATCAATGGGCCCAATATTATTTACTGGTTTACCATCAACATTTTTAAAAACAGACATCCCCTTGCTAAAATCATGAATATTAAAACGGTTATGAAAAACATTCAGTTCATTAGAAAAGTCCAGGTCGATTTTCCCATTCTGAGAAATAGGACACTTTTTGGACTGCAACCCCATCATGGTTTTCATGCCCTCCCATGATGGACGTGAATTTCCAGTGTGCAACAAATTTTCCACTTTATCTTTATATACGCACTTGGTAAGCTTAAGTTCCTTCTTCACCTATTTTGATAGTGCCCTGAGCTGTACCATGTCACAATGATTGAAGCGAATGTTCCTCTGATTGATTGCGCTTTTGAGAGATTTGGAAACCCAAGGATAATTATTTGGATAAATGGGGATGGATTTCCAAAAGATGATCATTTCCTCACAAAAGATATACAGGCAGACACAGTCAGTTTGTTTAAATCCAGACAGGCATTTTTAAACACATCCCAATTAGTGCCAGTAAAACAGTCCTAGAAGCACTGAATGGAGTCTTCTCCGGGAATCCACCTATGTCCCTGTCTCTTGAGCCTTTGACGCACACCGCCGCGTCTCCCTCTTTTCCTCACTGTCGGCTTCGTCCAGGGTGCCCTGTTCCTGTTCACTGCGCAGGGGGTCCGGCAACCAGAGGATCTCTGGGGGATAACTGTGGAACAATCCACGGTGCCTGCACCAGTACTGTGCAAAAGCATAAGGAACTCTCGTCTATAATGGAGAGATTTTCCATAAACAAAAAAGTCTGCATAAAAAGTGACATGACAGTGTCATGTCACTTTTTATGGAGGCCGTCAAATTCTGGTGAGTTATCATGTTGCCTTCATTCATATGCCGATCAGAACGGAGTCTTCTCCGGGAATCCGCCTGTGTCCCTGTCTATTGAGCCTTTGGCGCACACCGCCGCATCTCCCTCTTTTCCTCACTGTTAGCTGCGGCCAGGGCACCCTGTTCCTGTTCACTGCGCAAGGGTCCGGCAACCGGAGGATCTCTGGGGAGATAACTGCGGAAGAATCCACGGTGCCTGCACCAGTACTGTGCAAAAGCAGAAGGAACTCTTGACTATACTGGAGAGACTTTGCGTACACAAAAGGTCTGCATAAAAAGTGACATGAGGCAAGTCATTACGTTGCCTTTGTTCATATGCCGATCAGTCCAATAATGGTTAGGAAGACGATAACATAGACAGGTTAAGAACCACCGTTAGAATTGGTAAATAAACATGTAGTGTAAAACCAGATGAAACCACAGTTTAAAAACAAATACTCTCACAAACTGCTGCTGCGAGTTGCTATGTGTGTTGCCACGACCAGCGCCATCAACAAACCCTTATGGTACTGCTGTCGCCGAAAATCTCATAATTCAAGTTATTTTTCAATGGGTCAGGGAAGGTCAGCAAAAACTCCTCAGACCCACATGGGTAAAGTGGAGAGTGCACAATCATCAAGCTGGAACAAATCCTGTATCCCTTGGTCCCTGAAAAGGTCACGTTTTCAGGATAGATTATTGCTTTCTTGAAATGTAAGGCAGTGATCACAAAGAATGCAGAGCTCTTTGTAGTGCATGACACATACTGCATATGCTATCTCAACTATTGTCATTACATTTTGTACAATAATGGTCCCCAGATGATAAATCCTTTGATGATCCCTTCACTTTTCCTCAAGCATCATTTTGTATAGACATGGTTCCAAGATGATCCCAATGACCTCTTCTAATAACCCAACCTTTGCTCAACCACCCTTATCATGTCAGTGACGAAGACTAAAATGAAAGGACTTTTTCTACTTTAACTAGCTAATGGCATTACAAGCATGCTGTCTAATTGATATCACTTGATTTCATGGTTGTCTACAGAGAGCAAAGCGACACTACTTCAGCAAACTGAGAACATGCTGTCTAATTGATATCACTTGATTTCAAAAGCGACACTACTTATGCACGCACCAAACTGAGATGAAGCAGTGTGCAATTTGATTTTTTTTATGAGACATGGTCACAACTGTTGGAGCTAAATCCTGCTCCATTCTCAGGGTTCAGTCAACACAACCAAAGCCAACAAACCTTTAATCATGCAATGCTAATGACAAACGTTAATGCCAGAAATTTAACAACCATGCAACCCAACACCACTAAACAGACCCCCCCCCCCACAACACACACACACACACAAACAGATGCCAATAATACATTTAGAATTTTCATATGTGATGTACTCAGTTCTGATTAAGATAAGAGTTCTCTCTTTCTCTGTCTTCCATATCCTTGGAGCCTCAGTGAATAATTATTTGGGATGAGTACTATTGTAAAAATAATGCAAGCGCTCAAAACATTGCCTCATATGGACAGGTTTTTCCAGGCAATTTCCCACTGTCCCACATAGAGAAAACACACCTGCGATGGAGCAGTCCCAGAGGCATCACCCAGCTTTAAAGTACCAGTTTAAACTCTTACAATACAGTCTTCCTGGAGCTTTTGCAACCTAACATGATGAAAAAAAAGTAAATAAGGCAACCAGCTGGGAATCCGTGAGTCATAGCAAAGCACAGGTCTCAGAGCTGAATGAGGGCTTACATCCTAATCTGTCAAAGAGAGGAAGTGTGTATGTTTACACAGCCTTGGTGTGTAAATATATAAGTGAACGGTCCGTACTATACAGTAAACCATTTAATGGCATCTTCCCCTGTATGTCTTTGGTTAAGAGAGAAAAGAGGGGGGAAATAACAGATGACAGACGTAGAATAACAGGTCACTCTTATTATGAGTAATACAGCATACACAGTAGTGCATTTCCTTTTGCATCACATTTTCAAAATGAATTATGCTGTGCTTGGAGACAACTAATGATGATTTATTTGTCTCTAGCTAACAATTCCAGCATTCAATTTCCTTCTCTTGCATTTTTATCATTACTACACATGGTTGTTCTGTGCTGCTTAACTGTGCATTATTGCATCTGTCTGGCATAGTTTTCCTGATAGGGACTTGCACATCATTGCATTACATAAGATCAAAAATAATCAGCCATGCCAGCAAATGAGTAAACTGTTGACAGCTGGTCACAGACCACATGTTTTAGACAGGAATCGTTTGGAGTCAGCTGCAAGACCAGCTGTCTCTTAATTTGAAGCAGACTGAAGTGCTACTTCACTTTTGTGATGCTTTCAAGTGTTTGTTTTTCTTTTAGGGTTAAGACAAAAAATACCAGTAACTTTAAATCACAATTTATCTTAATAAAATAACATCACATTCACAATGGGTCCAAATCGCCTTCAACATTTGGACTGTTTTCAGTTTGAAAGGAATTCACTGGAACTCACATTAAACAGCGTCTGGTGATCCAGTGATCCAGGCTGCAACTCTAGCAACAATAAGTTACCCTTTTTCAAGACAAATTGTATTTTGTCAGTTTCAGCAGCAGGGTCAGGTCATAAATGAGGCTATTATTATTGGAATAATAGAGGGAGTTATGTTATTCATTTAATGATACCCCAATAACCATATTAGCTAAAATAGCTAATGGTTCCCTTATTTTGGCTTCTACTTTAGTTCACCCGTTTACAAATTTACCGACCCAAGAGATAAACATGAGAGTTAATGAAACCAAATTCAATGAATGGCCAATGGCCGGCCATGGAGTGGCTAAAAATACAAGCAGCATTTCCCCTTAATCAGATTGATTAAAGTGCTCCCTGGTTGAAGCCCTCCCCCTGAGCCATCTGGCAGATGAGTTTTCAGTGTGTCATTGGACTGCTATCCACACAGCTCACCTAAGCTGCCTCAGCACAGGTTAGCATGGTTTCAGTGACAGCTAATGTATGCAATACCAATAAATGGGCACACATTCATTTTTTTCACACTGCTGGGTAATGCTTACCCAATTCTAATGTTTTTCTTTCATGTAGAAACGATTACATATACATTATGAATGTTTAGAGGAGTAGTTTGACGCTTTGGGAAAGACATATTTGTTTTCATGACGAGGGTTAGATGAGAAGACAGATAACACTCATATCTCTATGCAGTGCAGTTACATGTCACAATATTTCTTAGGTGGGAGCAGGGACTTCCTGAAGTTGTGTCATCAAGATGCACAGTAACATGTTAATAAACAAGCTTCAGAGGTGCTGGTAGAATTTTTTCAACCATTGGACAGAGACAGGCTTTCTTTCTGTCTTTTGGCTAAGCTAAGCTTATCTGCTGCTGGTTTAGCATACATATATGAGAGTGGAATCAATCTTCTGAAATGACCCTAACTCTTGGCAAGTAAATGAGCATATTTCCCTAAAATGCTACTATTGCATTAACATGGACAATGGAATATTTTCAGATATTTTTTTAGGGGGTGGGACCATTCAAACCCTGATAGGAATCAAGCTATCTCATATCTTTTTAGGTCATCATAATTTGCTTGGAATGCTTTCAACTACCAGCTATGAAAAACAATTGCAAGTAGACCACCGCCATGGGCTACAAACCCCTCCCACCATCCTAGCTGACCCTCCAGCCCCAGATCCTCCGAGCCCTTATCACAACTACAGCTCATACTCAGCTTCAATGATCTCTTTCTTGTTTGCACCCATTGCAAATGTGAAATTAGCTCTGCTCTTGGAATGGTGTTGATTTAAGATTACATGCCCATGTTTTAAGTATACACATTGGAGGCACATATGGCTCACTTTAAAAGTAGATTGTAAACAAAGTTTAAAAAAAACACATTGCAAGAGAGTGAGCAAATGAGAAACACACATCCTCTCAATGTCATGTGCAAACCACATGACGAGTGCACTAAATGAGTACAAATATCTTTAATGTGGCAACTGTAATCTCTATAAGGCAGTAAAATAGTTAAAATGAAGACATAATGCCACTGACCGCTATTACAGGATTATGAGAGGGAGAATACTGTAGAGATGTTTTGTTTTTGTAATATTGTAAATCTCTATAATAGCTTTTAATATATTTCCAAGAAAAACCTCAGTAGCAGGAATAGTGATATATAAATTGTAAATTGCCTGTTATATCAAGTGTTTATATCATATCTGGCCATGCTCCTCAGAGATCAAAGTATTTATTTGTATTTTATTTTATTTTTTTGCCAGTCACACTAAACAACGTCATACCCTTTTAGTCATAGCCCATACACTGGTGCTGAATATGGTATAGTGACTAGCCACTCCATCACAATTGAGTTAGTTAAAGATAAAACTACCAGCAAGCACGTTATTGTCCTATTATTTCATAGTCCTATTTAAACATGAGCAAATTAGTATTGCCATCATTGTCATGTCTCAAACCTTGAGACAAAACCTCCATCTTCTCTGCCATTTTTCTTTAGTGGGTTATAGTGTTTCACTTTTAAGCGTTGAGGCTTTGTAACTGTAGCATTTAATAAATATACAGTATGGTTTCCATTTAAGTAACTGAAAAATGCATTTCTGTACCTGGGAGTTTAATCAATGGGTATGAGTTTGTTTCTCTACACTGGAAGTGGACACAATAAACAATATAGTGCAATATAATATAAAACATGTTAAAAACCCAGTTGAGGTTGGTGTTGAATGCTGGGGTAAAGGTTCTGACGTCATGCATGATATTGTGCTATCAAGTATCAAAGGTAATCCATAATGGAGCAACTAACAGTCAATAAATTACAACACACACAGACACAAATGGATGTTTTATGATATGAAGAAAGCAAGTCAGTGGCCTTTCCAGACTCTTTCATGTATTTCTAGTTTGTTTCCTTGTTTTCAGCTCAGAGTTCTTCTGTGGTTTGCCCAGACAAAGCGGCCATGAAAAGAACATGTAAACTGGAGTCCGTAGCCTGAGGCCCTTCCTATAGCTACTAGGGGGGATGATAAGCACATGACAGGGCCTACAGGAAGTTATCTGAAGTCATGCACTGTTTCCTAAAAGTTTATCAGTCTGTATTATAGTCTGCAATAGTTTTGCATTGTTTTCTTTTGTTATGGTCATTACCCAATCAGTGAGTTCATCGATCCTTTGGTTTTTTCACATAATTGGATCAATTGTGCTTTTATTGCATAGTCATGAAAGCATCTTGAGCCTTAGATAAGATTAGCATTCAGGTCAATGCAAATAGTTTTTTTTTTAAATTAAATTTGTGATTTTGACATTTGGCTGGGGATATATACATCAGTGATGATCATATAAATGTAATGGCTGTGTACTTAATAAAAATCATTGTTAAATACATAGATACGTAAATACATAGCTACAAACACACCTATGAAAATAAAACATCAATTATTAATTTGGAAATTACTTTGGAACATTGATGGACTCAGGACATAAACTACAATTTAGTACAGTGCACGGGAATACATCCATCAAAGAAAAAGTAAGTTGTGGATGGTCGTAGATCTCAACATAATTTTATTGCTAAGACTTGCTAAGAGTGATTATATTTATATGTATAGCCACTGTCACTGCAGTCCTGCCAATCTGTGCTGGCATATTAAATCAGATAAAAAGCAAAGTACACTTTACAGTAAGTTGTGGGCCAACTGGAATGAGGAGGGTATATCTCAGTTAAATCAGATCCCCGAGAGACTGTTCCTGCCCTGGCCATGTTATAGATGGCTACCATAAAGTGGGAATTTTGCTGACAAAAGCCCCTGGGTGCATATCATTCACACCCTGCCTTCAGACTGCAAGTGACAGCCTGTGTCATGCAGTTAATAAAATGCATACAGAGATGCATAAAAAGGCATACTGTAGTGTATATGCACACACATTTAACAAACCTATATGAGTACATCCTTATAGATATCTTTAAGATATCTACCTTGTCCTGGAAAAAAAATCAACAGGCGGCCTTCATTTGAAATAATCAATTTCGAAATTACACCATTATTTACTCTGTCCACAAACATTGCATGAACATATGCCTACGCAACCAAGAACACCACTGTGTGCAAACCTCTAAATAATACTTAAATTTTTTGTATGCACAACACTGTGCTATGCTGGCCTGATCACAGAGCTCCCTTGCTGCTTCACGGCCTACAAGCAAAGCCATCACACTGTGATTTCACCTAGTTTGGCAGTATCTCCCTGCATTTGGTGCCTCTTATCTCATCTTTTCTTAATCACTATGGCCTCTGTACTGTTTCATGTGTTCAAACAATTCATATTTCAAAAACTGCAATTTCCATATAAAATATGATTTGCAAGGGTAAAATTATTTTTAACAACAGACCAATGAAGTAAAAAAACTGATTGTATATAGTAAGTTTTATTACAGTATAAAACCAAAAACAGCAATATAAAATATAGTGTGAAAGTAAAAAATCATGGTTACTTCAGTGCCACAAAGCCCCACTGAAAGATTTAACTGTAACTAAACATGTATTTAGTATTTTGTAAATAACTCACTTGAGAGGGTGAACAGTTACATTGAAGACAGAAAGAGTAGCATTAAACACTATAAGCACTATAAAGTCATCTTCTTTTTGATACTTTTTCCTATGCTTGCAAAGTGTTTTTTTCAATCAAACTACAAAGTACGGCACTTTGATTTCTGTTTTTCCAGTTTCATGCATTTGAGCTACACAGAGAGAACTATAAAAATCACCTTCTCTACAACTGTAACGGCACTCTGAGCCAAACCATCAATCAGCAGGACTTACATCTCCGGAGTCAGATAGCAGATGCTTCTGAAGAGAGCTTGCCTCCCTAACAAACCTTTTCTTAGGCCCGATCCGGTCCGCCAAGTTGCCCATGATAACTCTGTGATGACCCTGATGCACTCCACTGATCAATAATCTCAGTGTCTCTCTTTGTTCTCTGCATTTTCCATTAACCTACACAACGCTTACTGCTCCCTCTCTTCCTGCGTCACTGACTTACACACACACACCCATGGCTCCATCAGACACCCCACCCCCCCCCCCAAACACACACTCTCCTTTCACGTGTAAATCTGGGTTAGATCAGTTCCTTTTTAAGCAAGTGCTAAAATAGGATGACTTCCAGTGATGGAGAAGGGCAGGAGAAGACAAAAGGAGGGGAGCGGACTGTGACAGTGTCAGGGATGGTGAGCCTAAGATAAGACTGAAATCATATAATTGCTCACAACTCGAGGAGAAACGAGGAAAGCATCTTTTAAGTAGCTCGTGAAAAATTCACTGTCAAAGAGACAATTACAGAAACACATGTTTACACTCCTTCAAAATTAAAAAAGTGGACAGCAAAAAAAATCCTGAATAAACTGACATGGTTGCAACATGAGACATGTAAAACATCCAATGCTTCCCTATGATGAGATCTTGTGGACAGGTGTATTGCATGATGACTGAGTCCATTGTATGTGGTGCTATGCAGCAATCGCATATGTTGCTATGTGGTCCCTTGTCAATCAGTGCAAATCTCCAATTTTGGTTCACATGCATATCGGTTAGTATCTGTGCATTATATACAGTACAGTATGTGCGTAAATGTTGTTTTAGTCGTGACAAGGCAGAAACAGGGTATTTATCAAAATAAATGGGTCTACAAGTCTTCCAGGCAAATGCCATGTTTATCTAGAAACGTGCAGTAAACAATAAGACAGTGTCCTAATTATCTGTGTGTGTGTGTGTGTGTGTGTGTGTGTGTGTGTGTGTGTGTGTGTGTGTGTTTGTGTGTGACCTTTTCACAGACAGGCCAGAAAGAGCAATTCAATTAGTCTATCACTCAACACACATTTCAGTAAACACAAACACACCCACAGCAGTAGCAGGGGAGAGGGCCAGGGTTACTCAAACATTTAAAACATGTCTTCATCGTCACTGATCTTTTCGTGTCTCATTCTCTTTCATCCCTCTTTTCATTCACATTACATATTCTTCTACTTCACACAACAATGTGCCCTACCACCAGGACCAGTCAACCACTCTGTCATCACTTAAAGATAAATGAGTACTGCAGTAGTTTAGCAGCTGCTCATGCAAAGAGAGTGCTTTCATTGATTATTTGCTAAAGTATCATAATATTTTTTAACTATATAGCATTAAGAAAAGTGGTTCATGGCAAATATATGATATTATATATCTTATACAACAGTGAGAGATGGGAGCTATAGTTTGAGCGAACTGCATTCAGCATTTCATTGTGGCTACTGTGCCCTGCGGTGAAATTACCGGTGACAGGTGTATCAACTATAATAGATGACTGCACATTTTGTTTGTGTGGGGGCATCTGACACAACAGATGAAGGAATGAGGCTGAACTAAGCACACACACAAATACACACAGACACACACACACACACAATATATATTTGATATATATATTATATATCTTCTTGTCCTCTGTCATATATTCTGCACTACTTTGGTATTTTTGGAGCATCTTGTTTTGCTAGAGAACCAATAGGTCTTTTTAAGCCTAAGGGGTCAAACTGTCAGTGGACCCTACGCTATGAGTGTGATCTGCAACTGTGAGAATGACTTTTTCATATGACATTTATGCTACAAGGAGCAAAGAGCTTCCCAGAGAAAACACAAATAATACTTACAATATAACCAATTCAGTGAGATACAGTACATGAAGAAATATGATAACATAACAACCCGAGCCACCCAACCATTCTAGCAGACCTTTTCTTGTGTAAAATAAAATCCCAAATCTGCCTTTAATAACTCAGTCAAACTCTCCTCCTTTCTCTACAATGCTGTCTTATGTAAGAGTTTCTATTTATATATGTTACCTAATTGAATAGACTGAATAATATTGGAGCTGTTTTCCTTCCTCTTTTCCAGCCTGGTGGGACAGATATTAGGCTTCTCTCATTCTGTCTGGAATTTCTGAAAAATGGCCCTTTAATAGATTCATAAGCTGCTAATGAGGTTATGCAGCACATTTCAAAGCAAAAAATAGTGTGACCAGTGTGTGTGTATGTGTGTGTGTGTGTGTGTGTGTAGTTGTGTGTGTGTGTGGGTGTGGGTGTGTGTGTGTGTGCGTAGCAGGAGGGGTTATATAGTTGCTCAGTGAAAAGTTATCCATATGAGCAGACATTTGCAGCCGCAACAAATTGCAGATGAGTCACAGTGGCTAGATGGAAGAAAAAAAGAAAGAAAGAAAGCAGCCCTTTCAGCTACCAAGTATCTTCAGCTTACATTTTAAAACACTTCTGAGACACTCAATCTTCAGTTTAAGTGAGGAATGTTGAAAAGAAATGAAATGGTTTACAATTCACCAAAAAGAAAGATTGCCTTGTTTGATTTGTTTGTGTAGGAAATGGACGAGCCAAGTTCCACAGATTCACAAGATATGTATTTTTAGTTGGGTGTTATACAGTTCATGGTTACAGTTTTCATTGTCAAGTGTCAAGGAGGTTACAAACTGGAATTTGTCTTGTCCAAAATTACTTGTGTACATGCAAATTCAAAGGATTGTTATCAAGGCCAATCCAAACATATTTAAATTGATTGATCAGTATCAACAAAAATATAGCTGGTCACAATGTGACCTTTCCTTTACCTGGACCTTTACTGTGTTTTGTCCACCTCAGCCTGCTAGTGAGGCAACATGCTACTCCTTTATGACAGCGGGGCTCCACGCTGCGAGCATATTACATCATACCACTTGGGTGGGGTTCAATTTTGGATCCGGTCTCTAAAAACAAACATTTTAAAGCAAGTAGCTTGTTGTTATTCTTTTAATATCTGGTGTTCCTTATCTCATTTTTGGGTTGTTGCTACAGGTTGGGAATATTAATCAAGCTACCTTTTCCACCTTTTTGGCCAACAAAATACAGATCGTAAGATACTGAAAGCTAAATCTAGTTTTAATTGTTAAGGGATTCAAATGAATTCAGATCCTATGAATGGAAAATCCGGATTAGTCTGGCTGATGTGACAATGGTAGGGTCTCCAGACACAGAACATAATGGTTTATTGGCATTTCTTTAAACCAATTACAATCGTTATAAGTGGTGCTAAGTGCTGAACAGAGACACGGTGCCGCTTCAAAATAGCCTCGGAAGGAACTAGTTAACATGTCAACGTGTGAACCTCAGCACCTTTAATGTCATTTTTTTGTTTGTAAAGTGACCTTGGGTGTCATGAAAGGCGCTTTAAATAAAATGTATATTACAAAAACTTCCCTAGTGTTGCTTTAACCATGGTCCTCATAAATCCACCGGAGTTTAGAATGCCAACACAAAAAAAAGGTAAGGTCATGGACATCCGGACGAATTTCCAGTGGAAACGGAGCAATCCCGGATGTGGAACGTCAAGGGTATAGACTATAAAATAAGATTGAGAGAGCATGTAAAAAGATGAAAGAAAGCGATGAGTAGAAGTGATGAAAACATAATGTATGGCAACAATAAAAGCATGAAGAAAGCTGCAGTTTCATTCCCTCTCTGCACACTTCTCAAGTTTAAAAATGCTAAATGTAATCAAAGGGGCACAGAAAGCGGCAACAAAAAAGGAAGGCATCTGAAGAGATGGGGAAAGGACACCACCACCTACCAAACATGCTCAATAACTACAGCAAAGGTTCCGGGAAAAGAGAAAACTTCAAGACAGGAAAACAGTCAATCAGGTTTCAAAACCATGAGATTATGTCAGAGTGTCTTTGAGATAATTATCACATCCTTAGGTGTTATTGCAGATGACATTTATATTGTTTCATGTACTGAATACTACTATCCCATGGTCACATTTGGTGTTTTACTCATGTGAACATGTCACAACTAATATTCCTTTTAATTAAGGATTATTTTAATATATTGTAATATATCAAATACTTTTTGGAAATATCTTTTCACTGTATATTTCAGCATCTCTCCTTGTGATTTATATATACAAATATAAAAAATGCATGTTGTGTGTGTGTGACAGGTCTGAGATGGAGTCAGAAAGACACAGAGAAAAAAAACATTTCCATTAGAGCTTTGTGCTAATCCTTGATTCTTCCCTGTAATGTCATTTTCATCAGAATCAATAGCCCCTCTGGCTCACAAAAAAATAGGCTGTTACATTAGACCCTCTTTTTCCTTCAAACACTTAAAAGCCTTTCTCTTACCTCCGTCATGTGAATAAGGTAGAATCTCAGTTCTTCAGCATAATCTGTAAGACAAAAAAACAAAGACTTTAATTTGTCCACGCACTTCCTTCTTGTACATAATGCAACGTCTTTGATTGTTCAATTATGATTTTGCCAAAATACTTTTATTGATGGAGGCTTTTACTTTAGGTCAGTCTTAAAGGCGCTCTGTGAGACAGGCCTGTGCGTCTAGAGTCAAGATAAATGGTTTTAATTGAGTGACCCCCCCAGACACACACACACACACAAACTCAAACACACACCCACACAATCATACAACAATATGTCTTGGTGATGTTTCATTTTATTTTAAGTAAGTGCACACACAAGCCAACATTCTGACTGACTGGCAATCCTGTCCAATGTTCTATATCACACAGAGGAGCCGCTTGGCCCTGCCCTGAGGTTTAACATGATTAAATGTCCTAGAAAGACAAGACAAGGATCATCCATTCAAACCTACATACCTCATCCATATCATTCCTTCTACCTCACATTGGTATAGAAGAGCATTTATCTACTGTACCTATGTCCATTAAACTCACGAGTTACAATGCATTAGTTAGTTAGTGTATTGCAAGATGGTGCATTGAAAACTTGGCTTCATGTTCATTACTCACAACAAGAAGATAAAAAGTTGTCTGGGCCCTTAATAATACTCAATCAATATATAATTCAGGATGCTCCACCATGAAAGTCTGATGGGGCAAAGCACAATGACCAATTTATTTTCCAATTTATTTACCAATTTAATTTCATAATGTGTTAGCTAATGTACAGTAGTTTGTCATAAATGTACATTAAAGTGCAAGAAAAACAATTCAGATACTAAGTACATTAATTGAGGCCGTTGGGGTTGTCCGCCTAATCCCAGCTGGCTGGCCTAAATACCGCAAGACGGCAGCCTCCACAGGCAGCTCTTTGACTCGTTCCTTTTGCTGGATGTTATGAAGGTCTCCATGAGGTCAGTTGAACAAAAAGGGTTTATTTTTAACCAACGCCAGAGGTCACTGTTGGATATCTTTTTGTTTCCAAAACCTAGCAGAGGGCTGTCATACAGCATAGTAATGTATGAGGGGCTTTTTTTTAGACTGAATTATTTTTTTCCTACTCTTTTTATATATATTTATATATTTAAAAATACACATTTACATACTTTATCTGAAAAGCTTTAATCTCAAGTGTTTTTGATAGCATTGGTCTACTACCTATACCTAACTATGGAGTAGTAGCTGTCAAAAGGCTTAATAAGGTCATGCACAATGATCATTTTTGCATTAACACATGGTTATTTTGTTTTTTTGTGTGTTCGATACCACATTTAATGTTTCCCACACTCCTTTGCCTGGTATATGGGTGACAAGAATGCAGAAAAGCCCATGTTTTGAACTATTACTGTGTCATTACGCACGCACGCGCACACACACGTCAAACACACACAAACACACGTCAAACACACCCTTGCTGAAACAAACGCAGTCCCCCGGCGCCTCTTTCCTGAGTAACGCTGCAGAAGCGAAATAACAATGACAGGCAGCAGGGTGGAGATGTGTGTGTGTGTGTGTGTGTGTGTGTGTGTGTGTGTGTGTGTGTGTGTGTGTGCCTCATGAAACACACAGGCACAGAGACACACAAACCCTACTGAATCCCCCACCCTGGTGATCTCCAATTGTTTAGGTGAAAAGTGGAGGTCAGAAGTGGCCCAGAGGAGACCAGCTGTGTCTGTAGGGAGGGCAGAGCAGCTCAGGCCACTGTGTTTCAGAGGGCTGTATTTGGAATCCATGCTTGTGCTGGAGTGTCCATTGGCTGTTTTCTCATCAAGAACTTCTACAACTTATTTTTTTACCCAAGAAAGAGTAAAACAAAATTGTTGATGGCAAAAAATTTGAAGAAAGGTGAAAGATGAATAAAGTGACAAATGAATTTATCCATCCATCCATCTTCGTCCGCTTATCCGGTATCGGGTCACGGGTCACTGGGAGAGCAGTTCCAGCAGGGGACGCCAAACTTCCCTTTCCCTTGCCACATTAACCAGCTCCAACTGGGGGATCCTGAGGCATTCCCAGGCCAGGTTGGAGATATAATCTCTCCACCTAGTCCTGGGTCTTCCCCAAGGCCTCCTCCCAGCTGGACGTGCCTGAAACACCTCCCTAGGGAGGCGCCCAGGAGGCATCCTTACCAGATTTCATGACCATTGGTGAGGGTAGGAACGAAAACTGACCGGTAGATCGAGAGCTTTCCCTTCTGGTTCAGCTCTCTTCTCGTCACAACGGTGCAAAAAATTTAATGCAATACCATACCCCCTGCGCCGATTCTCCGACCAATCTCCAACTCCATTGTCCCCTCATTCACGAACAAGACCCCAAGGTATTTAAACTCCTTCACTTGGGGTAAGGACTCATTCTCTACCTGAAGAAGGCACTCCATCGATTTCCTGCTGAGAACCATGGCCTCAGATTTAGAGGTGCTGATCCTCATCCCAGCCGCTTCACACTCGGCTGCGAACCGATCCAGTGAGTGCTGAAGGTCACAGGCCAATGATGCCATCAGGACCACATCATCCACAAAAAGCAGCGATGAGATCCCCAGCCTATCGAACTGCAACCACTCCCCACCCCGACAACGCCTCAATATCCTGTCCATAAATACTACAAACAGGATTGGTGACAAAGTACAGCTCTGGCGGAGGCCAACCCTCACCTGAAACGAGTCTGACTTACTGCTGAGAACCCGGACACAGCTCTCGCTTTGGTCATATAGAGATTGGATGGCCCTGAGAAATGACCCCCTCACCCATACTCCCGCAGCACCTCCCACAGTGTCTCCCGGGGGACCCAGTCACACAACACATGTAGACAGGTTGGGCATACTCCCAGGCTCCTTCCAGGATCCTTGCAAGAGTGAAGATCTGATCCATTGTTCCACGACCAGGACAGAATTCGCATTGCTCCTCTTCTACCCGAGGTTTGACTATCGGCTGAACCCTCTTTTCCAGCACTTTACCAGGGAGGCTGAGAAGTGTGACACCCCTGTAATTGGCATGTACATCCTCTGGTCCCCCTTTTTGAAGAGGGAAACCACCACCCCAGTCTGCCACTCCCTAGGCACCATCCCAAACCTCCACGCAATGTTGAAGAAGCGTGTCAAAAAAGACAGCCCCTCCACACCCAGCACTCTCAGTATTTCTGGACTGATCTCATCAATCCCTGGGGCTTTGCCACTGTGGAGTTGTTTGACTACCTCAGCGACTTCCACCAGGGAAACTGACAACAATCCCCCATCATCGTCCTGCTCTGCCTCTACCAAGTTAGCTGGATTTAGGAGTTCCTCAAAGTGCTCCTTTCAAAGCCCTATTACCTCCTCAGTTGAGGTCAACAGGATCCCATCCTTACTGTACACAGCTTGGATGGTTCCCCGCTTCCCCCTCCTGAGTTGGCGAACAGTTTTCAAGAAGCACCTTGGTGCCGACCAAATGTCCTTCTCCATGTCTTCTCTGAACTTCTCCCACACCCGCTGCTTTGCCTCTTTCACGGCAGAGGCTGCAGCCCTTCGGGCCCTTCGGTACCTTGCAACTGCTTCTTGATCCCTCCGGGATAGCATATCCCGGAAAGACTTTCTTCAGTTGGATGGCTTCCCTGACCACCTGTATCCACCAGGGTGTTAGTGGGTTACCGCCCCTTGAGGCACTTAAGACCCTAAGACCACAGCTTTCCACCGCAGCTTCAGCAATGGAAACTTTGAACATTGTCCACTCCGGTTCAATGCCCCCAGCCTCCACAGGCATGCGTTTGGGCTTACCAGGTCTGTCCAGAGTCTTCCGCCATCCCCTGACCCAACTCACCACCAGATGGTATCCAGTTGACAGCTCCGCCTCTCTCTTCACCCAAGTGTCCAAAACATATGGTCTCCGATCAGATGAATCAATTATAAAATCAATCACTGACCTTCTGCCTAGGGTGCTCTGGTACCAAGTACACTTATGAGCATCCCTATGGGTGAAAATGGTGTTTGATATAGACAATCCATTCCTAGCACAGAAGTCCAACAACAGACAATTGAGGTTCAGGCCCACCCCTCAACTGGAAGAGTCAAACCTATTAATCACTCAAACCACTATTTACTTGATTGTGTGACCTTAATTTCCAATCAATGATCTCGGAGCCACAGTCATTGCCCCCCTACACTCACACTGACTCTAAACACTATGCTGCCATTAAAGTCGTTATTCTGGGGGACAGAACAGACAATCTCCTCTCAACAACATCCTGTTATATTGCCAAATAAACCCTATAATCCTGATAATCTACCCTACTATTAAATTATAATATTAAAGCTTTTGACACTCTTGCGTCACACATGTTGGACATGTTTTGTGGTTTATGTCCTGCTCAGCATAATCAACTGACAGTCAGCTGGAGGAGAGAGTGACTTGTTACTGTTACTGACCCACTTTTCAGCATTATGGGTCTAAGGGTATAAGTGTAACCCCTCTCCTATGGCCCTGTTTCAAGCATTAGTCCTAATGTTGCCTCTGTCCCTGCCCACCCCTTTAAACACAGATATTTACAGTCAGTCCTATTTATTTGACTTGCCCGGGCTTTGTGCGGCCCGAATGGAAAAGTTATTCTCTTAATATTGCTGGAGGAGATGGCTGTTTACAATGAGGTGAAATAAAAAGACAAAGCAACAGGAACTTGGGCAGTCTTTTCCTAAATATCCTCTGGTTAAGCTTGACTGAAAATATCACTGTAACCGTAGTACTGTATGTTTATTTCTAGTTGTGCAATTTGCGTGTTTAATTTGTAACACTTCCTTTTTTAATTTTGTGTTGAACTGTAAAAGGTTATATGGTAACAGATAAGATAGTTTGAAGATGTATTTACATATTGCAGTTTTGCTAATGTCTTTTTGGTCTTTCAAGAAATGTTTTGATGTACTAACCTGAATTTATAGATCTTAAAGATCTTTGACATCTCAAAATAACAAAATTTCACAGTTTGGTGACAAGTACAAAAATTGGCCTACATACCGTCCTGGAGCCTCAGCTGTCGAAGGAACAGGGGACTCTGAAGGACATTACATCTGCCTGGTTCATCTTCTCTTGTCACAAGCATTAGGTCACTGTAGACAAACACTGTAACCTGTAAAATCAGAGGTGCAAAGACAGGGAAGGTAGAAAAAAATTATGAATTTCATACTTCATTCTCACATTGTCTCACCAGGACTTTACATCTTAAAGTTGTGACATCTCACCAACACACAATCCAGTGAGACGCACATAACACCACATTGCACTTAAGTCTCACCTATTTAAAAACATCCCTAACTCCCCTCCCCCAACTCATGTCCTAGCACAGGAAATGCAGTTTTTGTGTTTTATAGCCATATACACATGCTTTTGACCTATTGAATGTTATCCCTGTGCTTCAATCATAAACATCTCTTTTGTATAGTTTCACCCACTAGTAAATAACTCAATAGCTGCCTGAACAAAAATGAGAATTTATATAATTGCTTTTTATTCAGACTTGGAATTATTCACTTTAGTGTTGATGCTTGTACTAGTAAGTCATAAACATCCATAGTATTGTATCACTGTAGGTTTCAAATTAGGTCAGATTTAAAAGACTTCAATACGGCTCAGTTTCTACAGAAAAAAGGTATTAGCTATTATTATACATTATATTATATATTTTATTATTATAATCCCATTACCGACAATTCATTTCAGCTGGCTTACAATTCATTCTGTCACAATAGATGGCTGTTATATAATAAAACTTGAATTTTGATCATTTAATGTCTGTCTGCTTTTGTAGCCTTGGTGATACTGTATCTTCCCACACCTCCTTCAAACTCAAGACCCTAATCTTATTTGCTGTACCCCAAATATCACCCGTCATAGTCTAAGAAATTATTAATGTATATTCATTGTTTAACCATATTACATACACACTCCCAAACTACTCACAGACAAACTAGAAACCACTTTGTGGATTTGCCCAAAAGTAGTGCAACACGTCGTGACAGCCCAGGACTGGCTTTATGCTTCTGCAGTGGTTAAGTGAGAAAATCAGGCCAGTGAAGCATTATAATGAAAGTGAAGAAAGAAACAAAGCATGAAGAATAAAGACAAATAAGTAGATGATTTTTTTTTAAAACCTAGATGCATGTGTGAAAGTTCCTTTTGCAAGTTTGTGCTTCCATGCCACATGACAGGCATATGATGTAATCACTGTAGATAGGTTTCAAGACAATGCTTTTGGTTTGGTTGCTTCTTCTGAAGGGGGAGAAAGAAGTGAGGGTATTTCAGATGTAGCCATAATGTGGTAAACGTGTGTGTGTTTGTGTGGGTGTGAGTGGGTGGAAGGGGATGTACCGTAAGTTAGAGTAAAAAACAAAGACAAAGCAATTGAGAGGCAAGCAGCAAAGAGTTTTCATACAAAGCAACACATATTTTACATGCACTAATACCTATTGTTCAAATGTGTATAAAAATTGCACAAACAATCGGTGTTACTCTGTCTCTAACTGATTCTCTCTAAGTATTCCAACAACAATTATATGCCCATCCTAAAATAAATTCTAAATTTGTCAAGCCAAACAATCGATAATGTGTCTGATTGAGTGAGCTTGGTCTTGTTTACATCTAACAAGACAACATAATATTTAAACATAATTGCTGTATGTTTCCTGTACCCAATGTCCTGTTTTATCTTTATCCTTTGTTGGATAGTTGAATTCACTAAAAGTCTATTTAGTCCCAATGTCCCTTTGGATTAAATCAAATTAGTGCAGTAATGTGCTTATTATTTTTGTTCAAATATTATAATGAAAGTGGAACTGTACATGTTTGTGTGAACAATAGAGTTTGTGTGTGTTGACTCCGGGGCAGACTTACAAAACTGTGGTGAGTAAAAGCTGAAACAATACATTAAAAACAGCCCGTATAGCCTGTATAAAGCAGTGGAGAGAAACTCCCTCCTGACAAACACAGACTGTTAAATATTTGTTTTATGACTGACCCCAGAGTCAGATTACCTTCCATGCCAACAGTCACTGCACTTCACTGCACTGCACAGAAAAGATTATCTGACAGGGCTAATTAAAGGACTGCGGCAAGAGCTTACTTTGTTAAAATAATACTCTTTTCCTCTTCCTTTTCTCTTTCCAAATACACATAGACTTTTGTTAACATGTTTCTTCTTAAAAACATAACAATGACATAACAGACAGGATTCCATCATTCAAAACACTGATTCCTATAACCTCAAATTTCAGAAACATATCCACCTGTCATTCACCTAGAGTTATCATTTTGTTCTGGTGTACAGTAATTAATAGTTTCTTTAAAGAAAAATGTTTTACATGTTAAACCCTACAAGCTCATAAAACATTCCAACTTCTTTTGATGAGTTTTTCTGACACCTGCAACATTGAAGTACTTGTTACAGAATACAAATCTATAGAGAAGCATCACTTTTGTTACAAATGTATTACATATGTCCCACATTTACTTGTACCAAATACTTTTATATATTGCAGAATATCATGGTTAGGTGAGATTAATATGTTGTAAAAGAATCATTAAAATTACTGTAAGAGCTAGTTTCTTTTGATATATAAAACATAATTTCTCTGTCAGTCCGATCTTTGGCACTCTATCACACTATCAATTATTAATTTTCCTCAAATCATGTGGGTCTGAATCTTCAGAGCAATTACAAATTCTTCAGAGATGTTCAGACATCTCCTCTCTTATTCCTCCTCTCAGTCTATTGCTCTATACTTGTTCTCCCTTTCCATATAGATATATAACTCGAAAACACACACACGTTTTGAATAAAGATGTGTATTGGGGCAATGGAATGTCACTTCCAGTTTGGCAAAAAAAAAAAAAGCACATAACTTGTTGTGACAAACCAACAAAATGTTTGCCACTAGTCTGTTTGTCTCCTGCAATCTTTAGAGGCTGGAGAGAAGAGGGCCTCAAACTTTCTGTATCAATCAAATTATTAAACTCTTTGAAAGAGGAGAGAGAAAATAGCCTTTTTCTCTTTCCTCAGGTCAGCAAGATCCAATGCTGTCTTCTAAGTGCCATTGGGTTTTCTTCAAATTAGTTTTAGATCATAACATGCATTACGTTTTAAGATGTTCTATGGTCAACAACTGAAATTCCTGTGCAGAATAGTAAACTGAAATAAGAGCTACAAAATGGAGCTCTTTTACACAAAGTGAACACGCTCACATATATTTTTAATATATATTGAAATGACTATCCATGCATATACTCACATACAAGACGAAGATATAAACAATTTAACGTTAACATCTTTGAAACACTGATGCCGCTTACCTTAAGAGAGTGGTGCTTGCTCTCATGTAGTATCATCTCCTCAGACAGGATGAGAGCTCGGCTGCACAGGTCAAGAGGCTGAACAACAAAATATTGAACAGACAGATTAGGAAACACATTATGGACATAATTTTGAGGCTCATTTACTGACAATTAACATCTTTAATCAGAGATTTATCAATGACCACAAGGGCGTATTACTTGCATTATTACCCTTAGTCTCATTGTCAAACTTATAAATATATACACTTTTCTCATGATAAAAATCAAGGATTATATTATTTGTTACTGATTAGTAAAATTAAACAAAAGGTTGCAGTACCAAATCCATTTTTCCTCCCAAATCCAAACGATCTGCTAAACAGTAAGCCTTCTTTCTACTGTGGGAAACACAACTGAAACTGATTGTATGAAGACAGAAAGCTTTAACTGTGAGGCAATACGTGTGGTCTGAGTATGACAAGACACTGACACTTAAAAAGAACCAGTACAGCAACGTGGGAGGAGGAGACTTCCTCTCAAGTCCAGGGTGGGCCAATTCAATATGCATGTGTAACATTTGCCTACTGTCTGAAGTAGGGTCAGGGTTGTATGTTTCTGTATGAATTAACAGGAAGTACCACCAATGTCTCTGCATTTTTTAATGGGAAATGGCTTGAAGGCCCTAAGATACCATCAAAATTTTAAATATTGCAGTAGGTGCAAGTATCATATAACAACAATATTATCCCAAAATGGTCTTCTTTGGTTATTTAATCACATTTTCCACACAATATTAATTGTACATGTAACAACTTTGTACTGCATGTACAGATGCAAAAATGAGACCATTTTATTTCGCAGTGACTCATGACTCATAACTTGCTTTCTAATTTGGACTGTTCCCCCTTTAGAAAAATACAAATATCATGAAGAATGTATATGTAATATTTATTTTCTGCACAACTAAATTTACAAGAACATCAATAAAAACTAAAAAATACTCAAAACAAGCCCTTTCATGTGATCAATACACTTCCTCGTTTTCTTGTACTGTTTATAAAATATATGTTAGGTAAATAACCACAAAGTGATGTAGCCTAAAGACAGAAACTCAAAAAATACAGCTTATCTAAAATATGTAATAGAGGCGTCAATGTGTGACTTGAAAAATACAAAATGCTCAAACAAAAAGGTCAATATATTTGACTGCAAATCTCAAATGCCTACTTCCTTTTGACCCAAATGTGCTGTGAAAAACCATCAGATCTAGAATGATACCATCTTTTGCACCATTGCAACTGGATTCCCCTGTTTTACCAGTGAAGACTGGTTTTCACAGCATCATGGTGACCTTGTGGTCTTAGATGCTTACCACAAAAAAGGCTACAGTATGTCCGGCCCAGCCTTCCCATGTCATCCCCCTCTTGCTCCCTACATACCCCGTCTGTCTTTTTAGATTAAAATGTATGTAATGTAAACAATGTCCATTCAATATGAAACTACAACCAAAAGACAGTTAGCTTAGCTTAGCATACACCTTGGAACAGAGGGAAATAGCTAGTCTGACTCTCTCCAAAATTGACTTACCTGAACAAAGATGGGAAAGATAAGGATCTTGGGTGCCACTTTGACATATCCGTAGTTGCCATGTGGAGTGTGTGAGCGGACAATGGTACAGTTCTGGTAATTAGCAAAATTGGAATTCTGCTGTTGGTAGTTGGGTACACCAATGTTAGTGGAGGTGGATGCCGTCTTTGTTGTCTTGGAGTTGTTAGACCGGCGCAGGAAGCCAGTACGGCTGGAGAGACCCCCACCACCTCCTCCACCACCACCACCTCCACTAATAATACCTCCAGAAAAAGCACCCCCACCACTACCCTGGGTCTGTGAACCAGAGGCCTGCCGTGTGGGATATAACCTGGCAGCTGTGGGAGAAGAAGGAGGTGAAGCATGTCTGGGTAAAGACAGAGATTACATAGAATGTCTGAATCTACTTGTGGAGTGTCAGTAAGCCTTACTTTCATTAAGCTCACAGAGATCTTAAACAGTTAGACATTTTGGGAAACACGCTCATTTGTTTTCATGCGGAGTTAGACAGAAATAGATACCACTATTATATCTGTATGCTAATATGAAGATGGAGCTAGGAGATGTTAAGCTTAGTTTAGCATAAGTACTGCAAACAAGCTTAGCCTGGCTTTGTGGAACGGTAACAAAATCTACCTGCCAACACCTCTCCAGCTCATTTATTAACATGTTACATGTTGTTTGTCTAATCCGTACAAAAAGTAGACCAACAAACTGGTTTTACTTTGACTGTAGCTGGTCGACTGCTGGCTCGCCATGAAAGAGTCAGAGACCTAACCAAGGGTCAGCTCCAATTGCTTTTAACCTACATGTGTTGCTAAAAAAACATTAGTGTTTTCAGTCACCAAAGTAAAATACTGGAGCCTGATAGTGCTCCACAGTGTTGGACAAGACAGAGGATACATTTTTTGATATTTTCAGCTGTTATATTGGTCAGATTCCAGAAAAAAAAACACAGTAAGCATGAAACGGGTAATTAAGTGTTCTACGAAAGCAGTAAAGTAATTTAGGAGAAAAGGTTTTAAACTGTGAGCATTGAAGGTATTTAACATTCACTGTATTTCTAAGTTCAGTTTAATTTGAGCCTATTTCAGGGTGCCAAATGTCAAGTGCATTTAAATCGTATTCATTGAAAATAACAATAACCTGTAATGCGTAGTCAAACACTAACACTGGTCATAAAAAGCCAACTAAACAAAAAGCAAAAATACCTAACATTGTTCACTCTGGCCTTTGACAAAATGCTAGGACATGTGAATGTCTTACCTAATGTTCCATGGTTGTCTTGGTAAACAGGCCTCAAGATCTGAAAGCAGAATAATATTAAATTACATTAATATTAAATAGGCTTGTTTCAGCATAATGAAAACTATCTAAACTAGCCTAGTCTGGAATAATGCCAAAATACATATTAAAACAATGACATAAGATAAAGTATGTCTCTCAGTATGTTTATTACTGAATTGATACGTCAGTATATTAATAGTCCTTAGCCAAGCATAGGACCAAGCAGGACAAGATCATGTGTAGTTTCTTACATGACTTTGTATTTAGTGTCTAGGACCCAGCAAAACCCATTTAAAAGGGGCTGGACTCATGCAGTAATGGTTTCTACGTGTCATAACAAATTACTATCAAATGAGAAAGTAAAGATAGAAAGCTGACACTACATCACGTTTTTCAAATTAATACAGTAGGTGAGCTACGAAATCACTAAATGTTTAAAACATATCATTAGCTTGCTTTTCTGCCAGTTTCTCATGATAATTATTTCTGTAATGTGGGATTTCCAAGCTCTTTGTTTGTGAACTAGAGTATTGTGTCGGTGTGATATGTCACCAACATGACCCATTTCCACAGGGCTTTCAGTATATTTAGCCTGTGATGGTCACCACAAAGTCTCACCAAATCCTTGCCTCCTCTTTTGTTTGGAATATAAATTGAGGCTGAATGAAAGGGAATGTTTGTTCATCATGTTGGCATGTACCTCTAATCTTTTTCCAGACCACTGTACACTCTTTCACTATTTCCTTCTAAAAAAACAATAGCATCTTATATTTCAGACTGCTCATTACAACCTCTTTGGACATGCTTAACCTAAAAAGCATTTACAAATGAAGATGGCCACTACATGAGGCACACATAGACACACAAACATAACACGCACACAACTCCAAGTTACAAACATACACTAAGGAAGATATTGGGAAATAAGACACTTTACCTATTAACTCTACTTCTGACAGCAAAAAGATTGAGTTTGTTAAAGCCAACTATTTTAGACATTGTAGACTCAACCTAGATTGTAATCAATAACAGACAGGTCTTGAATAACCCTCCTGGGTCAAATTTGATCCCTTTAAAAAATGTCTATATCTAAAATATGGGTTTCTTTTTAACCAAACTACCATAATAAAATTGGATTGGATTCCTTACAACGCTCTTTGCAAATATAATTGACCACTTTCATTCCTGATGAAACTCATCTGTACATTCCTCTGATCTCAACTAGTAGTCAAAATAATTCATAATTTCAGTTTTTTAGTTTTTTAAATATTAGGTATAATTCTATATAAATGAGGGTTATTGACCATGAATTCCAAAAAGTAGTGTACAACTAGTGGTAGTAAGGTAGTGTTAGTGAAAACTAAAAAAAAGTCTGAAAAAGGGACGGAAATGTCACATTTTTGTCTGTTTTTTAACCCGCGGGAAGACAACACAAGGGATAAACACATCTTGAATCCTTTGGTTCAACATGTTTGTTAGCCTGAGGTGGTTAATGGGTTAGTATCGTATTAGTATTAGTATCGTTTGCTGAGGAATTCAGTTCAGTCTTTTTGATTTAATGAGTTTGCTTTATTTTGTTGTTTTTTTATGATCAAAGACTTTCCCTCATATACATGGTGTCACTGGATGAAAAGTACATGCTATATAAAATGTCATATACATGTCATACTGTGCATGTACGTGCATGCTATACTGAAACTCCATATTGTTAAATTAACCATTAATGGAATATGTGAATTTTCATCAGGTTCTATTTTTGTAGAAGTGTCTCTCTTTCTTAAATGCCAGAGCTATTTATTTTGTAAATGTGGGATAAATTATGTCAGATACATATGAATTGTTTTCTTATTATGAACTGTGCTTAATTCGTAGAATATAATGAAAAAAATATTGCCAAACCTTCACATAGTACAGGCATACAGTATATTATTTACAACTACATATTATATAGAATGTTGTTGTCTGCTCTTGTTTTTCAGTCTGTTACCCCATATCTACATTAGACCGACCTTTATGAAGTGCATGCAGTGTGTTCACATGTCACAACATGTCTTAAAGCACAAATCAGTGAGACGGCTGTAACCCAAATGGCCGAGACATACTGTATATACAGTCCTTCTATCTATCAGCACCAGGGAGAAAAGGTAAGGAGACATATCTAGGATGAGCCACCATATGACCGTGGTGAGGATGGGGAGGACGAAGAAGATGATGAAGATGCAGTCCACCACCAGTTTGCGGTACCTGGCTTCCAGGGTTGATGGGGGCAAGGATGATGTAGTTGTCCCCATTGGATGCCTTCACCCTGGTCCCTTTCAGTGTGGCAGTGTGAGGGTGGTGGAGGTGTCGCGGTTTTCCATCCAGCTCCTCGGCTGACCCTCCCTGGGCCCCCCAGCCCAGGGTACCTGCACCTATGCCACTACTATTTCCAGGATCTGAGCCGTTGACCAGCAGCCTGCGGGTGGCGCTGGCACGATGGTGGGCTGGGAGAGGCGGCACAGCTGGAGGGGTTTTGCTAGTTCCAACATCTGGTGCACGCCTGCGAGTGGGGGGTGAGGGGGCATCATAGTTTGAGGTGGCTGGCTTGTAGGAGGGCCGATGGATGAGGCCCTCAAAATTAGGCTTAGCTGAAGGGCCTGTGCGCCACACCACCAGTATAATTTCATTGGCACTGTTTCTACAATGAGAAAAAAAGATAATGAGTGTAAATTCTAAGTACTGCAAATCTATCAATCAACTGTACATGTTTCTGTTAATCACCATGATCAATCATTTCAAGAAGAATTTAAAAAAAAGGGTATCAAAGGATATCAAACTAACCCAAATTATGTTGTTGATGCCTGATAAATCACTGACATCACAACATCAGATCCAACTGTTTGTTAGTTGCTTTGGCTAAAAGCATCAGCTAACTGTATGCAATTAATGTAATCTCACTGTAAACTGAATTTGTATTGTGTTCAAGCAATCTCAATCTTTGAACTGAATTATCCTTATACAACACAGGTCTTGTTAAGGCCCTCATACATAATAGAAATTATCAGGTTGTACGTCAATCATAATACCAAAATTAACTCCTAAAACAAATCATTCCATATCACTGGTCCTGAGTCCTGAATAAGTCTACGAATAGTATTCTGTATAAATCAGGACAAAATCCTCTGTTGTGTTGGAGTCATTACCTGATAGCATGGGCTAAGTCTACACATTTCCATTGCTCCACTGGCTGACCATTTAGCTGAAGGAGAGTGTCCAACTGCTGCAGACCAGCCTGATCCGCTGGACCCCCTGCCAGAGTGAAGAGTCAGAAAAAGTTCAGATCATTACACACTCTCAACTGCCATTTATGCTATCTAGGGCTTAAACTCCTTTGTGTATTAATCTTCTTCCTTTAGTACTGGGGGTACAGAACAGAAAAAGACTGAACAGATGAAACAATAAAATAATAATCTAACAGTAAGATGCTCTGTTGTTTTTATGAGGGGGAAATTCAGTTGGCATTCCCTTTCATCTCTCCGCAGGGAGAGTAATGATGTGATCAGTTTGAAATTCAGCGTCTTATTCAAAGACATGGCAGCTGGGTGGACGCCTGCCAACAGACAGGCTCCCTATTAATGTAACACCCTGCAGATGTTAATGGTAAAAACAAATCGGCCATAGATGACATGAAACTTTCATGAGATGCTAAACTCGATGTGAAATATACAGTAATATAAGCCATTACCAAATTGTTTACTACTGCTTTAAAATTGGAAAGAAGGGGGAAAACTGCTTTGACAGCATAATTTACTTAATAGGTCATATAATAGTGGCCAGTCTTAAGCTAAGTTCATGGTATTCATGTTATTATATTAACGTAACTTTGTCTATGATGAAATGTATGATTTGGGGTGTTGGTAGTAGAATGAGAAATCTTCCGGGGTTGCAATAAGAAATGCTAAATAAAATTCATGAGACTGTTTCGTCTTCAATCTTTTAAGGCCAAAAAGACAAAATTAAACAAAATCCTCTCAATTGAAAGGGCAGTTTCATTCACAAAGACATTTGCATGTAAAGCTTGCCTGGATCAACAGCCTGCACCCTCACAGGGGAATCCGAGCAGATTGTGAAGCCAAATCCATCCTTTCCTCGGAGGATGGTCACCTGCAAGACACACGCGCACATGCACGCGCACACACACGCACGCACGTACGCATGCACACACACACAAACACACAGACCTGTTATGATAGGAAGATAGGACCACTTTCTCTCCCCCCCCCCCCACTACCTGAGGAACCAAAAGTAGCATGCTGGCAAAATAATCAACTTCCTTCCTAGAGGACCATTAAGTAGATTTGTATTCTGCTTCTACTTCCTATTAAAACTGTCTTGACAGCAGTTTTCCGCTGAACCCAATTAGCTGCGTTAGTGGGAAAAACAACTCCAAGAGTTGCATTCTTTGTTGGGGAATATAGTGAATTTACTGAAAGCAAAACAAGAGTTTATATTCCATTGTCTGAAAGTTTTCTTAATATAAGTGAAGAGCTCCACACAGGATAGTAAAGATTGTAAATTGCCAAATCTTTCTCCAAATGGTGTGACTAGTGCACCCCACATACTGTATGCAAGCACTGGGAATAAATCTTAAATTCTAGTTTTATATACTACATTACAATACATTATTAAAAAATACAACAAGAAGACACATTGTTCATCTGCTCAAGTACACCAGGTCCCCACACACACACATTCAGACACAGAGACAAAACTGCTGGCTATTTCCCATTGTCTCTCGTTCTCCAAATATTAACTACCTGTGCCCGAAAAGCCTGAGCCAAAGTCAACAAAGTTCCATCCAAAACATTTCACTTTCCATGTCATCTGCTGACAACCAGGGTCCCAAAACACACCACCCCCTATCCCCCAATTTCGCTTTCATTTGTCTTTCTTTCTCTAGCAGAAGAAAACATGTATTTATATATATATGCTGCTAAATTACAGTCTACCCATGAGCAAGATGCAATGACTTGGAGAGAAACGGTGATTATTCCGGGGCCTGAAGCTTGTGATGACCCTAAAATGTCGGGTACGATTGCAGTTTTTTAAAGTCCAATGATTTGATGTGCCCTGTGTCACAATGTTCGGGGCCCAAATTCCATCACCATATTTCTCTACCCTTCAGTCCCTCAAATTTCTTTCTGTTATATATCTGTATAGACGTAGTGTATATAACCTAGTCATCATCAAGGCTGGCTATGTCAAAAATAGAGAAAGGAATGGAGAGATATACAGACAAATTGATGAACTGAAGGGGATGAAAGATGAAAAGAAGAAAAACAGGGATATAAAAGATAGAATAAATAGTGGTAAATAGAGTTGTGGGATGTGAACAGATGGTATGACCAAAAAATTCACTGGAATTAAGGAAGACAAACAACAAACAGTTACAAACATTTTGAAAGATGAGCTTGAGATTTAATGTGAGAGAAAATATTAAAGAAGCAAAGACTGTGACTCAAAATTAACAGAAGTGAAAGAGACATTGATCTATCATGTCTCATCCATCTGCGTGTCTACGTATTTATCTATGCCTGTGTGTTTTTAACAAAATCTGTTTCAGATATTGTGTCCTTTTTAGGGGAACTCCCAGAGCTGCCTAATTTGGACCTTATTCATTCAAACTCCAGAGCCTTTGCACTGTTAATTAAATTTGTAGGCATAGTTGAGTCCAACCACTTGGACTCCTCTGGTCTGCCAGGGAAAGGCAGTCCCATGGCCCTTTTCCACTTCTAAATGAAAGCAGAGGGGTTATTTTCAAACTTGACGAGAAAGGAGAAGACTAGCCTGGGAATAATGGAAGAAATCAGTATGAATAGTCTTTTAAGTGAGTATTTGTTTCCTAAAGTGCATCAATCACAAGATGTATTACTGAAAATGAATGAATATGAATTAATATGAAAAGTTCCCTGAACGCATTAAATATTAATCTGTATGAGCAGGGCCTGATTGATCATTAATAACTCAATCAAAGACACTGTGGAAGAACTGATTAGACCAAAATGTAAGATTGTAACTTTCTTGTAATGAATTTAGATGTACCCAAGGGGGAAAATCCTTTAGCCCATGTGTGAACAGTATGTCTTTTTGCATGTGAAACAGCTTTTCCCTTTTAACATTCATGCCTCGGTGCTCCGCCGTCCTTTCAGACATCACTGTATGAAGCTGGGGGTAGAAATCCAGCCAGTCTCTGACGATGTGATGATGAGAGTTCATGTCGTGTCGTGCTTTCCAATACTGCACCAGAGGTAACATTGACTGCAGATAAGTGCGCATAAACTAAATTAAATCTACCACCTATGCAAATGATACTGTATACATATGTAGTTAGACAATGTTATCTGGGGGAGTATGTTCTAAGACAGCAGACAAGTCAGCACACCACCCATCCTCACCCTCACACACACACACACAACTAAATTGTCATGCTGTATTTTTGTCATGTATGCCCAGTCTTCATTTTTTTAGACTTTTGAAAATATACACACATTGTATTTTTATAATATGTTCCACTCCAATCAATTACATTATATTCTGTTTCATTTTATTGGCTTTCCTTATTGTTAGAATGTGCAATTCAGATGTACAGTACACAAAGTGGCTTATGTAAGGAGAGTGGCATCAGTTCTTATCATTGCAAATATCTTTCTCCTTTCTTCCACTCCTGCTATCCTTCTCTCACTATGTGTATAATAAATAATGCAAAGGACAGAAAGATTGTTTTCCAGTCTCAAGGAACACATATCCCTTAAGGCCAATTATTTCTTTCCAGATATTTTGGACATGCAGTTGAAAGTGCATTTTCCTAAGTACAGTAATGGCAAAATATCGGGGTTTGATAGTGTACACACAAATATATTACCACAACAATGCTTTGTATACTGCATTTGCCTTAGACAGTTCAACAGCTGACAAAAGTGTTACGGCTGAATATTATAAATATGGAATTTAAATCTTATTTTGCAAATTAATTATGAAAGCCCTGATTAGAGATTGTAATGGTCAAACTTGTCTTTCATTCTCCCAGTCTCACATTCACAATCATAGGTAGATACTGTACACCAGATATAGCCCCCTCTCTTCCTCCCCCCTCTCTCTTTACTCTCTGTAGCACAGACACACCTGAGGCAGCCTACATCCGATGCAGAGGTGGCACAGCCCGTGGATAGTGTGCATCACACCTCCACTTCCTCGTCTTCCTCCTTCTTCTCCAGCGTTCAAGTCTGCAGCCAGCACACACACACTGCGACGGTGACATTCCACCTGGCTGGCCCCTCTGCAGCCCGAGTATCTCCACAGCTTCCTTTGTGCAGCTGAGTGTGTTCTCCTGGGGCTATGCTCTGATGGCTGGGTGGACTTAAGTGTGTTATGAATCATCTCAACAGTGACAGCTGCCCAAAGAGTGGCTGGGGGGGGTATTTTTGCAGTGTTTCAAATTCTGGTTTCCAGGTAATAGTCCAGTTGAGTTGTAGCTCTAGATAAAAATGTTGTGCCTCACCTTGCAGGAGAAAAGACTTTTTTTCAGCCCAACTGGCCCCTCGCTGCAAATGAGTCTAGATTAAATGTTCTTGTTAACAGTCCTTTTTGCAAAACTGGGGTCACTCCGCCACTGACCTCCAGCTGCACTGTTATCCATCCGAGGTTCCTTAATAACGACTCCAGTCATTAATGCACATTCCAACTTCAGGTCTTCCTCTTGGCTCTTTTAAAAACTTCAGTTCAATCGTCCTTTCTTTGTCTTTCCTAGAACTTTTCTTCTCTCTCTTCTCTTCTTGCATTGGTATCCCGTAAAACACTGTCCAGCTGCTTGCTCTGTGGCGTGAACTGCAGCAGCCGCAGTAGCCCCTGAGATCAGCTGTGTGAGAGTGTGGGGCGGCGTCATGTAGGCGAGACTGGAGCTGGCTTGGCCTGCTCAGGCCACACTGTAGCTTCTGGCAGGGGCGCTCATGGGAACTCTTCAACAGCAGAAGAATAGGAAGTGCCTCCCTCCACCACCTCCCCCCACACACACACATACCCATGTACACATGCACTTACGCGTACCTCACCACCACACAGCCAGGACAGCTTTGTGTGTCTGCCCCCGATAAGGCTAGTTTGCTTCCTGAGTCCACACTATGAAGCTGTGAGAGGTGCTATAGCTCTCAGTCTTTTTCAAATATACACTGAGTGACTAATGTAGGTGGCAAGAGTGAGACAGGGAGAACATTAAGGATTTTTATAGGAGTGCAGGTCTGACTACAAACTTATAACAGTGGACCTCAACTCTAGACCATAATTGCACTGTACATGGAAATGTTTCTGATTGCTTACGACTTGTCTAGTTTTAAATGACCACATTTCCCAACAAAAAGAATGACAGCAGCATTGTTTTGGAACTTACTTAACTCACACATGCCTCAATCAGCGTTCACACCTCATCAGAATCTTTCCACCTTCGCTCCCACACTCTCCAATATCCATCCAGACATTATGCGTGTTTGTTATGTTTTCAACCTCCATATTTCCTCTGCTTTTCCTTTCAGCTGTTCCCGCTCACCCCCAACCACACGGTACGGAAATTCACAGGTCTGCAACCTCTGACAATCTCCCCTACTCTTCCAGTTATCCAAACATTGCTTTTATTGTGTTTTCAATATCCATATGCCTGGGAAAATCTGCAAAAAATAACAACAAACACTTCAGCAGCAGTACATTAAAGGCCTGTTAAAATAGGGGCTAAAACAGTGGCCAGTCTAACCCCTAGCAACCTCATTAATTCCCAGCTTGCCTCTTTTCCTTTTTAGCGTTTGGATGGCTGGCTCATGAAATGAAACATGGACAGAGAAGTGACAGAGAAAGAGAGGGGTGAAAGAGGAGTGATGCTGCACTAATCTTTACAATGCCATTAAAGTAGCAGAAAAGGCCGTTGTCTTAAGATCCCTTCATACCAGTAGTAATGGCAGCTTTTCCCTGTTTGCCTTTTCAAAAGGGCGAGGGTTACCCGTCAAGCACACAAAAACACTTTCTCTCTCTTTCATGCTGCGCTGTTCACCTCTAAAAAGGCAGAAGGATGGATTATAGAGACAGAAGAAAGGGAGGGAAGAAAGCATGTCTAAGGGAGAGGAGTGAAAGAAGAGTTTGAAAAGCTTGTCTAAGAGCCAGACAAGGCCAATCTGGTGTTTAGTAGTGTGGGATCTCTCTCTCTCTCTCATTCTGACCTGAATAGACAGTTATCAAAGGAAGAGGCGTCTTCCAAAACAGTATGGGTCTAAGGCCAAGTTCAAAGCCACAGCCAAGGTTGTACTTAAAATCCAAACTGTGGAAGCTCAGCTCATATGAGTTTAAAATTACAACATTTTGAAGGTGGCACTGGGCATATTATGAGACAGTGAGAGGACTACAGAGCAGTGCCATGGGTTAAACCTTTTACAAATTCAAATTAAGTTTAGCATAAATCTATGAGTCAAATCAATTAAATTGCAAAATGCAGAATGTAGTGCAATTCAAGCAAGTACTTTACATGTCAATGACAAACTAATGAGACTAATGAGAGACTAGAAATATAAACAGTAAAACAGTGTGAGACTAATGCACAGAAATTGTCAAAATCTGAGAATCTACAAAGCGGCTCTAGCAGAATCATTTAGGCACAGTAATTTATTCCTAATAAATGTGGAATGTCTGATGTCTGAGCAAATCTAACATGACAATTTAAAGGGGTCCCTTCAACATGCTAACAAAGACAATGCTAACATCTGATAAACATTGTAACTATATTGGCTCGCATGTTCATCATATTGATTTAACATGTTAGCAGGCTAACATTTGCTTTTTAGAACTGAAGAACAACCTAGCCTGACGAGAAAGTCATTAGTTTTGCAGATATTTGTTCTCGTCAGAAATGTTAGAAATTTGAACTTATGAGGATGCTACATAAACAGTCAGAGGAAATGTATGTATGTATCTAATCTCCTGGCAACCCATCCAAATAGTTATGTAGACATTTTATTCCAAACCACAAATGTTAACCTCATTAAGGTGCTTCAGGAAAAGTCAGGGTATTTACAGGGTCAAAGTTATTAGGATTCATCCCAAAAATGTATGGCAAGTTGTTGAGATATTCAGGACCGCAGATCAACCAGCTAACATACCAACATTGCCATCTATAGGTATATATAGGTATTTAAAAGCCTCTAATTTACCAAATCATACACACTATGTGGTGTAATCAAGGAGAAAGGGATTCCCGAGAATACACATCCAAACTATTTCCAATTTCCCAATAAATATAATAACAGTAAAATGGAAAGAATTAGTTACAGACTACGTATAAACCAAATAGGTCGGTACGTACAAAATATACTTCCGAAACATCATCACGTTTGGACGTTTGGACGCACTGGGTGACCCTTTTGGCATTTTGGGCCCTTTAGTCTATCAAAATCGATCCACTATTAAAAATCTTGGTGTTATTTTTGACACCTCATTTACTTTTAGTAAACAAATCAGTGCAGTTGTCAAGACCAGTTTCTTCCAGTTAAGACTTATAGCTAAAATAAAGGCCTATCTTCCTTCCAAAGACCTTGAAAAAGTTATCCATGCTTTTATCACTGCTTGGCTGGATTATTATAATTCTTTATATATGGGTCTACATCAGAAATCTTTAAATCGGCTCCAGTTAGTCCAAAATGCAGCTGCTCGCCTTTTAACTAAAACAAAAAAACGTGAACACATAACGCCAGTCTTGGCCTCCCTCCACTGGCTACCTGTCCGTTATAGGATAGATTTTAAGATTTTATTGCTTGTTTTTAAGGCCTTAAATGGTTTGGCACCATCTTATCTGGCTGATCTCTTATGCCATCATTCTCCAGTCAGAATGCTGAGGTCGACCAATCAGCTGCTCTTGGACGTCCCTAGATCAAAGCTAAAAAATAAGGGCGATAGCGCCTTTGCTGTGGGTGTCCCCACCCTAAGGAACAACCTCCCCATGCATATTAAAGCTGCACAAACTTTACAAACGTTTAAATCGCTGCTTAAGACGCACCTGTTTGCTGTAGCTTTTAACCCTCGTTAACCTGGATTCTGATGTTTTAAAGTGTTGTTTGTCTCCCTGTGATGTACTTTGGTTGTAGTAATTTTTACACTTGTTATTTATATATTTGACATTTACCCTGTTCAGCACTTTGGTTAACTGTTGTTGTTTTTAAACGTGCTATAGAAATACAATTGACATTAACATTGACATTGAAACTGGTGGAACCCGGTGGAATCCAGGTCTGCACGCACCAGCAACCTCTGAACGCTAACAGAATATGGAATACATTCAAGGTTATTAGAATGACTTTAAAAACGACAAATTACTTGCTGTAATGAATTGTTTTTGTTTATACAATGAAAAAAAGTCAAACATCACTTCCATGAGGCTGTTCTCAGCTGTGACAGCTCACAGGCAATGAACTTGGCATTTCATTTCCATTGCAGCTGCATGTAATGTTGATAAAGATAAAGAGTGTTCTTTTGCCAAAATTATTATAAATACCACCACATAATACACTAAATTTCAGTGTGTCAGTTTGGGAATCTATAGGTTTATGTATATTTCTCATTGTTGCATTTAGTGTTACTTGAAATATGATGTGATGAGTACATGACTGTAGCTGAAGCTATAGTACATTTCTCAGGATTTTTGGGATAGTGTGCTTCTGCTTCCGAAACAGAAAATGTCTAATTTTTGTGAAAAATACGAATCCCTAATACACACTCTAACACATCAATAGTAACAGACCTGCAATGCAAGGCACTTGCTTGCTCATCTGAAACAATTTGGTCTTGGTCGAGGACAACATGTAGGCAGTAGGTGGGAGGGATCAAGATTAATGAATGGCTCACTCTCCCAACTGCCACGACAGTTCATACAATGTGATAAACACAACTGTAGCCATGTGTATCTTATCTAGGGTACATGTGGTTTGGGCTGTAACTTCTTTCAAATTAAAAGTTGGTGCAGAGCAGCAAGGTGCAATGATTTTCATTCATACATCCTGCATCTAGCATAGAACATATGAGGGTTAAAAGCAGCCAGGGCCAAGGGCCTAAAATACTGAACAAAGGGATAAATTCTGGCAATAAAACCAAGCATATTTTATTTATTTTGAGACGCCAGACAGAAAATCTAAGCTCTCTGTCCTCTATTTAGCTCACCTCACTCTTCCTTTCCATCTTTCCCATCAGACAAAAATGTCATACACATTTTCACAGAGAAGATTTCAGAACTAATGCTATCTGACAAGCAAACTGATGCAGGGGGACACAATGTCTGGGGTGTAACTATTGTTAATATTCATGAACTCTCTGCTCCCTGACAATTTGTGTGGCCTGTAAACATAATTGGTGAATGCTGACATGGCGACTGTGGAGATTAATTCTTGTTATGCTGCATGTCAAGTGTTCAATCTCTGGTTTGGTTGATCAATGTTAAAGCAATTAAACAGTAATTTTCTCATACTCACTCCAGTTCATTCCTCTAATTTCTACACTAAGGTATTTTGTCCATTCTCTGAGTGGATTGTTGAGTCTTCAGTCATAGCTGGCAACTTTAACTGCTGCCTAAAACAATGCTTAGATAGATCTAGTAAAACTGTACAGTCTAATATAGGGCAAGGTAGATCTCTACTCGGCTGATGCATGGATGTACATTTTATCGACATTTTATCACTTCATCCCACCGATTGGCAGTATACATTTTATTCAAAAGTACATAAATAATCGTCCAGGATTGACTATTTTTTACCTTTTCAGCGGTTATTTCTTGCTCAATTGGCAATATATTTATTAGTGATCACTCGCCAATGTTTTTAGTCATGTCCGGCAGGGCTCAAAGCATTGGGGGACAATGGCGCTTTCCAAACAATCTATTTAAAAATCCCAATTTTAAAAACATATCTTAGTAAACAGTTTTTATTTCATGACTGAGAACAGTACCCCAGATGTATCTCCTAGTTTACTTTGGGAAAATGCTAAGGCTGTTATTCGGGGCTCTACTATATCATTTTCAGTAAGTCTTAAGAAAAAACAGTGAGCATAACAACAGCTTCTTGAGAAGCAACTAAACAAATTGCAGGGAGAATTTAACCTTAAGCCTTCGGAAGGCCTGAGGCTCTAAATTGACACTACCACAGCAGCTCTAGACACTCTTCCGTCTAAAGAGGCTCAGAAATCCATATTGTTCAGTAAGCATAGGATATATGAATTTGGTAACAAGCCAAGCAAGTATCTAGCCAATTTGATTAAGGGAAATGCTGGTTCCCAGGCTATCCCAGTTGTAAAGAACAGGGCTGGTACAAGAGTCCATAGCAACAAAGGTACAAAGAACTCATTTCTTGATTTCTATGAACACTTATACAATTCTGAATCAGATCACAGTTCTGGAAAACTGATGCACAATTTCTTATCATCAGTCAATCTCCCCCAAGCCTCTGAGAGAGAAAAAGACCTACCTGTCTACCTGGGCATACGTACACATTAATCCATCACTCTCAGGCCTCTACAAAGCCAATTTTGTACCCGCAATTTGTAAGATTAAGGAAGACCTGGCCCTATGAACAGCTTTGCCACTGTCTCTCTTAGCCAGGGAGAATCTTATCAGAAGGACTATACTTCGCCGGTTACTGTATCCTTTCCTAATTATCCCAGCCCTGTTAACAAGAAAATCACTTTGTTATAAATAGCTCTGTGACTTCCTTTCTCTGGAACAACAAGCGAGCCAGGTTGAAACTCACTACGCCACAGCGCCTCCTCGAGAAAGGGGGCTTGGCAGTACCGGATTGTAGACGCTACAATGTCAGATCTCTCTGGGAAGCGGATTTTGGGGAGACTATCTTGGACGATGTATGGATGAGGTTTGGTCAGGCCCTGCAGGTTGCTTATTTACCAACAAAGCCAGGGAGATGCATTTTAGGGTCATACACAGGCTTCAAATCACACTGGTGAAACCCTATAGGTATAACCCACTGCTCCCGAAATTTTGTAACAAATGTAAGTTGTCTGAAGGTACATATTTCCACTGTATGTTTGAATGCCCCTTTATTAATGACTTCTGGGTCAAAATATGTAAGGAAATTGATGTTATATTCAAGAAACAACAAGCTCTAACTCCTGTCGGCTGTATTCTGGGGTTAAATCCTAAAGCAATGGGTCTTAGTTCCTCAAACTTAAGGCTGCTGGAGGTGCTTCTCTTTAATGCAAGGAGATGCATTCTTCTCCTGTGGATCTCAGACTCTGTTCCCACGATTTCACAATGGATTCGAAGTGTGTTGGAGCTTCTCCCATTAGAAGCTATTAGCTTCTGGCTCAGAGACATGCCTTTTCACTTTTTTGAAATCTGGGACCCCTTTTTGGACTATATTGGGAAGGATGGTGCACAGACCCTTCGGAGTGGCCTCTATGGTCTAGTATGGTCTGAGCTCTCAAAGTATATTTCCAGATGACATGCAATGGCTACAGTAAATAATTTTGACTGACTACGTTGAGTATGCCTCAGTTGTGCAATCCTTCTTTTCTTTTATTTATTTATTTAAATTATATTTCTGTTGTCTATTGGTTGCTTTTTTAAGAAGTTGCGAGTGGGCTAAAAAGAAGGCTTTATTCTTTACTCAATGGCTGTCTTCCTTTATGTTGTATGTGCCCCTTGGAAACTTAATAAAGATATTCTCAAAAAAAAAGACAAAGTTTCTTTAAACATCACACTGATTATAAGCCGCAGCATGTCACATCAAAAAATCACTGCATTGACTATGACTGGTATTTATCCCAAATGCCAACAATGTCTGCCTACATTATTTAAAAAGCAAGGGGAAGGCTGTATAAGTATAGTCAGTGTAAAGGAAAATATTCTTGGAATAGCCTTGTGGTTTTCTGAGGGACATTCCTTTGTAGATATCAAGTATTATCTTCACCAACATCTGAAGTGTTTAAAACCGTCAATGAGCTTTGTGTAAATCACTGAAATAATTTCTGTGTAAGGCCATCATCAAACACAAAAAATTTTTAAGTAGGTAAAGAGTGGACGGTGAATGATACCACAGAGCTCTTTGTGTAGTGGGGGTGATGGCCATGGAGTGACAGAAGAGGAAAAGAAAGGGAACAGAGAGAAGGAGGCCACAACAGTAATGGAAGAAATATGCAGCGGTCTTGAAGGGAGCTAGAACAAGGCAAAATGGGTACAAAAAAGAGGAGAAAGTCTAAAAGGTTTTCCATTCTCCCCTAATTTCATCCATGAATATGTGTGTGTGTGTGTGTGTGTGTGTGTGTGTGTGTGTCCTTTTAACTCTCCCCTGAGACTGTCCCACACAAACCGCACAATCATCTGTTACTCTGATTCACCCGGAGATAAAGAGGAAGAGGGAGAACAAGAGGGGAGGGAGTGGAGAGGAAGGAGAAAGGAAAGGAGCATTCACAAATACGGATGTAAAACTTTTCCATCTCAATGCTGCGCCACATCATTACTTCCCTCTTTACCTTCCACATGACTTTAAAAGCTGCTCAAACTCTTTGCATACTGGATGCCGGATTGTTGCAATTACAGAAACCAAACATTTTGCTTGTGATAAACTGTGCCAAGCACAGTGTATCAGGTACACAAAGCATTTAAAGGCATAGGGTCAAATGTGGTGCCAACACAAAATAGTGCCACTACATGGTAGGGTAATTAAGTTAACCCTAACCCGTGTTTCTGTGTGTGCACAACCTGCATTACCTGTCGAAAGAGGAAGAGTGTGTGAAAGGTGAAAGTAAAGTGAGCTCATCTGTCCAATCCTGTTCAGTCAGCATTATATATATGACCACTGCTTTCCACAGAGTTTACATCCTGGAGTGTTTCAAAAGCAATAAGGATATATTTCACTGACATACTGATTTGCTTTCAGTCACTCCAGGGGCCAGAAAAAAAACATTTGTTTTTCCTACACATAAACTTATATTTTAATATATAAGGGAAGAGTTTGTGGTGAGAATGTGTGCAGCTCATGCATACCTGAATAGTAGTTAAGAGATGGGTAACATTGTCTTTAGATTCTTTGCTAATTTTACCGATTGGGAACTTTTTCAGGCTACACAGAGTTCTGTAAAAATGTCAATCAAATGCACATTTATAAAAAATAAAAAATGTCTTGGTTGCGTAAACACAGTTTTGTTCATGAGTCGACAGAGTTTTATGCATCTGGCCGCAGAAGTCAAAGTCGTAATGATCATTTTTAAATAAACAACTAGCCAATTACTTTCCCTCTCTACTCTACAACAAATGAGAAGTTTAAACTTAAACTACTAGAATTCTTCAACAAGAGTGACTGGTAATCTTTACCTTTTCCGAGGCCCCTGCCCCCCCCAAACAAAATGTGCAGAAGCGCTTTTTTAAATCAAACTTAAACTACTAAAAAGTTCCATGAATTCTCTATCGCTTCCTATTCTCTATAAAGCACTTAGTTAAAGCTAGGTAAAGATTAAGGTCTACTTTTAACATATAAAGTCTCACACTCTTCTGAGTGTTGCGAGTGTATTTGGGGCAGACTGGGGCATTTCTCTACAGGCACTGTATGGTTGTGGTTTCCACTGTCTCTCTGCTTATGTTCTGTCACTATGTTTTATTAGGCTACTGCTTAGGCTGTGCTGTGCTATCTTCTGAAAATATGCTGTAGACAAATTAGCCAAGAGTGTGTTGGATTGAAAGCTAATTAATATGCTTCCTTTCAAGTGCTTGTATTTGGTCTTCTTTTTGCATCTAGCCTGCTCCATACACTGCAGCACCTCCACTTAAAGTATCATCTAAAACAAGTACCTGATGTTACAGATGTGATGCATCTCAGAAACACACATGATGGGAGGATTCAAGATGTCAATATGTGCCAGCTGGCTTTTCAACTTTGATTTCAATTAGGGTTGCCTGTGCTATCTAAATATAGCCACTGTCATGTAAAACATGTCTAAAGTATTATCCATATTGGCATTGTGTGGTATAAGAAACCTGAGTCAATTTTTTAATAAAGTCACTCACTCACTGGAAATTTACCAACTCAGGATCAAGTTGGATTAGTAAGTCATGGAGGAATACATTATGCCCCACAGCTATAGTGTGAACAAAAGCATGCACAAAGATGCAGCATTCATAGCCAACAATCCTATCTCTGGTGTGACTCTCGAAGAAGGGTCAATTTACTCAGGGAAGAAAGAAAGAGGCCCTCAGCACTAATATGTGAATATCAATGTTTGTTTCCCAGTATGACATTAACAACGTTGTAGCAGCACCACTTTACATTTAAGCCAGCAGTATTTAAATGTTGATTTCTTTAGGTCTGCATGCAGTAATCAAATAAATCTTAATTGTAATGCAGTGGCCAAACTAGAACTAGCACACTGGATTTAACTTCAGAGATAAATGTATTCCTCTTCAAAAAGAGCACAAAATCCGTTCCATCATTCCAACCAAAGTTTAAAAACACATCCATAATTTCTGTACATTAAAAGAAGTGCAAAGAAGGTCCCAAGGCCAACAGTGCAGTAGGCGAGGCAAGGACTGTAGTGTATAGAGGACTGAGCACTCCAAATAGGGGGAAAACAGAAGAACTAAGAACAGAAGTAATTTTGCCATTTGCAGGTCTATTAAGGGTCGGTCCCAAAACCCAAAAGTTCTCTTTCTCTTCCTGTTGTTGTTGTTGTTGTCAGTATTGCTCCTGTAGTCAAGAAAATAGTGAATTAAAGAATCACTGTTTCCTATACCAGTCATGATCCTGTGTCTCTGTTAACAGTTTAAGTGGTCTTCTTCATTCATTTTTAGGGAATTTATTGCTACTATACAGTCAAAAATGTGGATTTGAGAAATTTAACTTTAAAGAGAACCCTGAATATAAACTTTAAGAGATAATTACAAATCTATAGGATGTAAAGGATGAGAAAGGACGACACACGAGAGAGGACGACACAGGAAGGATTTGTGATTTCCATTAGCAGATAAGAAAAACTGGCTTTGTATCCAACTACACAGTTCTCTTTTCCCCTTTCTCATGACAAACCATCATTCTGCTCAACATGCGACTCGCATGCAAGTAAGCCTTTTGACAAATATTGTCTTTCAAGAAATGACATCTTGCTCCATTCACTGCTCAAAACTCAAACGCATGATTCAATTAGTTGCCATGGTTGCTGAGAATGTGTAACATGGAATGCATGCAGTACATACTGTATCTTACTGAAGGCATTTTTATTCATGATGAATATGTTGGACATGGTGCAATGTTGTGCACGCACATGCAAACACATTAAATAAAAACACATAAAGGCACACGCAAACTACCAGCAATCACAGAAATATATACATTATGCACCTGTATAGAGAAGAACATCCAATAAACAATTACAGCAATATAGTTAATATTTACTGTATGTACCCATGTGCACACACTCTATTAAACTTACAAAATATTTCTGTTGCACACACACACACACACACACACACACAGTAAATAAGGTTTGAATATACTTACTGTTAAGCATTGCATATTCTCAGGGCGATTGGTCTCGGGGGGCAGCACCATGGTTTGACAGCACAGCTTCTGAAATGTAGACAAAGGAATCACGGGCTGAGACAGTGCCTCTGGAGCACATTTCTCTCAGTTCCAACACAAAACCGCCTTCTGGATGCACAAAAATAAAGTCCTCAAATAGTTCTGAGAGTCCATAAAAGTGACTCAGAAAGATATCAACAAGCAATTATGGCAACAGTTGTCTGGAGCAGCCTTTTTCTGGGCTGGGATTTAAACTTCAGACCGCACATAAAAGGCAAAAAAACAGTCAAGGAATATCCCGTAAGATGCGAGGATCCAACAAACTGCCCAAGAGAGAAGTGGAAGTGAGAACAAGTGAGCACAAGGGAAGGAGGGAGGGAGAGAGCAACGGGTGAAGAAGAGAAAAGGAACTCCTCTCTCACTCTATTATCCGTCCGTCACAGGGCTCCTGTGAGGTTGCTATGGTTACAGGGACTCACGCCTCAGTGTCCTTTTAACTATTGCTCATAAAGGCAGCATTCAGCATTGGGCCACAATACAGATATCCTTCTCTTTCTATCTCTCGCTTTCTTTTCTACATTTCCTTCTGTTTACATTGTTCACTTAATACATACATCTTTCCTTCTGCTTTGCCTTTCCGTCTCTTAAACTTCACACACAGCAACCCCACTGTCCAAACTTCAACCACTAACTCCTTCTTCTGTTTGATATTTCTCTCCTTCCTCTTACCCCTCTCTTTTCTATACTCGTCCATCACACATACCTATCACCATGGGAGGGAAATTATCCTACCCCAGAGTGTGAAATGTTATTTTCCAAACTCTGCCAACCAAGTCAAAACAGCCCCAACATGAGTCAAAGAGTTTAAGTGGATAAGTACCGTTCTGTTAACCTAAAACAAAGTTGGAATAATCACATTTTATACATAAACATAGCTTGAAATGTCTACTTAAGTAGCTTTAAAGTAAGATATTTTTAACACTTAAATCGTAGTAAGTAATCTTTCAAGCGGTCAGTCAATTCAAGAGCCTTACCTTTTTAATAATAATTTATGTCTGATAATTGATGATTTTCATAAAAAAGTTAAAATGCTTTAAAGCAATAGTGTGTAGGTTCTGCCACCCCCATAAGGAATTCTAAGTAATGACAACAACACTGTTGGTGCGTCCACATGATACAAGCCTTTCGTTACCCCCCCCACCCCCTTCTCCAGGCAGCTGCTAGTAGTATTTTTTTCCACTCGAGTTTCTGCGCGGGAAAGTCACCAGACACCACAATCTTCTGAACATCTTCAGCCATACTGACAAATAGAGAGAGTTTTGTGGAGCTGATCATTTAGCATGAGCAATGGCTTGAATGTAACGGACGTTCATTAATATCTTTAAGGAAGAATTGTTCTTTAAAGAATTCTTTAAAGAATTGTTGTCTCCTACTTCACTAAAAGAAACTTTCTCTGTGTGTGTGCTACAGGTTTCAAGTTTCCACATCACACTTACGTAAGGTGCATATTGGACCACTGTCGGCCTCTAAACTAGTTGCAATGTCACAAAATCATGTTTGTAGATACACTCCTCACCTCAGATTTAAGGTGAGCAACTGGGCACAGAGAAAAATTTCCTTTTCTGAAGATGAATATGAAAACAGTCATCTAATGTCAAACTAAACACAGCGTCATTCTGAACAGTGAAGATTAAACATCCTACAATAAGCACATGAACACATTTTTGAGAGTGAGGGAGGCTTTAACATGTATCTGTAGTCCTCGTGCAAAAAAATCAAGCATCCCTCAACATTTTGGACACAGTTTATTTCCTCTGAAACCTTTTACAGTAGTTTAACCCCAGAGTAAAGAGCCCAATCCCAGAGTTGCATCTGCCATGGTAACCATAAAGCTTCTGTCACTTGAGAATCTTAAACCTCCAGGGGTCCAGCAAAGAGACGGGCTAACCTGGCTGGCGTCAAGCCCAGCCAAGGAGCCTTTTGTCTGGGTAAGACATCAGTAACTCCGGACATAAGAGGAGCAAGACACAGAGCAGATGGCAACGAGACAAATCCAGCATGACTGACATAAAAATGGGGGAAAGAAAGAGGCACAATAAGAGATGGAAATAGTGGACAGTGGGAAAAGTATACACAAGCGAATTCAGCAAATAAAAAAAAATGTAGTTCAAAGAAGGGAATAAGAAACTGAGAAAGACAGACAATGAAACTAGATGGGAAAAAACAAGGAATGGGCGTGCAAAAGGCAAGAGTAAAGAACAAAAAACCAAAGGTGTTGGCAGACTTCTGCAGTTGAGTCAGTCAGTCAGTCTCAGATCTGCCAGAACATGAAAAGCCCTTGACTCTGCTGAGTCCCTCATTGCAGCACTCGCTCACTTGACACGCAGTCCCTCTTTTCACCTCCTGTCGCCCACAAACACACACTTGATGGAGAGGGTGGAAAAGCCAAGATGGGAGGAGATTCCCTCCACTTCAATGTTTGGGTATTTTAAGATGACCTTAAATCTAAAAAAAATTTTGTTTTAATTGGTGACACCAAGAACCAACACATACTATAAGGAAATGAACTGATGTCGACTGACAAGGTAAGCATTAGACACCAACAGTTTAAATTTAGCAAAGCACTCTACTAAAAATCTCACTGAAGTAGTGAAATTATGGCAAAAAGTACATACAAATAAATAATGACTTCATCTTATATTAATTATTACGTATCTATAGTAGATCAAGTTCAAGTTTTGTCATTGCTACCATGAAACAGCCAAAACGTTTTGTTTTGATAACATTGTAGAAAATGTAGATGTATCAAAAATGCAAAAAAAGATTGAACTAAACTTTTTTTTTTTTTTTTTACCAGTGTTTGACTGGTTTAGAGAGTAATACAGTCTATAAGAAAGCTTTTTGGCAATGGATGGGCAAAGTCATCGATTTATTAAACAGCTAGAGTGGAATGTTTTAAAACGTGACTCAGTGTACAAGCCAACCTCTTTCTGCACAAGTCTATTTCTACACACAGGCCAACAAGAAGAAAATCATACGGTATGAAAAAATAACAACTACATACATACAGTACAAACCACCAGATGTCTAAATAATGCAGCATGGCTGACGCTTGGGCATAGTTTCCAGTAAAGAGAGCTACAAGATTTTTTTTTACTATATTGGTTCAACAAATAAATAAATAATAAATAATGCTCATAATCATAAGGAAAGTGCTTATACTCATAAGGAAAACATAAATTTAGCAATCATGCCAGATTAACTGTGCAAACATGTAGGCCTGTACATAACATGTTGTTTTTGTTGGTCAATAGAAAAATGTATCCTAAGGAAAAAAAGACATTCAATGGGTGTGTTGCAGCCTACAATGTTGACTCCACCTCAGTTCTATAATCACGTCATTCAAACACTGTGCTGCAGTTATAGTTTGTGCCCTAACTGTCTTCTATAACTGTATTGCAGGTTATTTCTGTAATGATTTGTACCCACAACTTTTTTATTTCCTAGGTTGCAAACTGACTGTACATGTTCTGTACATTTCTTTTCTACAGGCAGCTGTTTAACACTTTCTCACTTTCAGAAAATAAGTTATCCCACAGTCTACGGGGATTATCTCCATGCTCTTGTAGTCAAACAGGATAGCAGCGTGTAGACCAAAGTGCTTAGGGCTGTGATGATATGGGTGTTTTGTTACTGTGGTGAAGAAGCAACGTATCACTGCAGTATGGCAATTAACCCCAACCCCCCGTTACAAGAGTAACGTAAGTACGTTTGTCCTTGTTACAAAAGGAAAAGAAGATATGAGTTTTACATTGTTGACATTGTCAAAGTAGCAACACAGTACAGTAGTACAGATCGGGTGGATATAAGCCTACGGTCAATGTTACCATCAGAGCAGATCAGATGCATGGTATGTCATGCATGACATATACTTAACATATTTTGTCTCAAATAATCACATACTGTCTCTTTGTTTGTAGTCAAAGGGGATAGCTGTGTGTACATCAAAGTGATTGTTTTTTTAATCAATTTTCAAAGGTCAAATACACTTAATAACTTTGTAGGAATGCTGATGAATAAAGACTACTCCCTGTAGGCCTTCAGAATAATACACTAAATCCACCAGGTCAACCACTCATTAGTTGCAATTAAACTATCAATTAGCTATTTTGATTAATGAGTTGACATGTTTATTAAATCCTTTGTTGCCACCTTGCTATCTCCAGGACACAAGCCATGTCCTAACCAACTCGACTGACTGACTTAGAATATCTTTAGTCTCCTGACTTTTTATCTCACGCCTTCATCAAGTCAAAGTGTTGCGCAGTACTTTGGTTTATGAAGAACCTGCACAATTCCTGACATTCCCATTAACCTCAGCTGTGTTTAGTGCTAAAAAGTAGCATATGTCAAGTGAATATGCTAATCTAAGGAGGTGAATATTGTAAACATAAACACCAACATTATCAACATTATCATTGCCAGTGGGAAAACTATAGAATCAAATACCATAGAAGAATCAACACAGCTCTGACACAGTCTCAACAAAAACTGAACACAATAAGCATCGATTAAGTCCGACCCCTTTATGTCATGAAAAGGAGAGCACAGAACTAGGCGATACATGAATATTGTAATACAAAACTCTAACTGTAAAAGAATTCACAGGTAATGTACCATACATTTGTACCGCATTGTTTTATCCCTGGGAGGAATGCATTTTGTTAATGCATGAGTTTTCTGCACACCATCAGCCCAAATCGTAATGCATTTCAAATAATGACACAAGAGTAACATTCAGAATGCTGCCACATGGAAAAAGACAATGCGATGACTTTTGCCCAAACAGGATAGCTGGACAGTAGTTATAGACACATTTAATTTCCTGTTTGTCTTGGGTGAGGCAGAACAGCCAGAAAGGATTATGTCTGCTGCCATAAGTGTTGCATGATGGTCCATGATGGAGATTGTAAAACGGATTTTAAGAGCATGTAAATGCTCAAAGCCTGGGATAGAATTTCATATCTAGCCTCAGTAGTACCTTTAAATTCATCAAATCATCAACTTCAAACGGTTCATCAGGTTCAACATTTGAATATAATAACAAAAATAGTTGAAATGCTATATGCATTTTCTGTGGTGCATCTTTGGCTATGTTATTTCAAACTAATGATTGAGAAATTACCAACAAAATCATCAATATTACTAACATGCAACCGACATATAATACCTATTTATTTTTTCTTTTCTTGACAAAATGTTGACAACTTGACTATGGTAAAATGCCTTCAAATTTGACAAAATAAGATACAACATATTTCACAGTGCTGTGGTTCTTGGCATGAGAATGATGTGTCATCCCACACAGAACTGTCAACATGTGCTGTGACACATGATAAGAATATTTGCAGAAAAGAGGCGATTAAATTGGGCAGGACGGTAACATGCTTGTTTTCCACATGAGTGCGGCCCTTAATGTCAGTCAAACACCCTCCAGTCGTGCCCACTTAGTTCTGCCTACCTTCTGCAGGCTCAAAATGTCTGCTCATCAGGAAATTGATTTTAATTAACTTTTTGTCCATGACGTCTTTGAGCCGTCGAGGTTAATTGCCTCTGACCCTAACACATTGGAAGGGTCCGCCTAGAGATTAAAGACTATACAATTTGGAAGTTTTCAGTCTGTGGAAATTCATGCATGTGATGCAAGTAGCTTGGATTGCAGAGGTGGCTGCATTATCTTTGGATTATCTTCTCTGTTGTCTGAGACTGACTAGTGCTCATTCCCCTCCCATTCACCCCTCGCCCCTCTAGCAGTAAACATGTCCCTGCAGTCTGCCAGCACCTTCTTGTTCATTTCCTGAAACATTTCCTGCATTTATTGAGAATCAAAGGAACACGTTGATACATCTTTCTGTCAATTAAAAAGGGGCTACTTTGGTTTTGACTATGGTAATCAGCTGGGCATTATGCTTAGGTCAAGCACAACCACTAAAAACACAGCCGTGTGTGCTCAGAGTCTTTAAGATTTCACACCACTGTAGAATTATATGCTGTTACATATTTTCTCTTTGAATATGCAGCTCATGTGAGACTGATAGTACCATCTGACCTTTTACTGATTGAGTTTCAGATTCAGGCTCGTTGTGCTGAATCGGATCTCAGATATCTGGTTCATTTACTAATTTAGCGACGTCTTGAACAAAACATAACATATTTAATTACTCACTAAAATGACTGACAAACGCATTGTCCACCAACACAACTGTTGGTCTGTTTAGACCTCATCTGAGTATTGTTTAAGCATGGTCAGACTGTGCTTGATTAACATTAGTCTGACCCTCCTATTATCTATGATGTGTCAAGTATAGTACAGTAAGCCTTTCTTAAAGCAGACATTTTGACTTGTCACAGTAGGAGAAGCAAAGGTGTTAGGCTTTAACATTAATGATGGCTCAGTTCCATTTAAGTGTCCGAGTAAGCCATGACATTGTGACTGTAAACCAGCATGTACAATACCAGGACCCTGAAATTAAAGCAGCTAAATGGAATTCAGCCATCATTAACTTTATTACTGACACTTGGGCTGCGGTTGAATAGTTTGATGGAAAATATCACAAGGTCAAGGAAAGATGTGAAGGCAAATTTATAAAGTGTTTAAGGCTAAGACAATACGACTGCGCCTACACTAGGTCAGGGCTGTGAGGGTATAGATGTTTTCTTACCGCGGTGAAGAAGCAACGTGTCACTGTGATATGACGGTTAACCGCAACCCCCTGTTATAAGAGTACCATATAAGTAGGTGTGTTCTAGCTGAGTATATTTTTCAAATCAGAGAAATAGATATATCACAATTTAACGCTAACACAATAAGCAGTCAAGCAGGCTTTAGTATTTTTTTATTTATTAATTGAAACCTATTATTGTGATTGTCATTCATTCAAATGTACTGTCTTTTTAAATGTGTTTGTATTTTTGTGAAAGAAAAAGAAGATGTGAGTTTTAGATCGTTGACAATGTCAAAGGAGCCACACAGTAGTACAGAGCTGAGAGTGTACAGTAGGCTGTTGGGTTAAATGCTTGACTTCAAATCGGGTGGATATAAGCCTGCAGTCAATGTTACCCTCAGAGCATCAGATGCATGGCAAGACAGACATATACTTATCACATTCTGTCTCACACATGATCACACATTCACACAGATTCGCAGCCAGTATTTACCAGAGCAATCTCACATTATAAAAACACCCCCACCCCTCAATGTCCAACCCCTAGCATATAACTTAATCACATAGTGTACATTTTAATCTGATGATTTAAAGGCTGGCCATCTGGAATAGCCCAGTAGTGTTAATGTGTGGGTTTGTACAGTACATCTGGACTTTATTCATCTATTATAAAAAGTGATACAAGTGTGTGTATGATCCAGATGACACACATTTTAAGCATGAGCCCAATAGGTATACTGCTATTTTTCCTTTCACGCATATACAGACCATCTGACCCACATCATAAGCTTGTTGGAGGGAAATGCATTAGCCATGGTCAAAAACACACACGCGTACGTGTCACTGAGGGTCAGTTGTCTCCACTGACACACTACGCAAAGCAATAAAGCACAGCTAAGTGAGATTCTGAAACACTGATATTTTTCTTCGATCAGTAATACATGCAGACATAGAAAGATATATAGTACATTATTCTTGTGCACAAACGTTAACAGATGGCAATAATATACCTAATCTCAAAAACATTGACTAATGACCACCGAGACTAATACAAAGAAAATAATCGTAATAATCTCCAACGATATGTAATTAATTATGTACCAAATTAAGCACCGATTATTTAAAGAGACTTATTCTGCTGCTTCAAACTCGTTTAAAAAAATATATACAGTACATATATTTATAAACTATATTATTTATTTTTTCTCTATTACCGTTTTAATAGTCTACACATGGGCCACATAAGTGTACCTAAACATTATAATTCTACACAGCTACTGTATATAGTCTAAGTACACTCCAAATTAGATCAATCATCTATGGATCCTGAATGGTTAGTGTTACTGCTGGTAAAAGAGCAATGTACAAAATGACTGTAGCATAAGGCTTCAGACAACACATGATATAAAAATGTGTTCTGAGTATCAACACTAATTGCCCTGTCACTCGTTATCTCAGAAATGCTGTTTGGCTGCCATTTATGCACAGCCTTTCAACTCATGTTAAGCAAATTTAACATTGCAGCCTTTTTATTGTAGACTTTTATTTTTCATTTTAATTAATTAGGTCTGTCCAGCATGGCTTGCAACAATCTGATATTTAGAGAGTTTACTTCTCTCTTATTCTTTACCCATTTACTTGCTTACACTTAACACGGTAATGTTTTCTCATGATGAACTTGACAAACACTGTATATAATGTAATCATTTTGAACATACAGTAATTAGGACAAATAAAACCTTTTTGCATTTGAATATGCATATTATTGGTGATCATTTTGGGGGTTATTTCATTACATTTAGCCATTTTACACTTTTAATGTGCTGCCAGGAAAAAGAGTACAAGCTGCACCTCCTTCACCTAGGGCTCTGAGATTCTGCCTAATCACTGCATACCACATTCCCGATGCGCCGCACAAAAACAGAATACACAAACAAACCAGCCAACAAACACACAACTAACTACAGCTCCTACTGGGCAACTCCTCCTGAGCATCCAATGAGGGTACAGGTTTGAAATGAAAACTATAAAAAGTCTGTTTCCCTAAAATAAGATATTCAACCCCTCATAGTCACCAAATGTTTTGCTTACTGACAGTAAAGCAACACACTGATTATGGTACTTTTGGGGAGAAAAACTGTGAACATTTACAAAATATAATTATTAAAAAACTCAAAATCAAGTTTCAACTCATTTGCAAAGTACAGTGAATGATGCTACAACTCACCATTGCTTAAGAGTAGTTAGAGAGAGTTAGGGCAGAGGCATGATGACAAGCAGCAAAAATTATAAATTAGCTCTGAATCCAAAGCATTACAAGAACATGGTGAGACTGCCAAGCTCCCAGTATGATCCTACTCACTCTTGTAATTGCAGAATTTCCCTTAATGATCTATTATATTGCAAATCACAGACTTATACGTATATGCTGGTAGTTAGTGCTCCATCAAATTGTTTGTTTAGTAAAAGCTTTTTTGCATTCTGCCACAGTTTTAGGTTACATAAGAGATGGACTGAGGACTAACAGACAAATGACAAAAAAGCCGGAGTGACTAGAGAAACAGTGATGTCTGAGAAAATGCCATTGGGGCGAGTGATTAAAAATAAAAATGCAGGTAAGAGGAAGATGCGTGAAATGCAAAAGACAGGGTATTTGCTCAAGGATCTTCCCAAACACATGGATAATTTGTGTGAAAGAAACACAAAATATAAAAGGGACTGTCAGATATATAGGGAGACAGAGAGGATGGACACACAGAGTGGTGGTACTGTAATGAATGGGATTTTGGTCATTTCCATATTAGTGCACGTCATGGTGCAGCAGTGCCTCCATGGCCTACATTCTGCCAGCTGGCAACACATGAGTGCATCCATGAGTATGCATCCCCCACTCACACAAACAGACAGACAGACAGACAGACACACACACACACACACAGATCTGATGAGACAGTAGTGGAGCAGAATTTCCACTGGGAAAGGTGAAAACATTCTACATCCATTAAAACACTCTAGCATTTTTTTTCCTTTTTTGCCATGACATCCAATAAAATTAAAGAACTCTAAAACTTCCTTTATTGCACTTTTTCCAGCAACTGTAACTACAATTACTACACTTGTGTTATAAACATTTAAGCCTGTTGGCCCATCAGTAGAAGAACTACTTGCCTAAGTAACCCTTTAGTATAAGTCAGGATTCCCTTGTGTGAGTCTTGTAAGGGTTTCCTGCTGGCTGAGTCTTGAGTCTTATCTGATACCCCTGTCCTATTTCAATCCACAGAAGCATAAAACTAATTTTAAAGTTGCATGAGGCAGATTAGCTTAGTTCAGCCAAGCGGTGTAAATTGGGATGGGTTAGCTAATGTCCCAGCATATCATCATCATTCTCATAACCCAGAATGGAACTATGTGTGAATAAGCAAAGTCGATGGCACTTGGAATGGGGAGATCTGGGGTTGTGAATGTTATCTGGGAGTATGTGCATGTCACTATGTGCTGTTGTGAAAGGTTTGTGCATATGTGTGTACAAAAAGATGGAGTTGTACTGTAGGTAATCTAAATGTGCTAGACAAGCTCTTTAAGGGGTCTTATATGGAAATGTAACTCAGTAAGAGCAAATTTGATAAAAATGGATAGATTAGCAGTACATGCACAGAGAGATGAAACAAAGAGATGAAAATTAATATCAGCCACAATAAAAGCCTAAAGAAGACAAACATAAAGCTTGAAGAAGATAAAGGAGAAGAAACAAGCAATAAGTGAAGAAGCAGAGGAAGAGAGTGCAACAAGACCAAAAGGAGTCACACATTCAAACAGCATCCTCAAAAGAAAACAAACCCCTTCAGATTGCAAATCTATTTTCAAAGCAAAATATACTCACGTGAAGTGAGTATAGTCAAGTATGATAACACAAACACAGTACTCACCTAGTCTAGGCTGCCCTTATGGCTGGCACAGAGTAGCATAACTCCAACACATACACACACCACCACCAACGTGAAACTGTGAGTAAGAGCAAATGTAAGTAGGAGGAGAAGGAGCACTCGAAGGTGGAGAGAAGAAAAATTGATTTCCAAACAAACGTGTCTGTGTGTGTGGGTGTGTGTGTGTGTGAGCATGGGTGGGTGTGTGTGTGTGTGTGTGTGTGAGAGTTGGGTGGGTGGGTGTGTGGCTGTGTGTGAGGGGAGATCCACTCAGCAGCAAACGGTATGGGAGAACTCCGTGTCTCTCTCTCTCTCTCTCTGGCAACTGTGACGCGCCCGGGTTTGTTCAGACCCATCCTTCCCTCCCACTCTGTCTTTCCCTCATTCGCTCTCCTAATCCCTCTCTCTTTCCCTCTCTTAATCCCTCGCTTCCACAGTCTCCCAACCTCCAGACCCAAAGACTAATAAAGGAAAAAATATATATACAGTATATGGCATGTACTTACAGTACTTAGTTGACTTGTGTTCTTACAGTTGCCATTTTTAGATTTCTATGTAACTTTAATAAGGCTGGCTATCATTTCAAAATATCTGTGATGTCAGTGCCAATATGACACCATAGTTTCAACACTGGTACCAAAAGAATACTTTTGGTCTGGGAATATAAACACTTTATTCAGGACTAACTATGCCAAAGTGCTTATAATACACCAGTATTAAATAATAAACATTTTAAAATAAAATATTGCTTATAGATATAAAAAGGTTTACTGATTTAAATGAGGAAATAACTGATTAAAAAATAAGCAAACAGGCCATACCAAGATTCTGACCCAATGCAAACTTTCATTACTTCATACATTTCCATATTACAACAGACACGTTTTTTTTAAATGTCAGTGTTCCAACCTTATTATTGATCATAATTAATGATTAAATTAACTTACCAGTGGAGGGGTGTTTGTGTTGGGTGGGCACTTTAAGATGCTTTTTCCTCCCCAGCTCTTCCTCAAGTAGGTAGTACCATCCTTGAACCTCCTGAAGCAAAGCCACAAAATGAGAGTGTGTGTGTGTGTGTGTGTGTGTGTGTGTGTGTGTGTGTGTGTGTGTGTGTGTGTGTGTGTGTGTGTGTGTGTCTCAAGGTTGAGGATTCAACTTAATGAGAACTAAATTTAAAATGAATTCTCTATGTGAGCATAAACATGCTGTACAAAAACACACAAACACACAAAAGGTTGCAAAGACACAAACACTCAATTTGCTAGCTCCTCCAGGGCTGCAAACCCTGAACACGCATTTACGCACGCACGCATGCACGCACACACGCACATCCCAGCAGCTGATGCCCCCACTTCTGCCCTGTGAGCCAAATGGTGTGTGTGTGTGTGTGTGTGTGTGTGTGTGTGCGTGCGCACGTGTGTGTGTGTTATGCATTTGCAACTACTGTACATGTGTTACATAAAGTCATTCAGAAATTGTCTGATTTGTAATCTTTATGATGTGGGCACAGTCTTGCAAACAGGGACATGACAACATTGTTCTAAGCTCTTCCATTATTTTACTCTATCACACATTTATTACAGCGTACACACACACACACACACACACACACAAACACACACACAGCCTCCTATTTTGTACTAAATAATGTGATGCCATGGACAGTGACAATAATCTCCGTTTTAAAAGCATCTTATCTGAGTGGACAGATTTCTGCGGGCTGTGGGACAAGGGGGGAGGAGGGGCGGGAGACTTGTATAGAAGATGGGGGAGGGGAGGGCATATGTCCTGAAAGTCAGGGATGGAGTCATGCCATTTCAATATTATCCTGCACGTGACAAAGGGGTGAAGAGTGGGGCAAAGAGACCGGTTAGTCAGGAGGGAGACAGATGAGAGAGATGAAAAGAGAAAAAGAGAAAGCAGAAGATGAGAGTGAAGTAAAAAACACAAAGTGGCAAATGAGTGCAAACAAATGACAAGATGCAACAGACAAGCAAAGTAGGTTACAAAAATAACAGCTAACACTAAGGTGCACACAAATGCTTCTAAAATAAAAGAAGAACACGGTAGAGGGAAACATAAAGGGATGGTTTTGAAAGAAGGGCTGAACGAAAGAAAAAAACTGAAAAATAACGGATGTGATGGTGGGGTGAGGAGATATAACTCCCTGGGACTCAAAGCTAAATCTCCCTCATTAGCATAGTAAGCCAATTAAATATTAATTGTGATAAATGTTAAAGGAAGGAAGCCATAAGCCTGACTAAAATATAATTTCTTCCTGTTGTTTGTTCACCTCACTGATGTGGAAGTTAATTTAAACTACAAAAAACACTGTGGTGAGTTTTTTATTTTTAAAGATTATTGTAGGCCTTTATTTGATAGGACAGCTAAAGACATAAAAGGGAAGAGAGAGGTGAATGACATGTGGAAAAAGGGCTGCAGGTCGGAATTTAACCCATGGCCGCTGTGGCAAGGACTGAGCCTCTGCACCCCATTTGGGTGAGTTTAAGAGAGAACAATTTGCAGCTGTGTTCATGTTTGTCATTTTATTTCTAAACACCAAATTAACAGATGTATGTCAATGTCTCAGCCAGTCTGAGAATGAAAGATATGCTTAAAACTATTGTTGAATAGTCACAATTAAAGGCAGATACTTATGATTTTAACACAAAAAGCAGAGTTTTATTTTTCTTAACAAGAGAGAGAAGTTTTTTTTACTGTACTTTTACAGTAGATTGCTCCTTTTTTGTGCAGTGAACTCCAGAATATCATGTGTTTAAAACCACCAGTGGAGGAAGAAGTATTTAGTCCTTTACTTTAAAAAGTACCACAAAAAAAAAAAATACCACACTGTAAGATAGATAGATAGATAAAATTTGTAATGATCCCAAAAAAAATGGGAAATTCCAGCGTTGCAGCAACAACATATCAGACACACAGCACACATAAAGAATATACAGTAACTGTAACTTCAAACTGTGTTTTGGTTGCAAAAATCGTAATTTGTTAAGTAACTAGTAAGGAAAGCTGTCAGATGAATGTAGTGGAGTACAAAGTACAATATTTATCTCTGAAATGTAGTGGAGTAGAAGGAGAAAGTTGAAAATGGAAAGACTCAAGTAAAGTACAAATACCTTAAATATGTAATTACAGTACTTAAGTAAATGTACTTTGTAACATTCCCAACTTTAAACCATAACGTCAAACAATAGAACTGTCACGCTCAACTCAAATGTCTTTCAAGTTTAATGGGTGTCAACCCTAAAATCACATAATTAGCAAATTAAGTCATCAGCACTCACAAATAAGTGTGTTATACTTTGAATTATACACAGCAGAAGGTATTTAAGGCACTGCTCCAAAAAGACAGAGGTGTATACACCCAAAAAATGCAATGCGCTTAGCAATGCGAGGCGCTCAGCAACACAAAAGCAGCGAGCAAAACTCTTGACTCTCATTGAAAACAATTACAAAAAGCCGCCCCGGGCCACTAAAACACGATCTGTCTGATCAGGGCCAAAGTGACCAAGCGAAATGCACACAATCAATAAGAAAGCTCATCAAAAGTCAATACATCAATAGTACCCATCTGTATTCATAAAAACAAGAGAGAAGCAATTCATGACTGACATAGCTTGCTAATTTTGTTAAACCACGACATTACCAGGATACTCAAATTTTCTACTTTACAAAAAAACTAAGTGTAGGGTTTATTGTGTCAGAAGAACGAAGTAGTATAGAGTACAATAACTGACACTACACATACAGGTTTCCTTTCTTTCTCCAATACGTGGCCTTAAAATACACACATGCAAAATGATGTAGTACATAATTGATCAAGTGCTGAGGCATTACATACCTAACATTTTGCAGTGGTTACTGCCCTAACCACTAAAATGGAGACTTTCTTTTTTTTAAAGTGAGTATGTTGTACACTACAGAAAGAAAATATGCACATAATATATGCAAAGGAAGAGGGAAAACAGTTGGATAAATTAGAGTTGAATAATAAAATAGTGATGGGAAAGAGCTACAGTAGGAAAAGCAGTTATGGGAATGAACTGCTTAGACGCTGAACTCTTGAACCTCACATTCATCTGCTATCACCTGGGACAATTTGGGAAGAAAGGCTAAGGGCTGTGTTCTTTTATATTATGATGTAGGTGTGTGGGATGAAGTGGTGTCACTCTTTTTGCATTGTGTCTAGGACTGGCAATGCCTGTCGGTTGGTCCGTCTATCGGTCGGTCGGTTGGCCAGTCCACTACTTTGTTCCAGACTGAATTATCTTGACAACTATTGGATGGATTTCCATGAGATTTTGCACAGACATTCATGTCCACCTCAGGAATAATGGAATCATACAGTATATGTTATGAGAACAGGATGCACTGTGGTTTTGTCAGCTTAAACACAGGCTGACAAAAGAAATCAACTTTGGGCTTTGTTGTCTTGTAATAGAAAACAAGCACGTCTTGTTGCCATTGCAGTACCAGTGATATCAAAAGTTTTCCAAGATAACATTTTCTAGTAGTGATGCACCAATGTGAAAATTGTGGCCAATACGATAACCAATATTAATACTGTTGTTATGGCAGATACAATATTTACCGATGTCAATCACTCTGTATAGAAAACCCATTTTTATGATAATCAAATAAGGAACTATTATCCAAAACGCTTTATTTTTTATTTTATTTTTTTTACTTTTGTGACTTAGAAATGACTAATATTGGGCACCTTTACCTGTGTGCAAAATACGACTGTCATCAGATTTTTAGAAGAAACAAATAAATATTTATATAAAAAAGTTTTTTATGAAGGATACAAGTGTGTCCTGAATTAACACTTTGAATAAGTCAACCCGGAGTATTCTCAATAAACATCTAACTAACTCACGTGAGACCAAGTTACTGTATTCTGTGATCATTGTATAACAGTTTAAAACTTTAAAGTACAGTAGTAGGCCTTAAATTGCCAAAGCCAAAAGTACTGAAAAGGTAAAATGTGAAAATGGAGCTTGAACAAACTGGACTAAACAGACACTGGCTTTTGCAGTCTTCTGAACTTTAAGTACAGTAACTAAGTACTGTAACAGCCAAGTACTTTAGGGTTAGTCCTATCCCTTAGACTTCCTGGGCTTTGAAAGCAGACAAATGTTGTGCTTAACAAAGAGGAACATTTCTGCTCTCTCTGTACCGATCCTATTGCTATTTTCACTGACAACATTTGAAGCGAAGTAGAAGAGACGCTCACTATCCACACTTGTACATGGAGGTGACACAAAACAAACAAGCCGAATAGGTGATAGCATAATGGAGCTACTGCAGCACGAGACCACAACTAGCCGTCTGTAACACTATTGTAATGTAAAAGGTACGAACATAATTAGGTCCATTTCCATGTAGTTACATAGTCACTAATATGGTCAGAATCACTACAGTGCTCAATTACCTATTTTGAGAAGGAAACAAACTACAATTTTAGCTGTGAAGGCATTAACTGCTCTCTGGGGAACATCCACCAGATCAGCGGGCGTTGGATTGATGTCGGCTGTGGCAAGTGAGGAGGGCAGGGAGGAAGCAGAAGAAGAGCCGCTAGCCTGGCTAATGAAAGTACCACATCGCAACTACAAAGCCTCCTACTCACCAACGCTAGATAGATCATACACAAAATGGATAAATATGCTACAAATAAACTCAAGGAACTGCTTTGTCAGGATTATTACCGTAGAACGGCTGAACACACTCACTCATCCCAGATGGCAGCAAGCTAGCTAGCTAGCAGCTCACAGGGTAAGTGCATTTAAACAATGTCTGAGTTGAAAAGGCATCTTGTTGTCATATAAGGTCCATGTTCGTGTTGCACAGACAAATTTACTTGCATTTTGTGTCTATTAAGAGGCACAAATGCACTCTTTAGATTATGCCCCATAATTGCCGTTTTAGCTAACTAGGAGCTATGGGCATTAGCTGCAGTAGCTCCATTTTGCTAGCACCGATTTGGCTTTATTTTTTTTTCTATTGGCAGGGCTAAAACTGTATTAATTATCAAGATTACCGTAAAAATTGGCCGGAGTTTAATATAATTTGCATCTGTCCGAAAAAATAGCCAGGCCTATCTTGTGTTTATGCGCTCGTGCAAAAACAAACATCCCAGCCCCCACCCTCACATCTTCTTCTTCTTCTTCTTCTCTATTTTGACCATCGCAACGATACCAATGTGTAAAAAATGTACCATATCGGTCGATATTATAACGGCGGCCAATATATCGTGCACCACTATTTTCTAGTAAGATACGCTACGTGTTCATATTTTAGCCGTTAAATACAATGCCTTCATGAAAAATTTGGATTTTATTTGGTTATAGGTTCATAGTTCAATCATTTGATCAACACACTGCATTTTTGTATTTACATTATTTGAAACAAAATCTAACCTTAATTCAGTAAAAGAAAGGCATGAGATTCAGTGCAAATTAAATAACAAATGCATGTGTTTTTAAGTGTGTGACCCATAGCATTTCAGTAGAGAGAGTGACTCAAACTGTGACTGGGGGCAACATTGCTGCTCTGTAACACTCATAACCCCCAAGTGTTCCTCTCAACGCTATCGAGGTCACTGGAATTCATTCTCACTGAACTAAACTCTTAGATTTAAGGTCTAATGGATGGACTCACACACACACACACACACACACACATAAAAAGAGTGAAAGTCAAAAAGAGAGCTAAGAACACGGTTTACAGAATGCCTTTCTACCTGTAATCTGGGTTTAAATTTACCTTGTCCATGAGGGAGCGCACACCAAAGCTCATGCAACCCAGCAGCGCACTCATCCTGTTGATACAGAGAGCGACACAGAGAGAATACATAAGTAGGATTAAAAAAAAATCAATTAATACCATAAAGTAAGTCAGTAACTAAGTTAAACCTTGTGTGTCATCTAACTCAGCCAAAAGCATTGAAACCCCCACAGACCTAATCACAAATATAAACCTATCAATGTGATGGTTTTATAGTGTTTTTCATCTTAGTGTCAGCTTTTGTCAAACAAAATCTTGTCCCACATCACAATACAGAGTTATTCATTACAAAGAAGATGGGACAAGGTTGATCTTTTGGGTGAAATATGTGTTGTTAGAGGCATAGGCCTAGTAAAAGATAATGAAGATAAACAAAACAATAAAAAGTTTAAAGCAGTAAAAATGTCATAGTTAGGAAAAACTTTTCATGAATGTGTTTTCACCATTTCAACATACTGACAATCGACACACGTATATTATGAGTTATGGGAGTCTGTGTGTGGTGATGGCAGAGGGTGGGGGGGTGGGGTGTTTAATTATGCATAGATGAGAAAAACAGTTCTCGACAACCTCCCAGCTGGACAGGACTAATGCAGCTGCGGATTCTGTTTTGAGGGCAAACTGGCCGTCAGCACAAATGAACACCTGAAATGTTTCTTGGCTCCAGTCAGTAGAAAGAGCCAGTGACCGAAGGAGCTCTGCTGCATTAGCAGAATGTAGTGAAAACAATGTTGAGTTAATAACAAACCATTCTAACAGAAATTACAGCTAGCGCCTCTGTGAGGCTGTGCAGAGTGGTGCTGTGAGCTAAATGCTTATCAGCACGCTAATGATTTCAATGGCATGGTAAACATGCTGATGTGAAGCAGGTGCAAGCATGTTGAGCATAGTATATTAACATGATAGCATGACAACATTTGATAACTAGCATTAAACATAAAGTACAGCTGAGGCTGATGGAGATGTCAGTAGTTTTGCAGGTATTCAGTCATAAGTATTGGATAAATTCAACTTTTGATCTGATTATCTGGATTAAACGTGAAGGCATCATCAAAAGGATTACAATTTGCCCCAAAAAAATAAATTCTTTAAAAAAGAATCTCAAGCAGCTCCACAACAAAGCTGTCAATGGACTTGGTCAGATCACTGCTGTTCATCTGAGGTAACAGACTGCTGGTGCAGAACAGATGCTGCCCTGGTTTATCATAGAAGACTACAATATCGTCCTTACTTGACAGAGCATCTGGAGAATCTATGGTAAGGTTGCTTGATTATGGAAAAAAAATCATCATACCGATTATGTTGATCAATATTGAAATCCCGATTATGTAACATAATTACTCATTGTCTTTTGGAAAGATGTTGCAATTACTGAACTTAAAACAGTAAAAAAATTAAACAAATTAACAGTGAAAACACCTAGAATGGTAAAATGTCCCTTCATTCTTGTCCCATTTGAAATTCTTTCTTAACCGGAACACAAGACAACATAAGACTTTACTTGCAAAACGTAACGTGCAAAATAATGTTTTTTCTCAATTACTCTGTGTTTATGATTATTAGGAGCTGAAATGATAATCGGGATTAAAATGTTGATTAATTGCACAGCCCTAATCCATGGTTATATGTAAAATGGCTCAGTGTGTATTTAAAGTAAGTGAACAAAGCATGCAAAATACATTTACAGTATATACTACATGCACCATAACCTTCGTTCTGAGCCAAGTACACAAAGTAAATGAGAGCATGTAAGAGTCTACCTCTTTAATCTTGTGTTATTTTATACCTATTGCCAAAAGAAGGACAGAGTGCCTACTGCTTTACAATGTTCATGCACAAGCTACAATTAGAATCTTATCAGTAAAATAAGGGACCAAACTAATATTCAAACAAACTTATCATATACACGCATGTACTGTATCTTGCAAACATATTGCTTTATCAAATGTGTATTACTATTGAAATTCTTTTCCCTACTGGCTTTTCCCTAATAATACCAAGGGACATTTGGCGTGAATGAGGCTTAATTGCTTACCAAAGATGAGTAAATCGCTCTTAATCTGTGTCCCACAAACTGTCCAAAAAAAGGTCTTTATCTTTATAAGCATTCCATGATCTTAACTCAAACACTCATGTAAGGCTTCTCCTTTATACAGTACATCTGTGTACATCCTTTTCCAATATGTGTAGTATGTGATTTTGATTTTATTTAAGTGAGAAAAAAATATATATAAAACATGTCAAAAGTAGTGTGCTTCAGTATTTCTGCACATAGCAATGCTTTGGATCTGTCCTTTCAATACAACACAGCACAAGAAAGTTGTGACTCATTCGACCATATGTCCTACATCCCCAGCAATGACCCTATTGCAGCTTAAGTCTGGTGAGGCAGGGAGGCGAGAGTAACACATTCACTCTGTCAGAGAAAAACAGCCATACAAAGAAACACACAAAAACAGAGCCAAACACATATAAGCCTGCTGTGGCATCAATATTAAAATGGTGTTTTACTTAACCAGTAGAAGGCTTTGGCATGTTACAGCTTTTTGAAATCAAACATTTTAAATATAAGTTTATATCGAAAAGAAACCATTTTCTTTGCTATCACTTATCATCATCTCCAACAACATCATCAACATTCCCAGCAGGCACCTTGTTGTGGAGTCAGAGTTCCACATTGTGAAGAGCAGTCTCTTATGAAGGTCCCCCTCACTGACAACACTGAAAACAAAGGAAAGAAAATAAGTTTCACTCACTTTTACTCTAAAAAAAAATACAAAATGGCATATGTAAAAGTTTGGGCACCCTACAGAGTTTATAGCATTTTCCCCATTTGGAAAGCTGAGACCTGACAATGTCATGGATTGTTCTCAATCATCGTCTGCAAAGACAAGGTGATGTCAATCTTAAGGTTTTAAATGCCCAGACTCATCTGACCTTGCCCAAAAATCAGCACCATGGGTTCTTCTAAGCAGTTGTCTAGAAAACTGAAACTGAAAATAGTTGATGCTCACAAAGCAGGAGAAGGCTATAAGAAGATAGCAAAGGGTTATCAGATGCCAATATCCTCCGTTCAGAATGTAGTTAAGAAATGGCAGTCATTAGGAACAGTGGAAGTTAAAGCAAGATCTGGAAGACCAAGAAAAATATCAGACAGAACAGCTCGCAGGATTGTGAGAAAAGCAAGTCAAAACCCACTTTGACTGCACGATCCATCCAGAAGGACCTGGCAGACATTGGTACACCATTTCACTATAAAGAGATACTTGTAGAAATATGGTCTTCATGGAAGAGTCATCAGAAGAAAACCTCTTCTACGTCCCCACCACAAAAATCAGCATTTGAAGTTTGCAAATGAACATATAGACAAGCCTGATGCATTGTGGAAACAAATTCTGTGGAACGATGATGTTAAAATAGAACTTTTTGGCCCGCAAAGGTACGTTTGGAGAAGAAATGGCACAGAATTTAATGAGAAAAACCTCTGTCCAACTGTTAACCATGGGGGTGGATCAATCATGTTTTGGAGTTTTATTGCAGCCAATGGCACAGGGAACATTTCACGAGTAGAAGGAAAAAATGGATTCAATAAAATTTCAGCAAATTTTGGACGCTAACTTGATGCCATCTGCGAAAAAGCTGAAGTTAAAGAGAGGATGGCTTCTACAAATGAATAATGATCCTAAACACACCTCAAAATCCACGGTGGATTACATCAAGAGGCGTAAACTGAAGGTTTTGCCATGGCCTTCACAATCTCCTGACCTCAACATAATTGAAAATCTATGGATAGACCTTAAAAGAGCAGTGCGTGACAGCCAGCCCAGAAATCTTAAAGAGCTGGAAGACTTTTGGAAGGAAGAATGGGCAAAGATACCTCAAACAAGAATTGAAAGACTCTTGGCTGGCTACAAGTGGCATTTCCAAGCTGTGATACTTGCCAAAGGGGGCAGTACAAGGTATTAACTCTGCAGGGTGCCCAAACTTGTGCAAATGCCATTTTTTTGTTTTCTATTATTTTGAAAGTGTAAATGATGGAAATAAAATCTAACTTTTTGTGACATATTATACGAATGTCTAATTTGTCATTTGATGTCTTTTGGAGATTTTTCCATCTTTTCTTGGCTTCTTTATGCACATTAATACAATTTTTTACCTGGGGTGCCCGAACTTTCGAGCCCCACTGTATATGTGTGACTAACCAACAAGTAAATCTTTGCACAAACAATTGTTTGGTATCAGCAAGATTTGAAAAGCCAAAATCTGTGTATGAACAGTATAATGCAGAGCTAAACATGCATTTATTTACATATTCGTCACATTATTTACATATGTGTCACACTCCAATGGGTCTTAAATAAAACTAAATCAAAATAAATAATTTTTTAACAAATCTTAAAATGGTGTGCAACACTTCTGGGAAATGTAATGAATGTAGAAATTGATTGAATGCTCACAAGTAGAAGGTTTGTAAGAAGATGGGGTTCCTACAGTGAGGAACCATCTGAGTCTTCTGTCTGTTGCTTGGATCACTGTCTGGGAACATGCCAATCTGAAGAGGACAGCAAAACAAAAGTAAACACAATCTAGTCTCCGCCTTTGTGTCACAGTTTCAAGTTTTTTTGTATAATTCTGCACAGTGGTACATACCTTAACATAAGAATCACATGGCCTATGGCACTCTTCAACCATGGCCCTGGCCTCCAAAACTGTGAACACATACAAATAGAACTGAATAAATGATGACTTTGTAAACACATTATGTAAATGCACATCTCATTTTCAGGTGCTGGGTCAAAATGTCATCAATAATGAAATAAAACTGGACCCACAAATTATCTGCTCCACCGTTTAGTTAAGAGTGGCTCAGATCTTGTATGGTGTACAATATTTCTGAATGATCACACTGCTGCTCATGTGCACAGTGTGTGCATATGTTTAAATAAGCAAAACCTCTGCAAGAGCTACATTTTCGAAACGTACAAATGTTTTTTTAATTTTTCATCATTTAATGGGCAAAGATGCAGTCTGAACAATTGAGTATTCAGTCTGCAACAAAAGATGTGTAGGGTTTCTTTGAGCGATAGCTAAGCCCTACTTATAGTTAGGGAGTAGTAAGCCGTTTAGCAGTAAAAAAGCATTGTGGATGGGATGAGGTGTATGGTTGTGTATGATATAAGATTCCCAGCACAGTAGGCAAGTACCAGTGACCTAAATCGGATTTGAGCCACCACCCGTAGCAAGTGCAGGCAGACCAGCCAGAAAGGAGTCGAAAGTCTAGACTCAAAATGACAAGAGCCTGGACCAAAACATGTGTCGCCTTCTGGGTAAAGAACAGACATATCCTCCTCATAATCTGCAGGAGCGGGTTGTCGTAGCAATGTTGGCAGTGAAAAGACAGCTGGTCATACAGTGTCAAACCCAGGTTCCCAGCATTCGGAGCTACAAACACCACAAAGTTCTCAAAGTTGACGGAGAGGTCGTAGATGGGACAGCCTTACTTTTTCAAACTCAACAGTAATTATTAGGACATGGTTTGTTATGTTGCTGTACTGAGTTCTATTATCTCAAGAGGTGTCTTTTGTATTCTGCTCCCCTCATGTATGTAAATTGGAGTGAAAAAAAATTGACATTAAGATATTTCATCAAATATGTCATGCCAAAGTTGACAAGAAAAAATACTGAGAAAAAAAATCAAGTTTGGCATCTAAAGAGAAAATGGCCATTTACTCAGAGAAATGACAGGGGCACAAAAGACTTGAGAGAAAAGATGGAGAATCACAAACAAAAGTAAGAGTGTGCATGGTTTTGGTTGCTGGGAGACCAAAACAAACAACCACTTTTGTTGGATTAATGTACCCAGCTCCCTTCCCACAATGCAAATTATTTGGTTCTTACAAAGATAAAAACACTTAGAATTAGAAGTGTTAGATAATTTATCTTGTTTTAAGAGTAATTTCTTATTTTAAGTGTTCAACTTTACACTATAATCTTAAATCAAGCAAGCTTGTCAAGTGAAATTATCTTGTTGCATGGACAGATATATCACTTGTTTTGAGTACCTTTTCCCTCAGATTTAGTGATTTTATCTTGTTTTTAGACACCCCTTTTTTGCAGTGCACCTACCTACGCTTTTTCTCATTAATGGTCGGCTGTTGTGTCGTGATGACTTCATATATTGCAAATCATATGCTCTGTACAAATAAAGTTGCCTTATCATATATTTTTAAATAGATCACCAGCCTCAAGCAGGCACACACAGTAGTACTTTCATTAAAATTAAGAGATTACAAAGAGTCCCTCCAAAGAAGTGTCTCTCTGTATGAATAACCTTGAATAGGACTTACCGCTAACAACAAGAACTTCATGTTCCTGGAGGATTGACAGCTTCAGCTTGCCTATTGAAAACGAGAGAAGGGAGCTTGTGACAGGGCGACAGGTATCATTGTTGAACGTGATGGTTTACATTAAAGTGACTTCGGAAGTCTCTGCTGGTTGCCTGGCAAAGTGACAGTGACAACATGAGGCCAGGTAGTCTTTGCACCTGTAAAACCAGCCAGCCTAGCGGATTGAGCCCGTTTCCAGTAATTATGCTAACCTAAGCGAACTATCTCCTGTAGCATATTATTTGACAGATATGGAGAGATCTTCTTATCCAACTCAACAACAACAAGAAACCAATAATCTACCAAAATGTTTATTCTTTTATCAGATTTGAAAGGGCATAGTTCTGGCAATGTAAAATTAGCTTTCAGATTATCATCACAATTACTATATTTAATTTCACTTTCAAAAATCAAAACAATAAAATACCATGTGGATCCTGACACAATGTTGAACTTAGAGAACTGACAGCAGAGGAAACAAGAGTTAACAGCTCTAAAAGTGCAACCCACATGCAGACCAGAAAGTTTAAATAGCCTCTAGTGAGTGTGTGTGTGTGTGTGTGTGTGTGTGTGTGTGTGTGTGTGTGTGTGTGTGTGTGTGTGTGTGTGTGTGTGTGTGTGTGTGTGTGCGCATGTGTGTTTGTCATCTGTCACTTTTTCTTTCTCTCACTTACACTTTGTCTGCCCATTTTGCTCGTTCTCTTCTTTTTGTAAGTCTCCTAGCACTGCTAACGGCTCTAGAAGACTTGTTAGCCATGTTGACATGGCCACTGCTAACATTGGTTTTGTGGTATTCTAAATTACTCCTGCTCATAAGAGCACAGTCTAAAGCTAAAATGTGGGAGCCTCGTTATGTGATAACGCTGCTGGCACTTCAGAGCTTGGGTACAAGGGATGTTTGTCGTTCCCACACTGAACTTGGCATGGTTTTGTGCTGCTGGCTGAGGTAGAAGAACAAAGTGAAAACACTGTTTGAAATATCTTTCTGGTATGCTGAACCTGAAGGTAGTTATGAAGCAGTCTCAAAAACACAATCTGTTTTTCACTGCAGTTATAAGCCAACCCAAATTGACAACTATAAATGCATACTGACAGAACAGTTTCGGGACAGCTATAAAGACAATAATAGGAAATACTGACTAACATATAATTCTAACATACAGTACAGTGTGGTGTATTTTATGCAAAAAATAGATCAGTAAAAGTTGATCTGACCATTGGTAAACCATGTAATTAAATACCTTGAGGTGGTAGACTGACAAAGTGTCATATAAATTAATATTCCAGCTTTTTCTGGTTTTGCATTTTGGAAACAGCTGTTTTATTTTCACATCAGCACCACTAACAATAAATAAGTAAAGTAGAGGATATTCCTTTCAAAGGAAAAACTAAATCTGAACCGTTTTTTATATGACATGGCTCAAAAGCCCAGGATGCAAAACAAGATACAGAGTGCTAGATGACAAAATCAAATTATAGGGTCAAATTAAGTCAAATCCTTTCCATCTTCCTGTTGGGCACTGCTGGCAAATCACCTTGTTTAAGTGGACACAACATGCTTACAATGTTGTTTAAATGGGTATAAATGTTTGCAGTAAACAGGCAGTAGGAGTGGAAGTTGTATTGATCCTATAATGGGGTTTTCCTTCATTCTTAAAACACTGCAGGTGACACATATAGAACGCACAGTCAATACATTGCTCCATTAGATAAATGCATTAGCATCAGCTCACAAAAAGAAAGAAAAACAGAATTACCACAGAGCAAATATCAGTTACGTATTTGGGGTGTTAACAATTGACGATAAACATTCAAAGGTTTCCAAAGACAGAAGAGGAGTGGAGAGTGGCACAAACAGGAAGACAGCTCTCTGTTTAGAAAGCAGATTGTCTGTAAGAGTGGAACAGCGACATTTTGAAAACAGAGGTTACAGTCAGTGAATGTAGGAGTGAATTAATAGGGTATGGCAGACGAGACAGCCCTGTAGGTCTATACATGCACAACTAAAAACACACCCATGACACGAACACACATGCAAAGACACTTTAGCACACTTACAGTACGCTTTTATGGCTACTGTGCACAGTGCTCTGAAATGCTCTACCTCTGACTAAATAACTAGGATTTATGCATGACTACTCAATCTACTCTAATCAGAGACATTTCCATTGAGGACAAAAGTTCAGCTGCCACAAAAAATTGAAATAAATAATAAATGCTAATGGAGTTGTACAAATCTTGATGGCTGAGTTTGCCATTTAAGGTAAATTTGTGATTTTGGGCTATTTGAATGATATTGATTTGACTTGGATACGCTGCTGCCAATCTATTAACAATTAAGCATATGTACACTTCTCCAACCCTTGTCTATTGCTTTGTCTCTTCAGAAATGCACTGAAGAGATGAGAAATGAAATTAAAATGCCTGGCTTGTCCAGGTGAAGGAAGGTCAAGGGGAAACAAGCCTTTGGTGTTAGGGAGATGCCAGCCTTACAACTTTTACAGAGAGAGAGAGAGAAGCAAGAGAAGCGCAAGAGAGAGAGAGAGAGAGAGAGAGAGAGAGAGAGAGAGAGAGAGAAATAAAGACTACATTTTAAAAAATGCAGCATAATCAAAGGTCTGGAATGAGATCTTTTATAGCAGCACTAAAACATACCGAGTCCCCTCAACAATAAATGTATTGAGCACTTTGGAGAGGCAGAACAGGTTCTACTGAAAACTAGAAAATTAAAAGGATAAACTCAACTATTTGCTTAAGAAAATAGGTGTGTGCATTTAATGTAGAGTCGCAGCACTGTAAAGTATTAACTATTCACAAGGCTGCAAATTAAAAGATACATTTCCTTGAATCCTTGTATAACTTTAATGATTTGCGCTACTTCCTTTTATACTAATAAAGTCATCAACATCAAGTAGCGTCATACTTTTTTGATTTCCTTTCCTCAGTGTTGTTTGTATCTAGCCATTTCTCAGGAGTATTTGTGTTGAACAGGTGAATCATATTTTGTTTTCCTTCTTTGTCTGCATGAGCAACATTCCTTGTTACTGGCAAAATACATAAACTAAGATATGGAAAAAGAGCTTGAAGAAAAGAAACAGAGAGATGAAAAAGCCTAGAGCCACTAAAAAGATGCAAGACACCTAACATTGATATTGACAGTGGGTCGCTCCCCTGCTGAGCCTGCCCTTGTTCATGTGCCAGCTCAATTAGCCACAGAGGGCTGTTGCCTGTCCACTAACAGGACATGAGTACGGCCAAGTCAGCACTTATCTACTATGAATTGTGTAGATAACATCCCCAACCTGTGACCAAGGTACTGAATTATGTGATTTTTGTAATGTAAACTTGAAACCCACAAAAGCACACAGACCAGCAAAGACAAACTACATACATACTATATGTTGTTGTTCCCTTTGCACTGTGTTGGGCTTAAATCCTGCCTTTCTAGATTATTTCAGGAAGAAGGGTTCAAGTCCGTAGGTTGGATAAAAGAATGTTTATTACAATAGAATATATATTCCAGAGACAAGGTTACAGAGAATATGTATCCATAGCTCTCCCTAAGTTTGTCTAACTCTTTTCCCTTTCTGCTTGATCTTATGTGCACAGGGGGTTCAGCTGCTACCACGTGACATGTTTGTGCGCTGTGTTTTGTCTCCAGAAGGTTAGTGTCTAGCAGAACTCAGCCTGCACAATAGATAACAGGTCTCAAACTGCTACTGGAGAGGACCTTCACCCAAACAGGACGTGTCCCTAACCACCCTTGGCCCTGCTTTTTAGAATTAACTCACTCGGCAGAGCTATGGTTGGACATATTGTACCAAAACAACTTATCATAAGGTCACAGTAAACTTTATGAACTACATGCTTCTTATTTAGAAATGAACCTACTAATCACACTGAAACCAAGCAGACTATGTGTAATGCTTTTGCTCTTTAGCTCAAAATATATTGAATCGAACACACATGATTAATATAATGCACTACGTGAATATAATGTTTATGAGCACACATGATATGAATACATTTTATTCCAACAATTGCCAAATGGGAAATCAAAAATCTCATCCAGCCTTGTGTCAGATAGCAAGGTAAAACTTTAACATCTGTGGTTTCCCATGTCCGGACATAAAAAAAACAGTAGAATCCATTTTGCCATATTCTGTCAGACAACAAAATGTTTGAAATGTCCTACTTTGTTATTGCAACAGGGGCCCTGCTAGTGATGCTGTCTCTCAAGACAATGCTACACTGCCATGTACCTCTGGGCCTTTCGTCATGATGCTGATAACAACCCTAGGCCGTAACAAAAGAAGAGGACACACAGACCATGTCCTCTTCTTTTTTAAGGTGTCCTTGCATTTATTTATTTTTTCACACGGACAAAGTCAATTCCAGAATGGAATGAATAACCGTATATACATTTACACAGAATGTGATAACAAAATACATTTTCAATTAAATTACCAAAGAAAAGGACGAAAGGCCATACTCTGGCTGTTGAGAAATGTATGTTTGTTCTCTCTCTCTCTCTCTCTCTCTCTCTCTCTATCTCTCTCTCGGCTTTAATTGGCTTTGCTGCTATGTCACATTAACATTTGAAAACCTGTATGCCCCCACCAGCATCCTATAAGGCCAAGCCAGGGGACAATGTTGGTCTTTATGTGACAGCTAAAGCAGCCATTATCAGCAGAAAGGAGCAAGAAAATAGACTGGAGTTAATCCATGTTCTGTAACATTTTGTGTGAGAGCAATTTAAAAAAAGTTGGAAAACTGCTGTGTGGGGAACATAGAGCAGATTAGATGAGAGTATCCTGGTATCCTGGCTTTCGCTTCCTCAAAGAGTTTCTTTTTAACGTTATACAACTTGAAAAAAATGTACCTTCCTCTGATGCCAAAACCAGTGAGCAGGAGCTCTTGCTGCATTACCTAATCGTAGGAGCTGATCACATTTATTGTGTCCATTGAGTCTATAGAGGGGGACACCTTTATGTCAGATGCCAATATGCCTTGACAGACAGAACAGTAGAGCATTGTTTGATGGCTTTAAAGCGAAAGATCTGGGACGATTCAGTATCTGGCAGACTGCACATTTCATAAAAGGCCTTGGCCTGTGTTTAATATTTCACAATCTAAAATGCTCAGTGCACTTTAATCATGCCGACAAGGAACTATAATCCATTACACATAATCATTGGCAGGCTTATCCATTCTTAGGAGGGAAAGAGAGCTATCTGCTCCATGCACAATAAAAAATACAAATAGGGTGATAACAAAAGACACTAAACACTGACACAATCTTGTTTGTTGGTAAAATGCTTATATATACACACAATAATTGAAGGGCTAATTAAGGGGAAGGTAACAAGTAAAATAGAGACACACAAATCCTTAATTTAAAAAAGGACAGTTTGTTGACATTCAACTAGATTTGAACTTTTTCATTTCCCCTTATTACATTGGAATACCATAAATCAACATGATTCAAACATAAATGTTTGATACATTATAACCAAATGATGCTCTTTTGGTAACGGTATTACCTCTCGTCCAAAGTCTGGCCAGATTCAACATTTTTCTTATGTCACTTTTATAGAAGCATCTCTAGTTTTCATTGCAAATTTGAGATCTGGTTTTGATTTCTGGGTTGGACATTCATTATTATTCTTTATAAATATTGAGCCAATAGAAGAGTAAGAATAAATTACAGTAATTATCTAAATGAGGCTGGTCTTTGATTAATATCCCTTTTAAAGCACAAGTTATCTTTTAGTCTGACAAGCCCTCCTTATGCTCTCAGTATTCTTTATCTATTCTTCAATGTCTTACCTCTCGTTCCTCTTTTCTCTCCCCTTCCACTCATAACTTTTACTCAGGCACCGCCTCAAACTCTAGTCAGTGGAGCATTTATTAACTCTAGAGTGTAAGCGTACTGTAAATCAAAGGGTAGCAAAAAACACAAAAGCTGAACAAAGAAGAAACTTAGTTCAAACCACTCCCGTCAGTAGCTACACAAAAACCATTACTTAAAATTTCGTAGCAGCAAACCGGGCCATTTTCAGCAAACGTAAAGTTGTTTAAATGCCTGTGTTGTTGATTGGTTTGTTGTTTGTGTTACAGAATAGTTGTGACTAGACTAAGACTAACCTGCAAATTTACAGTATATCAGTAAAGTATTCTGCTGCAACATTGTAAAAAGTAAACAATTATCAGAGAAGGAAATAAATCTGAAAAAAAACTACTGGAAAACTATATTGTATATAAGATACAAATGCCCAAGGGGAAAAATCATTAGGTCCTGACCAGGTTGGTGACTGTAATTCACTCTTTGGCAGTTAAAAGTCTTTCCCTAAGGGTGACCGCTGACACTCTACCAAACAATAGAAGCATTATGGTCAAGCTCATCGCAAAGTTTGCCCCAGTTCTGAAAGGGTGCGCTATCAGAATGAACTCAGTGATTCCTAAGCAAGAAGATTGTGTATAACATGACGCCAAAAAATCAAATTTCCAACTTTATTGTTTTAGGTACAATGCCAGTTGTCAGGCCTGCCAAGTGAGGCTTGTTCAAATGGACCACAGAGGAAAGCTTGAGATGTTTCTTTTGAAGACTGAGAATGTGGTTGTGCTACCAATATGAGCGAGAATGAGGGTGACAAAGCAAATTTATTATTATTTATATGGGTCAACTCTGGGTGCACAAATACATTAAAAAACACTCCCAAGACGTTTTGGGCTACACTGGGTACCTCCGTAAACCCCTGTCATGTATATTTTCACAAAATAATGAGATATGCTGAGAGACCATGCAATTATCATCTAGTTTCTGTTGTCAACAGAAACTAGATGAGAGAACTTAGTAACAAGAACTTGGGGTGAGGGAGAAAGCTACTGATGGTATATAAACGCTGAAGGACAATGCTCTGCTGATATAAGCAGAGCACATACACCCACACTTGCATCGCAGGCATAAAATACAAAAAATACCACCACAGCTGTAACCACACCCCTGTAATACCTTATCCATATTTATATGTGTGGACAGGTAAATACTGGATCATGGATGAGGCTTTAATTTAGTCTTACACTAAACAGTGTAGGTGTAACCTCCTCCAGTCTGGCTAACACACTCCATAAATGATTCATGGTGTCACCAGATCAGGAGGGGCAGTCTCATTACCAGACCAAAGGACTTGTTGCTACATCTGAGCCCACATGTTGCTGCAAGTAATATGCCTCTCACATTAGACACGCTGTAGGATCCAGTGTCTGTGCTGGCAGACCTAAGTGACACAATCCTTTATATACCTTGGACACATTCCTTTAAAGTCACCCAAACAGACACTTTTTTGCATTTTATTTTGGTTGATGCGGTTATGGATGCATGCCAAAAACCTCTTAACTATCACATTCTACCACAGTATTTTTTTGACAAAAAAAAATGAAAATGGAATGAACCTCACCATGGGTCCTAAGGCGGAAGGACGATGTCTCAGGTAAGCTGGCAGTTGGATTCCGCAGATAGACTCTGAGACAGGTCATCTTGGATGGAGCATGCTAGCTGCCACTGTAGACCAGATGGTTGCATCAACTACAGAGAAGAAACGGAACTTGATGCTTGATGGTGTGTGTGTGTGTGTGTGTGTGTGTGTGTGTGTGTGTGTGTGTGTGTGTGTGTGTGTGTGTGTGTGTGTGTGTGTGTGTGTGTGACTAATTTATTAAGGAGGGTGGAGCTGGAGCACCGCTGCATTCAGCTGTCTGGAGAGACTGACACTATAGGTCAGACAGTGTGATATGTCTGTTGTATCACTTTGTCAACCAATTAGTTTTGGTTGAATGTTGTATCTAATAGTTAATGACAGACAGAGGGAGCACAAAGAACATTTAAATTGGTTGTGCTATAAATGTGGAGAAATTATTAATAATTTATTTTCAAAGTTGCACTTCAAGCTTCAGCAGTGGACTAAATGGAGCTTCTAAAGGACATACTGTAATAGCAACATTATTAGTTTTGTTATGGTTTTCTATCCATTTAGCATCCAAAAGTGTACTCATACTGATTAAAGTCTGTTTTGCGTGGTTCATCCGAATAGTTTTGATTCTGAATTCTATATAATCTACCTGTTGTTTATTGTTACTAATGAGCCACCTACCAGTGATAGACAGCTTTGAAGTTGAGGTAAAAAATGTATTGTTACAGAAAAGACTGCTTTCTATTATAATACAGTAGTTTCCTAGTTTTCTATGAGCTGGTTGGTATTGTACCATTTGGAGTCAACCAAAGACAATATGGGCGACATTCGCTGTACTGATTACAACTGCACTTGGCAGCTTCCTGACAAATGTACACAGACAAAAGTAATAACATGTGAGAGCCCAAGGTCAATTTAACAATGTCAGATCAGTTTCCAAGGAGAAAATAAAGAATATCACCATTTGTTACCATTAACACTCATACTCACAATATGACTAATACATGACACAACCACTAAGACACACAACAAACAACACCAACTCAAAGCCTCTCTAATACATATGATTTCTCTATAATTTCATCTCTTACATAATTGAGAAAAGAAATCACTTAGCAACTCATCCACTAAATCACAAATAAAGTGGGATGGATAGCTCTTCAACAACAGAAAAAAATAAAATGTAAAAATAAAAAGTTGTATAATGTTCTACACTATTCCGTGTGTAAACAAAAACAATCTTAATTTTTAGTTAAAATATGTATTACTTTCTGAAATCATATGGTAATATGCCATATTAAAGACAACAAGGAACAAACGCATTTTACAACCGTCTCCAGAACAAACAACAAAGATGATACTGTTACAAAAAACAAAAACATGTTTTTTATACACAGATTAAATCATCAGTGTTCTGTGAACTGTAAAATATATTGAACTAAGCCAGTGTTGTGGTTGTGTGGCAATAATCCAGATTACTTCACAGCATGATTTAACACACCTCTGGGTGAAATGTGACACAACAACAATAGATACAGCACATTATTTTGTCATCTTGCCCAGTGGCAGTGTACCAGTAACCCAGAGATGAACTTATTTGCTAATCCTGATTAACTGCCCCCCACCAAGAACGCATCCAAATCAAGCTTTTTCTAAGGGAGATAAAAAGAATCTGCTTGTTGAATTGCTTACCACAGTCCAAATGCACAACACTCTCACAAAAATAGCATGCATTCTGAGAACCTATTTTAAGATGACAAAAAAATATGTACACAATTATCTCTTTCTCCTTCCTCTTGTCCCTTCCTCAAGACTTTAAAAAGTCACAATTCTTTTCCTCTCTCCACAAAAAGCCCCTGATTCATTTGGTTCTTATCAGATCCAGTGAAAGGAAAACAAAGGAGTTCACGGAAATTTATACTCTGCTTCCCTGAAGGGGAAACTGGGCAGATAACGCTACAGTGGCATGGCATGGTCTGTCTTAGGGCACAGATCTAAAACACAAATCACACACACTAAAGCATAGCATACAGTATTAGAGAAGAGTTAATTTAGTGTTTTTCATTTGGCGGGGGCTGATGTTTTACAAACACAGTGAAAACACCCACCTACCGGTATGTGTTTTTAATATGTTTTTTTTGTTGTTTTCTTATAAAAAACAAAATAGATTTATAAAACGGATCTGAGGGCAGATGTCATTGTTAGTAAGTTTGGACTAACAGAGTTACAGCAGCTTATGTTAACACTAATTTGGCAAAAAAATTACTCACATATGCAAATATGTAGTGTGTTGCACTACAAGACTTGAGTTTAAATGATAAGGTTATCGACACACAATCTGTGTTATTTATCTTGTACAGCCTATAAACAGCCTGGTGCAAAAGACACATGTGAGGGCACTGATTATTTGATGTTACAAGGTTGTATTTATTGGGATACAAACAGGAGCCTTGTGTTTGTATTTTTATCTACAGTTAATTTATTAAAATTCAAGTAAAAGTTCTGATTATGAACTATAAACACCTAACGTTCACAAGAGGCAAAATATTGGACAGATTCGGACCTACCATGAGCAGTTTTAGCCCCTGCATGGCCAATGTCACAAGCAAAAAGTTGTGGTCAAAATCACAGTGCCCTGAAGATATATTGTATATAGCAAATAGCCCTAAGGCCTCCATAGGTCCAGGCCTGAAAGGTAAAGACATACAGTAGTGTGTGCAAGGCAGAGATGTGTGACAAAGGGGCGATATCAGGTACAACTGAAAAAAGAAGGTAGAGAGGAGGGAGACTTAATTAAGATAGTAGAGATAAAAAGAAGAGTCTGGGACATGTTCCTCGAAGAGAGGAGTTTTCAATTTGCGCGAAGATTGGGGATGACTGTGCAGTTTTGACTAGGGGGGTGAATTGTGGAAGGAGAAGAGAAAAGGCTGTGTGCAGAGATGTCCAGATTGCCACAGGAGACAGCGGAGCACCTGGTGGTAGCAGACTGGACTGCGTGGCTGCTTAATCAATTAAGTTAGTGACACACTATCTAAGTAGTAAACAATAAAAAAATTATAAAGATCAGGATGTGGGGCACTGGCAGACTAGATGCAGAACAAATGCTTAATTATAGATTGACTACAAATAGAAGCAATGAAGTTACAGATTAAACAGACTTTGAAATAAGTATTGGCAAAATTTGTTAAGGGCTGTGAAGAAAGTTTTTGCAGTAAAAATTTTTTAATTAACTAGTCAACAAACACATTTTGATAATCGATTCACTGCTGAAGTCAGTTATCACATAAAAATGCCACACATTCACCGCTTCCCACTTCCTAAATGTTAGGATTTGCTGTTTTTTCCTATTTAATGCTTCTGTAAATTAAAGGTCTGTAGGATTTGGACTGTCGGTCGGACAAAACAAGCAATCTGAGGGCACCTTGGGCTTGACAAGCACTTTTCCTTATTTTAGTTTTAATAATTCATCAAAAATATCATCAGTAATTAAAATAATTATTAGTTGCAGCCCCACCAAGAAAAAAGAAAGAACTTGACATCTCATTTGTGAATTCCTGTCATTCAAGTGATGTTACCCAAAAAGAACAAAAATCAATAGACAATTCAGTTATTTAGCTCATCAACATATAAATAATCTTGAGAAGTGCTCTGTGTCTGCCTTGAACCCTATCTTGTTTTCTGAATTTGCAATCTCTTAATCCAAGCATCTCCATGAATCTATTATTCATTTTAGGATGACGTATTGCTTTTATAAGGCTTCTAGCAAAACCTCAGCTTGCTTTTGGGCATAAAACTTGTTGCATTCTTAGTGTTCCTGTCCTTTTCATTTGATGTGTCAGAATGAGCTACTAAATATTCAGTATGGTAATGCAGACTTTGCTCCAGGTAACAAGCAATGTGGCAGTCTTACTTGTCGGTTAGTTGCACTGACCTAAAAATGCAGAATAGCATGCGTATTTGGCACAAATCTTACACAAGTAAAGATGGTTATTGTTACAGTCAGTACAAAAAGTAGAGTACAAATCACCCTGAAAGATGTTTGTGTTTTGCTACTTTTAGATATGAATCAGAAAGTAATTAATCCATTCATTACTTTGCTCATTCATTCTTTAAGGAGGCCGTGTCTACAGAAGACTTAACTGATCCAGATTTGTTCACTCTGCTCCCACTGTATCTGCAAGACTGCTGACTCTGCAGGACTCTTTGCATTTATATCAGTATGTGACTTTGTCGATGTATATTCCAATTAGAGATTAAATCTCGTTCCATTTATTGTATCTGATTCTGGGTACATTCTCACACACATTGCTCTCTTTTCCTGCCGCAATATTTAAAAAGGTAAGCAGTAATTGAAAGAAATGAATTGAATACAAATGAAATACATTTTACAAAATACCTGTATTTATTCTAATGGAAAAGCAGCTCCTCACACTAAAAACTATTATTTCCTAAATAAATATAAGTACAACATGCATTTGTGTTGCATGGTGTTTTGACATCATTTTTAATACTGTTCTATAAATTTATAAAATATGTAATCCTTTGTCCACATGTAAATTTATTACATTAAGACACAAATACACCAGAAATAGCATACTGAAACATACAAGTTAATATCATAAACACTCAGTCAGTCCAAGCTACCTTTAGTAAAGCATTTGAAATTTTAACAAAAAGACAATGGCACAACCTACTGGAAATGTTATGAAATGCATTTTTTAAGTGCGCACAAGTGTTCAAACCATAGACTGTATATTATTGAATATATATAATATTAACAGTCTATGGTTCAAACGTTGATGTGGGCTCAGGCACTTCATCTTAAATATTATTTCAAATTTTACTGGTAATGTGAGGGATGGGAAAATCAGTTGGAAACTGCTACATTTTCATTTAAAGAGACTGAGACATCGGTCTGCACTATAACCAACACATAACCCCACAAAGAGGACTGTGTGAACCCTGTTATCTATTGGTTTGGCAAGTGCAAATAAAGGGGTTGCAGTACTTTAGCCACATGCTGTAGATCATAAAATGCAGAATTACAGTACAGTACTGCAAACAATACTACATCCTGCACATACAATACACACTAATAACGATGGGAGTAGAGGTATTTTTTACTCTTAAACTATTCTAAAAAGGGATGGATACAATGCACTCATGTAAAATTAACTATCTAATAAAAAGGTCCAAAAAAAGTGTAGCTTTTTAATGTTAAAGTATATGTTTCAGTTTGTCTGACTGGACAATTAGGTGATATTGGAGGTCAAAGTGCATGGTTCTATCATAGTTGATATTGTTCATTTGGGTGGACAAATATAAAAACGTATCTGCTACTGCACATTAAAGAAGATTTTGACCTTATTTCCCAAGCTGTGACTCTTGGACTTTAGAGTATGAGAGTTGAATCACGAACCAAGCTTGGAAAACAAAACAAAAGCAAAAAATAATTTTAGACTTGTTTCACAAGTTGATGCACTTTTCCTACTTTGTATTGCAACTGCTGCGCAACAATTTTCATCGGGATAAATAGTTTGATATGATCTTATCTTAACCTGGTGGCTAACATTTTCTTCGTGAAACAAAAACAACACAAATGCTTTACTAAATGCCATGTTAAATGACAAATTAATGGAATAGTTTGGAAGTAGATTATTTAGGAAAGGTTACAATCACACCTTTCAATTTACAGAGAAATGTCAATATATGCTGCCATCTTTGTTTGGCTGAACTAACGTTAATTTAGTAAAATATTTACTGTGGAGCCTGGCTTGGGGAATAGGTTATTTTTGTTCCAGACAAGATTTATTGGTATCCTGAAAACATCATTTCTTGTCAGCTGTTCTTCTGGGCTTTTAAAACGTTAACTTGATGTGTAAGTGAAGAAAAGGTAATTAGTTATCTCCGTGACTCAAATTATAGGCAATGCCAACCCCTGCAAGGACTTCACATTAATGTGTTATTATGCATGATAAAAATATGAACTTTGTCATAGCTCGTTGCTACCATAGACATAATAAAGAGTAGACGCCGCATTGGCAGGCTGAGCGCGAGAAATCCAGCCGCCATCTTGGACCGGTCATACTCGTTACTTGGCAGCAGAAGATACAAGATGCCAGAGCACTGTGCAGCATATTCCTGCTCAGATCGGCGTATTTTTTTATCTTATCTCTTTCACTCTGGGTTCTGTGAAGCATTTTGTAGGCCTATCTGTGTTTTGAAAATTGCTACATAAGTTAAGTTCCAAAAGCAGCACTAATGTATGCTTGTGTTGTTATTACATTGGGATTGTCTCTGGTTTAGTTGGGATTTGTTTGATAAGACTTGCACGTTACTCTTATAAGATAGATAGATAGATAGAGATATATATAATTATATAGCCTTTTCAATAGCAATGTGCTTGAGTACAGAGTCAACACAACATAAAAGAGGTGTATCTGTCCAAATACTTATGTAATAAGAGCTGAGATAGCTGGTCATTTATCAAATATATCGAAAGTCGCAATAAGTATGCAATATTTAGTTTATTTTGTGGAGCTGTCCTGTTAACTTTATTTATGTATTTTATACTGTCCAACCAGTAGAACCCGTCCTGTTCTGTAGAAATGGTCCTTAGTTATTTATATTATAACTTTATTTATGTATTTTATACTGTCCAACCAGTAGAACCCGTCCTGTTCTGTAGACATGGTCCTTAGTTATTTATATTATAACTTTATTTATGTATTTTATACTGTCCAACCAGTAGAACCCGTCCTGTCCTGTAAACATGGTCCTTAGTTATTTATATTATAACTTTATTTATGTATTTTATACTGCCCAACCAGTAGAACCCGTCCTGTTCTGTAGACATGGTCCTTAGTTATTTATATTATAACTTTATTTATGTATTTTATACTGTCCAACCAGTAGAACCCGTCCTGTTCTGTAGACATGGTCCTTAGTTATTTATATTATAACTTGATTTATATATTTTATACTGTCCAACCATTAGAACACGTCCTGTTCTGTAGACATGGTCCTTAGTTATTTATTCATGTTGGACCAGTCCAATATAACTTTCAGTTAAAATAAACCTTATGTTTAAAAATATCGGAATTCATATCGATGCAATATCACATTTTGTCAATGTGGGGCAACCCTAGTGTGTGTGTGTGTGTGTGTGTGTGTGTGTGTGTGTGTGTGTGTGTGTGTGTGTTGGGAGTGGGGCTGCTAAATGTCAAGGTCTGGGAGGCAATTGATGCAGAACAACGTGGTAGTACTGTGCGTGTGTGTGTGTGTGTGCTTGCGTATGTGTGCGTGTGTGTGTGTGTGTGTGCGTGTGTGACAGAGAGAGAGACAAATATAAAAAGCTTCAAGTAGACTCTAATAATATAATCATATTGTTTCTTGTACTTAAATATCTGACTTTACGGTCACTATCTGTTTCTTCTTCCCTATCATATTTATAATGTGTGTGCAAATTATTTTTCTATAATAGGTATTTATACCTATTATAGCCTACATCATATGATGTAGGGGTATTTATACCTATTGTAGCCTACATCATATATGTTATGTAGGGGTATTTTGCAAATACCTATCATTTACAAATGATAGATACACCGAGGATGTCTGGTCTAGGGTGACCAGACGTCCTCGGATTTAGGGGACAGTCCCCCGTTTTTGTCCCCTGACTAAATACAGAAGAAAAACTACCTCTGTCCTTGTTCTTTTTTTTTAAAGACACAACATTAGGTTTTTCAATCAGATTTATAGTCAAATTGGAAATATCCCCGTTGCTCTCCCTTTTCGGGGATTATGTTTCCAGTTTTGATCTCGGACGTCTGGTGAATTTATATCATATCAGAATATTCTATTACTGTTAAGCACACTATGAATATTAAAATACGCCTAATCATGTGTCCTGTATCATAGCTACATGTATGACCTTTGTAGCAAAAAAAAACATGAAAATCAGTTGGGTATTCAGTGAGATTGATTAATTAAACGCGCTGACAGCTCATTGCACCTGCCAAACACATTACACTGAGTGGAGCGGGTGACCGGTCCAAGATGGCGGCCCCAAATCTCGTCAGCGCCAATAGGCAGTAGCGGTCGATGCGGCGTCTACTCTTTATTATGTCTATGGTTGCTACATTCAGCAGTGGAATGGACAGGATAGTGCGCATGCGCTTTAGACAACCATAGCAACTACGTTTGGAACTTGGTATTAACCATAGACAGTTACCCTATGGTAGTAACCTAACCAACGTTGCAACGTAACATTTATGTACGTATGTTTTATCGTAAAGCCGTTTTATGGATGGGACAGCCTTTACAGTCTGACGTAGTTAGTAATAAGAGTAATAACCAATGTCACTGTATGAATGTTAGAAAGTGGTGCCAAAGGATACCGATAGTTCTCTCCTCTTTCCACCCGGAAACAGATCAGGTTAGTGGGGAGGAAGTTCTTTACATGATCTTTGAGTAAAGGTTAGCATGTAGCTAACGTAGCGTCTTGATGGTGCTGAGTGTGTTCCCCAACAGTACATTGTGCTAAATTAAGCTAACGTTAGCTATATATTTCACATATAGTATTACAACTGTTTTACAAGCCACCCGTCACCAATCGTTTAAAAGAGGAACTCCTAAGCTTAGCTAGACTGTAGCTAGCTAGGTCCACACTAATTAATGACTTATGTGGATAGAATAACGTTAGCATCATCTTATAGAGACTTCGCTAAAGTTATCATAAGGGGTAAAATTGCAAATAATGTTGTAGGCTAGTGTATCAGCTATTTGTTTTCGCACCGGATCACCACTGGAAATGTAACAACTTGATCTCTGACAAGAGAAGTATAAAAAAACAATAACACTAGGTTTACTCATACATCTTTGACAGCCATGGAGTTTCTCCCAGTACTTGACCCTCTAGATAAACCCAAAGAAGGAATATGGTAAGTCATTTCAGATTATTTAATTGCACTTGTGATGTACGTTAATGAGCTAACTATTATCTTGCTGAAGTTGTTTTGTTGTCAACAGGTATTCTTTGATACCCAGGGGCGGTGCTCCAGGAGTTAGTGTGGGTCACACCTGCACGTTTATTCCATCTGGAGATGGAGGAAAAGGAAGAATAGTTATTGTTGGCGGAGCCAACCCCAGCGGCAGTTTCTTACATTCGCATATCATAAATCTAGGTAACAAAAAATGCAAGCAAAGGACCTGTCCAGGCAGGGATATGATATCTGCATTACAGTGTTGTATAAGTTCTAAACCAAAAATCTACAAGAGGTTTGAAGACTTGTTACAAACATAACAAGTAAGACTTGCAACAAATTTGACCTAGGCTAGGTCAGTGTGTAATCTAATTGTCATGAAATCACAAAAAAATCACCACTGAAACATGAAATTTACAAAAAGGGAGGGAGAGAGATGTGAAAATGTTTTTTACAGGGCAGAATTTGTTAATAACTGTATATTTTTAACCATTATGGATAAAGTTCCCATCACCAATGATAACAAAGATAACATAAGCTAAAGTTAATAACAGGGCATCACTTGTCACAGCACCATATTGGTAAAAACACATTCATCATTTGTTATGTCAGCTAAATGAAATGTAATGTCATGTAATGTCAGTGGCAGGGTTACTGGCACATTCCCTTCACATTCATATCATAGGGCTTTCTTTGCATTTTTGTCTTTCTTGACTCCACCAGATAATCATGAATGGGACATCCCAGACTGGGAGGGTATGGAGTCACGGTATGAACACTGCAGCTTTGTGCCAGAGAGCTGCCCTCAGAGCCTGTGGGTGTTTGGAGGTGCACAGCAGAGCGGCAATCGCAATTGTATCCAAAATATACAGCTAACAGGTACATTTAGATTCACCTAGTAATGTGTAATCTTCATTAGTAGCATAGCGCTCTGGTGATTTTGCAGATTTAAGACGGCTTCACTCAAAGACGAGTTGCTAATCTACTGTATGAAATCATCTGCTGCAGCGTTTGGTTGTAGACTCCATTTCACATTACCTGGTTTTTCCACTCTGTTGTAACCAATGTTGCTGCGACAGACAGATTGATTATATAGTATGTGACGATTTCTGAAGACTGAGTGTGATCTGCTTTTGACATGTTTCCAGAGAGTGGGCCTCGCTGGAAGAATGTAGTGGTGAATGGCAAACCCCCCGTTCCCAGGACATACCACACCAACTCAGCCTGCATAGGGGACAGACTATATGTCTGTTCTGGAGGGGAAGCAGGAGCTGCACCTGTCTCAGACCCCAAACTTCATGTCTTCGATACAGGTTTGTGATTAATTAACCACATGCTTAACATGTGTATCTCCAGCACCCATCTTATATCAGCATCTTATACCACCCCAAACACAAACATATTTTGCCCCACAGCTTTTAAGGCTGCCCTCTTAGTTTTGTGGAACCTGGTATGGCATGCCAACTTGCAAGTTTAACATTTTTATTAGTAAATAAATTGTAGCGCACCTTCCGTAAATCTCTGCATAACTGCTTTCAACTTCAACCTGAGAAGAGTTCTGATTAAGAAGAAGAATTGAAAACACCTGTGTGGGTGTACAAGGCTTTTAATATTTTTGTCATACTGAAAGCATCCAGTTTGTAATTGTGATTCTATTTGGGGAAAATATCTGAGATTATTAGATATTTGTGATTGCAAACATGGCAATAAGAGCATTTTGTGTTTTGGTGAATATTAATACCAAAAATAATTGTGTATGAAAAGGTACCGTCATTTTTCTTACTCTAAAACAGTTGTGGACAAGAGAAATTATACCAGGCTTTTTGACAGTAGATATTTCACTTCACATACATTCATTCTTTTATATTCTTTTTGTAACTCATCTCATCTCTTTAGGAACAGCACAAATGTAACTGATAACATTAATAATGACTGCAGTTCAATTAGGTGTGCCATTTCCAGGGCCCTGTTTTTGTGGATACTGACTGGGACAGTTAGTCACACCTGTGCATTTCCTGCGATGACAAGTCAAACTGAATCAACTTGAATCCTTACCCAATAAACAGATCCATAGATTAGAGCCCTTTGGATAGAAAGTAGTTAATTTAAGATTTACTGATGCTACCGGACTCCATATTATATACACAGATGTACTGTATCTGTGATAGTTTCACTGTGTCCAAGTCATTTAATAGCATTGGAATAAATTAATATATAATAAAAATTAATACATAATCCGCCTATTGAAGGTGTGACTCTTATTCTGCCTCAAGTATGTGATGGATTTTATCTTTTGGTATTCCCAGTGTCTTCCACCTGGTCTCAACCAGAAACAAAAGGCAGAAACCTGCCAGCCAGGCATGGCCATATTGTTGTGGCAGTAGGTTCAAAGATCTACATTCATGGAGGCATGGCTGGAGACAAATTCCACAATGATATGTACTCTCTTGACACAAGTAAGCCTGAACTACATGTATCTATTTCCCAACTGTATTTATCTTAGATTTTCATACAGAATAAAAATGTAGAGAATTTTGTTTAAGAAAATAAAACCATGTCGGTTTAAAGGGAGCATACAGTGGGAGAAAGTGCAGGCCAAAGGAGACATCCCACCAGGAGTAGCAGCCCACTCAGCTGTGGTGCTGGGAAAGAACATCTACATTTTTGGGGGGATGACTGCAGATGGAGCTGGCAACTCAATGTACAGATTTAACACAGGTATGTTTTTCAGAAACTCTTAAAATATTTGTAATTCTTAAGCACTGTTTTTGATTACATATATGAATGCTATGGGGCAGTTCTTCCTGGAAACCTGAATTTGAGCTTGTACATACTTAACGTTAAACCTTCTATTTGCAGACAAAAATAGATGGGTCCTCCTGAAATTTGAAGGGGATTTGCCACCCAACCGCTTAGACCACTGCATGTGTTTATTGCCCTGGAAGGTGTTTGGTGAGGGGAATGAAGATAAGGACTCTAACAGCCCAGCAGCATCAGAGACAATAAATCTGGCTTTTGCATTTGGAGGAATGGACACCCAAGGTGTCATTCATAATGATTGTATTGTGACTGTGGTGACATGATGCGGTAATATTCATTTAGCAAAGTTGTAATAAAATGTAAAGAATTGACAGTTTAATAAAATATTTAGCAGTTACTGTGAATTTGTTTAAGTTTGTACTGAAATGAACATTGTTAAGCAAATTTACCGGAGTTCTGAAACAATCTAGGCACGGTCAGATCATTTAAGCCATTGTTAAATATTTCTTAGTGTTTGACATAGTATTCAGTGACAAACATTTGGTGGACGATGTCAAATGTTGAAGAGACCAATCGAGAAACATTTTGTATCAAACATTTATTTCAATGTCTTTCCAGAAGTACAATGACCAGATTCAATAAATAACTTTTTGCAGTGCCTGTGAACATAACGAGCTCTTGATTACACAGACTTAATGGACCCACAAACAAAAACCTGCCGATCCCATCCCCCACTAAGTCCCTCCCCACTAAAGAACCCAATCAGGACTGCCTGAGAACAGCAGCAGAAAGCCTCATATCTGGGCTGACGAATATCTCCACCTTCCAGCGAAGAGAACACCTCACAAACTGAAACTTATTTTAAAGTCTTTCAGAAGATTCAGTATGGTTGCTTGTTATCGCCACCCCTTCCCAACCATTCCTCTCACTATTTGAGTCTCTTCAGTCCAATATATACATCTAGGAGGCACCTACCAGTGAGGCAAGGGGTGACAGAAGAGTTGACTTTAAAACCTGCCTACAACTCATCCTTCCCCTCTTGCTCACCATCAGCGCCCTCAGGTGGGGGTCCACCCGCACTACCATAAAGCTTGCTGATAATGGGTTGAACCACCTCCTCTAGCTCCTTCTTCTTTGCCTGGAAGTCTTCCAGCTCAGCTTCCTGGTGTGACTCCATCCACTCAATCTTCTCCTCCACTGCCTTCTCAATGGTTTCCTTATCATCATCTGACAGCTTGCCGCCTAGCTTCTCCTTGTCGCCGATCTGGTTCTTCAGGGAGTAGGCATAGCTCTCCAACTCGTTGCGGGCGTCAATCCTCTCCTTTAGCTTCTTGTCCTCATCAGCAAAGCGCTCAGCGTCGTTCACCATGCGCTCGATATCCTCAGGTGTCAGGCGGTTCTGATCATTTGTGATTGTGATCTTATTCTTGTTGCCTGTGCCTTTGTCCTCAGCAGTTACACGCAGAATACCGTTAACATCAATCTCAAAGGTGACCTCAATCTGTGGTACACCACGAGGAGCAGGAGGGATGCCAGTCAGGTCGAATGTGCCCAGCAGATGGTTGTCTTTTGTCAGTGGACGCTCACCTATAGAGAGAGAACTAGTTAAGACTGTGCACTACTCCATACAAGGCAAATGTTAATGATTAATGTTCATAACCAGATTTCCAATCCATGTCTGGCAAGTTTGGTCCAACTCTTACCTTCATAAACCTTAATGGTGACAGTAGGCTGGTTATCAGAAGCTGTAGAAAAGATCTGAGATTTCTTTGTGGGCACCACAGTGTTCCTGGGGATTAGCTTGGTCATTACCCCTCCAACAGTCTCAATACCAAGGGTCAGGGGGCACACATCCAACAGAACCAGATCACCTACAAGAGAGAAAAGTGTTTGGTCAACGACAAGCTCAAGTTTGCAGGCACAGTTGGTCAAACAGGTACTACAGTGTACACGGAAGACGACTTACCAGTGTCCTCCTCTCCAGAAAGCACTCCAGCCTGCACAGCAGCTCCATATGCCACAGCCTCATCAGGGTTGATGCCCCTAGAAGGCTCTTTACCATTGAAGAACTCCTTCACCAGCTGCTGGATTTTGGGGATACGGGTGGAGCCTCCGACCAGGACAATCTCGTCAATGTCAGACTTCTTCAGGTCAGAGTCTTCCAGCACCTTCTGTACAGGCTTCATGGTGGAACGGAACAGGTCCTGGCAAGGTAAAAGATAAGGTTAAAAGGCTAGTCAAACAATGTTTTATAAATACAAAAAAAAACAAGAAATTAGTTTGTTGTGCTCAAGTCATTGTTTTTACACAAGTAAACTGATGGGTTGGCTAACTTACCATGTTGAGCTCTTCAAACTTGGCACGGGTCAGGGTCTCAGAGAAGTCTTCTCCCTCAAAGAAGGACTCGATCTCAATGCGGGCCTGGTGCTGAGCAGACAGCCCCCTCTTCGCTTTCTCAACCTCACGACGCAGCTTCTGCACAGCACGGTTGTCTTTGCGCACATCTTTGCCGGTCTTTTTCTTGTACAGTTTGATGAAGTGCTCCATGACACGCTGGTCGAAGTCTTCACCTCCCAGATGAGTGTCACCGTTGGTGGCCACCACTTCAAACACACCATTGTCAATGGTCAGAAGGGAGACATCGAAGGTGCCACCACCCAGATCGAACACTAGAATGTTCTTCTCGCCATCCTTCTTGTCCAGACCATAAGCAATAGCAGCAGCAGTTCTAAAGAATACAATGAGAATGTATTATAGTCAAAAGGGAGGGAAATTTATAATTTTGAAATAAGGGAGGAATAAAATCTTTATCATTAAGACACGTACGGCTCATTGATGATTCTCATAACATTAAGACCAGCAATGGTTCCAGCATCCTTAGTGGCCTGGCGCTGGGCATCATTGAAGTAGGCAGGGACAGTGACCACAGCATGTGTGACCTGAGGAAGATATGAGGACATTATATACAATTACACATTGTTTATGTAGGAGTGGTATATCCTTTGATGTACATTTCCCGTTTTGTGTACCTTCTTGCCCAGATAAGCCTCAGCAGTCTCCTTCATTTTAGTCAGCACCATGGCAGAGATCTCCTCCGGAGCAAATGTCTTCATCGTGCCACCACCAATGTCAACCTGAATATGAGGCTTGGTCTTCTTCTCAGTAACCTGTAGAGGAATACGGATAAATATTCATATGTTAAAGTGTGTCACTCAATTATAACTGAAAAACCTTCCGATCCTATGAACTATAACGTCCCACTGTCAACAGAAACATACCTTAAAGGGAAAGTACTTAAGATCCTGCTGCACAGAGGAGTCACCCCAAGAGCGCCCAATCAGTCTCTTGGCATCAAAAACGGTGTTCTCGGGGTTAGAGGTCAGCTGGTTCTTGGCAGCATCACCAATCAGACGCTCCCCCTCGCTGGTGAAGGCCACATATGACGGGGTGATACGGTTACCCTGGTCATTGGCGATAATCTCCACACGGCCATTCTTGAACACGCCGACACTACAGGAAAACATATTAGAAATGACTTCTTACATAACAATTTCTGAGGTTAATTTTCAAAGTTGCATCAAAGCATTGTTTAAAAACAAGCCAGGTTTTTACTTTTTTTTTTTCAATATTTTCTTACCATGAGTAGGTGGTCCCCAGGTCGATTCCAACCACGGTCCCCACACTCTCCCTCTTGTCGTCGTCATCGGCAAACACGGTGCCAGCCACCAGCATTACAACCCACATCAGCTTCATCGTTGCTTGTTTGAACTCAGATCTGCAAATAAATCTGGAGAGAAGGCAATACAATGTTTAAAAAAAAAAAAAAAAAAACGTGGCTTTGCGTCCATGACTTGGGCGCTTAGCCTCCCACGGTCAGATAGCTACCAGCTAACTGTAGTGCTGGATGTCATTTACTGGCATTCAGACCCTTTAGCAAGAAAACACTGAAAATGTCAAACGTATTACGTAGAGAGAAAATTGGTAAAATGGGAGGAGCACCACTGCCTCTTCCAAATGTTACCACTGACTGAATTTTTTTCCATCCGCCGGTAACGTTTGCTTGCTAGCTAGCTTTGTAACGACATGCGAGGATAAGTACTACATAATGAGCACGTAAAAGTTTTTTATTTTACAATCAAAGTGACTGCCCATCTCATTCAAAAAGTTAATGTACATTATATCACCATCGTCAAACGTTAGCTTAGCTGGCTTCATCATAGTGAAAGAAAAATGAGGTCCAACGTTGTAGAAAATACAAATATTACGTTGTCACATTCTCACATTTAGAACAATGTTTATACATAACTTACCTTAATCGCAGTATTGTGAATACTTCAACGGCCTTGACGTTGCCTAAACTGGAACTACCCTCACAGCAAAGTGTTTCTCTCTTTTTCAGTCGGTATTATAGCTTCTGTTTAATGATGTTGAATGAACTGTGCTCTCTCCATATATAAGCCGTCACTTCTTCCCCGTCGTGGAGCACCGCGATTGGCTGAGCAGCTGCTCGTTGGAACGCGCTGATTGGTTTCGTCCAGCACGCTGTCCGCTGCTGATTTGCAGACATTGGGTCGAGGCGACGTCACAACCTTTGCTTACTGTGCCGATGCTCATTGGCTGTCTGTCATGTGCATTTATGAACACAGTTGGAGCGTTGACACGCCACTCTAACTAAGGAAGGGTTCTTTTCTTTTTTACATTTTATACATTTGAAGTTATTGCTGTTTTTTTTAAATAATGGCCCCTCGTATACTGGACTGACATTAATTCTCATGTTGCGAATGTTCCAAGATGTGTGACTGTGTGGATACTGTGTTCTTATGAGTAGTGATGACTCACACACAATGATTTGTGAAATGTGTAATATGCAAAGCAAAGGTGGTTACATCAGATGAACTGTATTGTCTGGACGTTTCATCAGTGAATGTAGACACTTGTAATCATGAATTAAGACCAGTGTATGTATCCATACACTGTGTGTATGTAGCCTATAGTGTATGTATGTCCAGTGTATGTATCCAGCTTGAAATGCAAGCAGCCTGCAATAATTGGCACTATCCAGCCTACTCTATCAGTGATCACATACTGGTCATCATCACAGATGTATATATTCATTTGTACACTGTAGGTGAAACAGGTTACAGCCCATACATCCCATATCTAAATAGGTCAAGATTAGGTAACTATTTGCCAAAGACACACTTCAATCCCTTTCAAATGTATGCTTACCCCAGCCAAAGTATGACTGTAAATAGGATATTTAGGAAAGTACTGTAACTATAGAATCAGATGTATGTTGTCATTAATGTCCACCTGTTGTGTGTATTTTTAACAAAAACACAGCCTTCTTCTGTTGTAGAAGCAGGCCTTGTTATCATTAATACTTGGCATGTCAAGCTAAATGTGAGGAACACAGTGAAAAATATAACAACAAAAACTGGCAAGGGAAGAAGATTAATTCACTTATTTTCAAAGCAAATCAACTTGTTTCAAGAATTTTGTAGACTCAGTTATATTATAGCAATTATCTTTATTCGGTACTGATTCAAGATACGCACACTCAACATTCCTGGAAAAAACAATAAAGATAATCTGTAAAACAATGTTTTTTCTATAACAGATTAACACCAACATAGTTTTTTTCATTTAAACAAGATCAAATAAGGCAGACACTGCATTAGCACATAGAATAATATAATACTTGAAACAGATAAAATAATAATTTTGGTGATGGGAATTTTTTGTTGTTCTAAACTTTTCTTAAGTGGGCTTGTCCACCGAGGCTACTTAAGCTGTTTGATGTGTCCATTGAGTTCCTTTTATCCAGTCTCCTCTAGTCCCTGCATAGTTGGAGTGCTGTTGGTAAGACTGGAAGAAAGTAACTGATGTGTCCTCACAGGGATTGTTGAGTACTACAGCCTTTCCTTCTGCAAAGACTCCTCCCTTCTTAAAAGCTGAAAGGATCATGGAGGAAAGACAGTGAGTTTTTGACAGCCTATAGATATGAGTGAGAAGGTGTCCAGCTTAGAGCCAAGCTGGTTGTAGGACACTTAAAGTGGTCTCCAGTTATTGATTTGGTTATATTTAAATCAAAATTGAATATATATATAGGCCTAGGTTACTGTGGCTCAACCAAACCATGGCTTCTGACATAGACTACTTTTTTAATAACTGAAATTATGGTTTTTCATTCACATGCAAAACAAAGCCCTTTTTGTCATACAAATAGTAAATGGTATTGTTTAATTATCCTTTTAACTGCACCTCACAGTAAATAGGTCCTAAATCTGAAAAGATTTGGGCTAAGAGTAGCACGAGTAAAGAACATAGGCCCAATGGAGTGTGGAAGTGGACAAGGCTGAAGATGGTTAGTCAGCTTCCTAATGAGAACATGACTGACGAAAAATATGCTTTAGGTTAACTGGACACTGGAAGAGTTAACCAACTCCAGAAGATGGCAGTGGTGCAACACAATAAAGGATGCAAACTACCATTAAAATCTAAAGAAGAAGAAAAAGGAGAAGCCTGAGCATAGAGCCTGGGCTCTGGCTGCGACCCCCCCTACCGGCAGTTATACCAATACCATCAGACACCAAACTGATGACGTGGTTCGGTCCGTTGACCAGAGCAGCAGTATGGCCGATCAGAGCAGGCAAATAAAACTCGCTGCGGCTAAGAAAAAGGTAAAGTATTTTACAACTGACCCAGCTAATTAAAATGGGTAGCGATGATGCTATTTCTCTTCTGCGCTTTTGTGTTGACAGTGTTTTCTTACGTTGTGTTATACATTTCTTTACGGAGTAGGGGTGTTGTCATTACACGTCGTCCGACCTCTGCGCTGTCGCTTGTCCCGCGTCTCTTGCTCCTCTTGACGCTTCAATGCGCAGGAGAGATCGGTGCTTCTTCTGGGCCTCTACTGATAGCATTACCTTTCCCACATTATGCAGACTATTTTAGTTCTCAGAGACGTTTATAGCATCCTACGCCGTTTAGTTAGCTAGTGGTTAACTTGGGTCTTTAATGTGTCTTTCTAGGTAACGTTAAATGTGGTTATGTGTAAACCTTAGGTTAACGTTAGCAATCTGGCTAACTATTGAGTTGTTTGCTATGTGTGCCTACAATCGGGCAGCCTTCTGTATTGTCTGCCAGATGGCTCAATTTTTTAAGGGAATCGTCAACAAACAGCATTTTTAAAACAATCGTCGAGCTAGCAGTGTAGCACAGTTAGCAGGATAGAATGACGGGACTGTTTTGACAGCTGACACCCCTCTTCCCTGTCCTGCTGTGTGCTTTGGCTAGCTAGGTGTGTTAGGCTAGTCAGAATGGGCTTATCAGCTGTGAAATGTTAGCTTCAGGAAAGGACTCGCCAGAATCCCTTGATGCCCTACAATCCTCGTGGAAGAGTGGCCATGGTTATAACACTTAGCATTTCGCTGCGATTCAATCCCAGTATTTTAGAATTGGCAGCTCCTTTACATGTAGTTCCCTAATGATTCCCCCTGGTCCCCCACGACAGCTGTCACTAGACAGCATGCCTAAACACACGCAGGCAGGGCAAGAGTGTTTTTTTTCCTTCGCTTGGGTAAACTACACATAGATGATCATTGTTTGCTGCAAGTTAATAACTTCATCCTGTTTAGTTTATAACAGCAAGTTGTTGAACAAGCAAGTCAGAGTGACAGTCAATAACTTGTTGGCAGTTGCTATGTATTTCATTGTAACGTAACAGATGAAACCGGATTTTTTTTTAAGTCGATGGGAGCAGTTCCTGCTTCATCTCATCTTCTAATTCAGTAAGCTTGAGAAGACCCTCCAGTGGTTAGAGGTTGCTGGTTCTGAGCAATGTCTCTAGATGGTTGAAAGTTGGGGGCAATTGCAGAGTGTCATTTTCTGTCTGGCAGTCGAACATTGCTTGCTGCACTTCTTACACATCGATTGTTTCCTTTTCTTTTGTGCTGCTCAGCTGAAGGAGTTTCAGCAGAAGAGCTCCCCTGCTAGTGTGGGAGGAGAAAAGGGTGGAGGAGGAGGTGGCGGAGCTGGGGCAAAGAAGAAGAGGAAGGTGAAGGGACTGAGCCAACACGATGCACCTTCCACAGATAGAAACTCTCCAGACAATGTAAGTCAGTTGCAGATGGTCTTTCCATTTATTTGCCTGCTTGTCATTCTGCCTTTGTTGGCCATATAATAGTCTTGCATTGCCAGACCTATCTCCACAGCGCTGGGGAGTAAGTTCTGGCTACGGCACACATATATTCTGAGATAGGAGAAAAAAAAGAGCGTGCTCCCCATGTAGGCTGAGTCCTTTGCAGCGGCCCAGGTTCGAATCCGACCTGCAGCTTTTTGCTGCGTGTCATCCCCCATCTCTCTTCCACCTTTCCTGTCTGTCCACTGTCACGAACAAAAGAAGGGAATAGCCCCACAAAAATAATCTTGAAAAATGGCAGCCAAAAACAACCACATGCCTATCTGTCTTTGACACTTTTAATTTGTGTATTTGCTGCTTGTGTCTACATTATTATTACATGTAATTGTCAAGCACCGCTGTTTGTGTGCGGTCTGCTTTAAAGCTCTTATAAGCAAATTGAAGACACAAAGTGTGGCATGTGCCGGTTATACTTGCAAGGGGAAATGTGAGCAGATTAAGTTTTAGTTTATAGAGCTGATTGCTGAAGCAGTTTGGGAAGTGTAGTCAGGGATTATGCCAATCCACAAATGTTTGCTGCCCCTGCACACTTAATTTGAGCTAAGTGTTGTCTACATTTTATTCTGATATGGTTGTACTGATGTATTAGTGTTTAAGAAAAAAGGACTTCATTAAAATGCAGGCAGTATTTGCCAACCTCTTGGATGTGCATACTAGTTTTAGTTTCTCCTTATTACACACCCTCATCACTTTTAAACCTCCTCCTTCTAAGATTTCTTGTAGCTGCTTATCTGGGCCTTTTTGTCACTTTCTAAATCCTCCTCTACCCTTTCACATCTCTTTCATTTTTCCACCCTTGTTTCTTCTTTCCTGTAGTTTGACAGAATTCTGAAAGCACTTAGTCAAAGCAATGGAGTAGTCCTTCCTCCTTATAGCAACAGTCAGGTGAGCCTCTGCCTGTCTCTCTTTCTTTTCTTTGTTTCTGCCCTGCCTGTTTTGTCTCTGCATCCCTCTGCTGTAAATAGCTGCTCCTCATGTGGTATTTAATATTGTATCTTACGTCCCCATTCTTATGTCATATTATGTGCACATATTCTTTTTTTGTCACACAAACTAGAAAGCATTGCACGGCTGCTGCTTTTAAATCCATGTCAAGTGAGAAAAGTGGAGGGTGCACAGTTATTTCTATGAGTTTATCCCAGTGTTGTGTATGATCTTCTAGCGTTCATTCCAGTGTTGTTGGTGATCTTCTAGAGTTTGCCATCTATTGTAGAAGTTCAGTGTGAATGCCCAGTAGTTGGCATGGATACATCTCAGTTGTTGTTGCATGGCTGTGACATCTGCATCTGGGTGTGTTTTTTCACTGCCTGATTTACAGGCACTCTTAAAACTAACTGTAATTTACTTCAGAGTATTTGTAACAGGAAAAAATAGAAACCAACAAAATTAGATTCTTTTTACATTAGTATGTCCTCTTGGACTGTCTATATACTGTGGACTATCATGCATTCATCTGGACATGACATATTCATTACATAATTTTGTCAACTGAATTATAACCTTAAAAGGGTCAGTACAGGAATCAAGTTTTTTTTTCTGTGGACATAACAACATATGAAGTGCTTTTTCATCATAACAGCTCCTTTTCTTGGCATTAAACCAGTGTGTGCATTTTTGTGTATGTGTCACCTCAGACCTTTGCTGACGTGGAGGCCATCGGGTCTTCAGTTCCCCAGCTGCTGGAGGACCCAACGGGCGAGCTCGGTCATGGCTCTCCTGTGTCTAACCTCGCTAGCGCTAACACTGCTACTAACTCTGAGTCTGTCGGTCACAACACTGACCTGCAGGTGTGTCTCTCTTATTCTGTGATGTTCTCTCTCTTTGTCTTTCTGCATAACTTACGTCATATCTTGTCATTCTTACTCCTGTTATGTCCTTCACATCTAAGATTATATGCTATACAGTATATCTATTGCCATTTGCAGCATTTTTACTGATATGTGTGTGCTGAAAACAACAGAAACTCCTGCTTTGTTTGGTTGTGATTTGCATTACTGTATTTTTCTGTTACTTCTTTCCCTGTTTGCCTTTCTAACTCTCGCACTCTTTTGATCTCACTCTCTTTCTGCAGGACTATCCCAATACCAACGGCAATGAGAGTTTAACAGAAGAAGATAGGTGAGTTACCTTATTCCTCACTGCCCATGACACCCTTATATGTTGTTATTGCAACACACACCATACATACATAGAACAGAGTTTGCATATGAATGGGTATATGGGTAAAATGGGTGTCATCATGACAGAAAAAGCTTCTTCAGAATTTGCACATGGCGCAGATGTAATATTTGTCAGTTAAACACTATATATTTAGAATTTGGAGATATTGATGAATTGCAAGGGCAGGAAACAACCTCTGGGAACAGCTTGTTCTATGAAGTCATTCTATCATCTACACATTTCATTTCTATGCTGTGCCTTAGAGGCTACTTTAACGTAATACCATTTGTTGTAAATTGAGTATAGTAAGCAATGCTACTGTGGCTCAAATATATCCCACTGCCCTAGTCGTTGATTACTAATGCATAGTACATGGTTAAAGTGTGTGATTAATTATTTATGTCTGTTATCCTGCAGACCACTCTCTTCCACAGAGAGCCTGCGACAGCTCTCACAGCAACTGAACGGTCTGGTCTCTGAGGTACGATGTCATCCTGTCTCTCTCTCTTTCACACACACTTCTTTGTCATACAGTGTTGGGCTTTTAACAATAAAACACCACAACTGATGTGCACTTTCAGCTAGCTTGTATTGCATCTATTCTTGACAGGAACGCATTGAAAGCATTTTCAAATTTTCCAATTGTTCCAAATGACCTCAAGCGCACTGACAGTATCAACTGGTGCAGCACCAGCTTGATGTATTTCCTCTGATCTTGGTTTAGTTTTGCACAGTCATCAGCCAATCACATAGGCCCAATCCCAAAGTGAGCCCTGAGGACTAAGGACTAAAGACTCCCAGACTTAATTGATCTCAGGTGCTAAGTGAGTGATGGTGTGAAAGTGAAAGGTGAAACCTTTCCTTTCCAGGCAGCAGTTAGAAACCGTAATCCATGCCTTTATTTCTTTACGGCTGGATTACTGTAACTCCTTTTATTTTGGACTCAGTAAATCCCTACTCGCACGGCTACAGCTAGTCCAGAATGCTGCTGCACGGGTTCTGACTGGGACCCGGAAGAGAGAACACATTACTCCCGTCCTGGCTTCACTTCACTGGCTGCCTGTGCACTTTAGAGTCCATTTTAAAATCCTCTTGTTTACTTTTAAAGCTTTAAACGGTCTTGCCCCGTCTTATTTAACTCAGCTGCTCAACCGCTACACTCCCTCCCGGTCACTCCGGTCGGCTGACCAGTTGCTCCTGGTCGTCCCCGGATCCAAGCGGAAGCTTAGGGGGGACAGGGCCTTTTCTGTTTGTGCTCCTAAGTTATGGAATGCCCTACCTTTGACCATTCGTCAGGCTTCCTCAGTACCGATTTTTAAAACTCTTCTTAAAACTCACTTCTACACTTTGGCTTTCAACCCAAACTGAGACTTGATCCCATCTGTTTTTTATATAGTGTTATTGGGTAGATTTCCACCCCCTGTTTATTATTTTGTGACTGTTATTTTATTTATGTTTGTTTGTTGCCTTCATGTACAGCACTTTGTTCAGCTATTGCTGATGTGAAAGCGCTTTATAAATAAAGTGATGATGATGATGATGATGATGATGAAGGCCACATGGGCTCAGATAGGTATAAATGGGATTGCGACTGCACTTCACGAGATAACATGTTACCTTGGCGATGTTTAATAACAAAGATGTAGCTGACACTTGCCGGTTTGCTAAGGTATTGTTGCCCCCCCATGGTGGTAAAATTCAGGTGTGACCACTGCTGACTATAGAGATTGCCCATCTGCAATCCATCCATGCGTCATTTTTCATTAACACACATTCATAATTCTTCTCATGAATGTCTACGGAAATAGTGTTGTAGATTTTATTTTTAAAAGTACTGGTAATTTGGGACATTTACTTTCCAGGATGTGAGGCTGGGTCTGTCTTTAAACTTGACACATGATTCATTTTCTGTTTTGGAAGTGCATTAATGTGCCTGTCTATGTCATTTCAGTCATCTGCTGCTTATGTGAATGGGGACAGTCCACCTTTAGTTGGTGAGAGAGATATGGAGGTAAGATAGAAATCTAATATTTTCTGTGAACTGAAAACCCAAGTTAGAAGTCAGTCATGGTCAAGTCACAATGTTAATACCGTACGATACCATTACAGTAAAGTGGCAGCCGCGTAATGGGAGGCGTATTTCTCTGCTGTCCTTGAATCACATTATCACACAATGCCTGCATGTGCATATATATATATATATATAGTGCCCAGAATAAGTTTTCTCTGGTAGCCCCTTTTTATTTGTTTATTGGATAATTTACTTGCTAGCTGTCTAAAATGGTAAGCCTTATGTTTGCAGCACTGGCAGTATAATTTACTAAAATCTCACTGTGACTTCTTATATATGTTTGGCCTTTCTTACTTTGTGTAATTTAATTAACGCAAGGTACATTACATCTAATCTCTTTAAAATGTATGTAAATGTATCATCGTACAACATTTCAAGTTTACTCAAACGCAGTTAGGGCTACATTGCAAGGGAAGTTATTGCTAAAACTTGAAAAAGGACTAAATGTCTAGCTGGATTGATTGATGGATGAATGTTAGATGATGAATGATATCATCTGCTATCTATGGCAGGCTAGATGGCTGAAAATGATTAATATCACAAAGAACAAAACAAAACTTCTGCAAATTAAATAAGATTACTGTGACGAATGAAAGAAAAAGCAAAGAAACACTGTTACCTAACAATTCTCCATTTACGTTTGAACAACCACATATTTTATGGTATATTTTAAATATTATTATAATAATTTGATTCACGTCTCATTCTTGAACACATTTTTGCACCACTTGTAAAGGTGCTGTGGTTTGCCTTCATGTTAATAATTCACATGAGAATGTTTTTCCTCTTTGTTTGACTTTTTCCACTGCACTTTATCCCTCCCCTTTTCTCCCTTCCCGGATGCATGTGTGCATGTGATAGGGTCGGAACCAGGAGCTGGCAGCCGCCCTGGAATCCAGCAACCTAACAAACTCTCAGCTAAATACCAAGCTAGACCAGCTGGTAAGAGTGTGAGTGTGAGTGTGAGTGTGCTTGTACCACATCTGTGCATGTACTGTATGCATTCTGTATGTCATCTTGATTAACCTCACACTAGAAGAAGTCAAGCATGGTTTTCATGTTATTTATTTATTTAACTTTGGTTAACTAAAATACATTTCTGTAAAGTGTACAAACTGCATAAGGAGCAATTTGGGCGCACACTTCGGTCAGAGCTGTCATTACCTGATGGTTGATGCCTAAGTGTAACACACTAATAGCAATAAGCTCAAAGCTTCAAATAAACCTAAAAGATGAGCATAACAGAAAATGTTTGTGCTTTCCTTGTCCTGTGTGGCAGGCAGATGAGGGCTTTTGTGCCAGATGTTTAGTTGTTTTATCGAGCTAGAATAGCTGCTGGGATGATGAAAGAAATGTTTGTTTTCCAAACTTAAAATGTACATCCTGTTGGTCTGGCAGGCACAGCAATCTCAGGGACTCTCCGATCAGCTACAAAAGGTAAACAGTATTTTTTCTCTGTCTGGTAATTCCTGTCTTAATTAACTGTTTTAAATTGTCACTTCCTTCCTGGTCATTTATGGGCTTTCGTATTTTCTTCCTTCAGGAGCGAAAAGAATTCGAACAGAGATTTTCAAAAGAGCAGGGAGCCATGCGGGAGCAATTACAGGTAAGTTCTCTAACCCAAACGCATACACTGAATTAGTCTGTGTTTTTAGAATTTCTGGATCTATGTCATAGCAGAAAGAAAAACTGGTAAAAAGCCTCATTGTTAGTGATGGCCAAATGAAGCTCTGTGAGCCAGTGTCTTTATTTTGTGACCCCACTAGATGGCGCTCTCTGCTCAACAAAGGGTTGAGAAAACACTGAATTGCAATGCCTTAGGCCTTTCTCTTAAAACCAAGCGCTCCATCTAGTGGGCTCAGAAAATACACTGGTTCACGAAGCTTCATTTGACAATGTAATGTATTGGTGTATAATGTCAGAGTCCATGGTATCATCCTAATACAAAATGGAAAGAAATGTGATCTGTGAACACACCTTCCCTGTCCCCTATCCTGGCCTCTTTACACTGGCCGCTTGTTAAATTCAGGAGGATCCAGTTCGAGATTCTTGTAACTACATTCAGAGCTGTAAGTGGTCCTCTGACCAGTGCTTACTGGCTGTTCCTCATAGTTGGCTGAAAACAAAAGGTTTCAGAACTTTTCAAGAGAGCTTTTTCTTTTTTTGCTCCTAGACTGTTGAGAATGTGTTGCCTCATGTTGTAAGAGTGGCTTCCTCTGCTGGCATCTTTTTAGTCAGGTGTTGACATTGTTGACTGTATTTAATTCTTTTGTGTTTTACTATGATTTAATGGTGTTTATTGTGCTTTTTATGATTATCAATTTGTTTTAATGTATATATTTATTTGGCCTGTGAAGTAGGGGTGCCTGATATATCAACTCAATATCATTATCGCAATATTATGTTGCGCAATATTATGTTGCGCAATATTATGTTGCGCAATATTATATCGAAAGTGTAATGATAATAATGCAATATTTTGTTTATATCATGGCGCGCTGTGTCCCATCCGTTGACAGTGTGGCTTAGTTGTGTTAGATTTAGAGCTCGGTTGAAACGCTATACTGATCACCATCTCATTGGCCAGTTACTGTGCCACTTGCACGTTAGTACACACGTCAGCGCAAGGTTGCGCTACGTGACAAACCTTATGCAGCGTACCACATGTGTGCATATTTAGACAGAGAGACAGTGTAAGTGAAGAAATAGACAACAAAATGGAACAATGTAGAGAAGCGAAAAAAAAATGGTTTCCTGTTCTCTTTTTTTATTTTATACCATCCAACCAATAAAACCAGTCCTTCTGTAGACATGGTCGTTATTTATTCATTCATGTTATACCAGTCCAATATGACTGTCAGTTCAAACAAGTCAGTTGTAAAAAAACTTGTTTAATTTGTTATGAATCTATTTTGATGTGTTTTTGTAATTTTATTTATATTTATCTATATCGCAATATTCATTACCCATATCACATATATCACAGTTGTGCAACCCTACTGTGAAGCCCTTTGTCTGTAATAAGTGGTATACAAATAAACTTCACTAACTTACTCACCCTGATCTTGCGTAGCAAGGCTAAAGCACTGAGCGTAATTCCTCTGTAGAGAATTTAGTTTGTTGTGCATTAATGAGGGACTTAATGTAAAATCAGCTGACGTTATCTAGTCTCACGAAAAGCTGTGTTCTTCGTTTGTCTTTCCTCTCCCAAGGTTCACATCCAGACCATTGGTATACTGGTATCGGAGAAGTCAGAGCTACAAACAGCACTACAATACACACAACATGCTGCACGGCAGAAATCAGGTGTGCTTTATAATCAGCCGTACATGCACTTGAATTAAACATTTTCATCTTGGCAAGACCTTAGTTAACAGTTTGTTTGTGTGTCTCTCTTTGTGTCTGTGTGTGTAGCTGAGGCAGATGAGTTGAATAACCGTCTGCAGGCAACAAAGCAGAGAGTGTCAGAGCTGGAGAGAACTCTCTCCTCTGTCTCAACACAACAGAAACAGTTTGAAAAGGTAACAAACACTGCAGTAATTTACTCAGTAAAGAGTAATATATAAAATATGGCAAACATTCTTGATTCACATTGAGCTGCATACTTGTAAAACAGTCACACATTCTACATTTCATGTGTTATTTTTAACAAATGTTTTCCTTTTTGTCCCCAGCACAACAAAGAGTTTGAAAAGGAGAGAGACAGCCTTAGGCTAGAGGTGTTTAGACTAAAGTAAGTCATCTTACCATAGCATACACAAGGAGATGTATTTCATAACATTTCTATAGCAGATTTGCTAAGGATTCCTTTTACATTAATGGTATTTAGAGTACATCAAATTGTATGCAACACAACAGGTGGCATGAGCAAGCGTCCACATTCATATAGTTACATAAACAAACTCTGCATATGTGTGTGTTTGCAGCAATTTGAGTGAGGAGTCGAAGCAGCAGAGCTCAGAGCTGTCAGAGCAGTTAAAGCTGAGTACACAGGAGAATGGAGCAATGAGGCTGGAGGTGGAAGATCTTCGCAAGAGACTCGAGATAGCTGACCTGATGTTGCAGCAGGTGCATTAAGACACAGGCACAACATTTTACAGTACACAGTCATACAGTACACATATATACTGATCTTCCTCATCCTTCCTCTCAATGATTGTTGAATCATGAAGTGGTGGATCAACTCTATAGCCAATCTATGACAAAAAGCCAGTGTTTAGTTTCGATCTAGAGCCTGGAATGTTTGTTTGCAGACAAGGCGGTTAGATGTGAATTTCTTTTTTATTTTTATTTTTTTTTCATAGTTTACCTGCTTTTCATTCCAACATTGGTCATTTTTGTTTTCCAGTGCTCCAGCCAGTCAGATCCCACGAGTGCCAACCAGCAGGTCCAGTTACTGCTTGGAGAGAAGCAGCAGCTGGAGGCACACAATCACCAGGTCTGTGTTCAAGGACACCTATCTGCTTGTATGCCATACTACTGCCTTTCTGTGTGGATATTCTTTTTAAAAGTTTTGATTTGGTGCACTGTTTGTATATTTATTCTAAAGCGTGTGTCTCTTTAGCAGTTATTTTGTTAGCAGTTGTTTTGTTCTAGTGTGAACAATTAAAGCAAATCTACATAAGATAACTATCCACTAGAATCCCTACAGCCATTGTTCAAAATTTGTTTATTATAAGGATAAACCCCTCGAGATAACACAATCATTACATAAGAACAGAGAAGTGAAAAAACAAAAATAAAACAAAAAAACACAACACATGCATTTGTTCATCAATACATTACAACCACCAAATTATATAATAACAATAGAGTGAGTGAATTTCTAACTACAGTCAAATATAAACATTAGGTATGGACAGTAGTTGTGAGGATTGCCTGCATTCCTTTTCTAGAAACATACACTTTCAGCCATTCATTGTAACTTTGCTGTTCGCATTTACATCAAATGACCGTTTAAATGGCATCTACCTTTTCTACTTTTCCTCAACCTTTTCATATTTCAATACATAAAAGTTGCAAATTAAATAATTTTATGATTTAAAAAAAAAATAACCAAGCAGGGCTACTATGGAATGTAAGCCTAAACTCCTGCCTGTTTATCTCTTATGATCAGAAAGTCTTGCCTTATTAACATCGTTTTCACCCTTATGTTTGATTTTGTAGCTGATGGAGTCGATTGCCCAGCTGCAGACAGAGAGGGACTGCTATGCAGAGCAGATCCAGGAGGAGGGCCGTCTATGGAAGGACAAAACAGAACAGCTGCTAACACAGGTACACTACATACAGTAACAGCAGCATAGATAGGGTTGACTATGATTTTGAAAATAAAGAAATCTGTATGTTTTTTGTTGTTGTTGTTGTTGTTTTATTAAACAAATGACTACTTGGTGTGTCAATTTCTATGTCTGTGCCAGGTGTCTTTGGTTGCAGAGGAGAGGGACAGAAACATCAGCCGAGTCCAAGAACTGGAAGCCAGCATTACAGAGCTTCAAAATGCTGCAGGTATGAGCTTCACACTACCCGTATCTAGGGCCTGTTCCTTTTCCTGGCTTTTCTATAGCTCCTTCCTTGTGCTGCATTTTTACCTTTGTTAAATAAGCTTACCAATTGCCTGACCGTAGCAGGATTAACAGAATCCACTTATTACTACTCCTCCTCTTGTCTTCCAATAATGTACACCTACTTCGAGGAAAATGGAGAGCAAACTTCAGAGGTAAAGAAGACTGGAGCACACAGATGTGGAGCCATAATAGTGCATACAGACTGATGTTTGACACTATTGTTAACTAGAGTTGAAATTTTAATCCGAACATTTATCTTTTAAAGGCCACAAATTAATCTGTGTGCTTCAGTCTTTTTTAAAATCAATGTGGATGCAAGATTTTACATTTATAGCCAAGTATTGACATAGTTGACATAGTGAAAACTCAACACATTCTATTTTTTGGTTTATGATAATATTTATTTCAGCATAACTTTAAAAGCTTTATAATATATGAGCTGTAGCATTCTAAATACTGAGTACACGCTGTTGACACAACTACCAGAGTCTGGTGCATTTCTCTGTTGCAAAATGATTAAACCTGATAACTGTCATCCTTTTTTGTCTCTTTTTCCAGCGTTGTTGTCCCAGGAGAGAGAGGCCCGGGATAATGCTGAGCCTCAGTCCTCAGGGCCTTCAGAGAGCGAGGTGGCGCTTCAGGAGGCCCTCAACACTCTTCATCAGGAAAAAGAGGCTCTTACTGCACAGTACCAGGCACAGGTATGCATTACAGTGAGACATGTTTAAGCAGATGCAATATTTAATACTTAGTTAATGTCTTGAATTATAATGAAATTTTACGTGAGGCAGAGTATTGTAATGGCCATTTGTCTGACACTTTTAAAAGTTACGCCAGTTAAGTTGTTCTTTACATAATGTTTTAATAATTATAAGTGGTCTTAGGTTTGGAGTTTGTAAAATCCGCTTCTGTAATATTTTTTCTTAGCTGAGAGATAACGAGCAGCTGAGCCGCCTGTGTTCAGAGCAGGAGACGCGTCTCGGGGAGATGGAGCGCCAGTTGGAGAGCCAAGTCCAAGAGGAAGGGGACCGCAGGCGCATGTTGGAGGATGTTCAGTCGGACAAGGCCACTATTAGCCGTGCTCTCACCCAGAACCGTGCACTGAAAGACCAGCTGGCTGAGTTACAGAATGGTTTTGTCAAACTGGTGAGGCTGAAAGTCTAGCTGTCCAACTGTCCTTTTTTAATAACACATTTTGGTAGTGCTGTTATTTATATACTCAATATTTATTTTGTCTCTGTCCTAACTTGCTTTAATTTTGTAGGGATTGTATCCCTACGCCTTTTCTTCTTCTTGCATCTTGCTGGCCTTTTTTGCCTTAAAGCAACATTGCGTAGTACTGGCATTGTTTCTGATTTAGCACCCCTACAGTTTGAGAGTGTAATTCACTCAAACACCACTGTTGTGAATATGGACAGCTGTACAAGGTTATTTTTTTATGATTTAAATTACTTATACGACAACTTTGCTAACACAGCCAAAAGCACCTGGGTAAGCTGTGTAAACATCAAGACTACCCAAAGGCTCGGAGCTTTGAGTCCTGGCAGGGCTGACTGAGCTATCTAGCTGGTGGCAGCTATAGTTAGCTGCAGTTAGTGGTTAGCCTTACATTTGCAACAAGAAAAGCTTTATGTCCGTCAGGTAATTCCTTTAATCACAGAGCAGCCAGAGGACGTCAGAGGGAAAACAAGAAAAAAATGTTCTCCATAAAGTATGATCCAGTTTCACCTAAATCAGTAGTGCCGTAAAGCGTTACACACTTTTCCTGCGAGATCGTACCCGCTCGCCAAAGTTACGTAGTATGATCGGGGTGGGGAGTGGGAACGACAGAGGCCCCATTCTCCATATTACAAGTCAGTGTAGCCTCAAAATACATTTATTTTAAAGTTAAATAGTTACAGAATGTTGTTTTAAATGCATTTTGTGTCTGAATGTATCTTTCATGTCTTTTTTATTTGGTTTTTGTACTTAGTAGTCACAAATTATGAAAGTACATGTTTAGAAAGTATTCGCTCAGAGGGAGGGAGACTGCTGTCTTTAAGCCAAAATTCCTGTTACTCCTTCATTTGTACAGACTAATGAGAACATGGAGCTGACCACTGCCATCCAGTCAGAGCAACATGTGAAAAAGGAGCTGGCTCGCAGAATGGGTGAACTGCAAGAAGAACTGCACAACGTCAAGGAGCAGGTATGGTCATACACAAAACACTCTCCAATGCAAACCGAATTGAAAGTCTGCTGATAGATTTTATGTCTACACTATATCTTGTGGAATCTTAGATGATATAGTTATTATTTCAATAGGTGTTGTCTGCCATACACATACTAGTGCACTAACTCAATACAAGAGATTGAATTCATTTTTCTCATTTGTTTTTTACTTCCTTTTTGGTATTTATTTTCCTCTTCATTCCCTCTGCTCCAGCTGGAACTGAAAAGTAATGACACTCAGGGTCTGATGGAGCAGAGGGACCAGGTAGTGGCCCAGCTGCAGCAGTACTGTGCTGGCTACCAGGCTCTGGTCTCAGAGAGGGAACAGATCCACCATCAGTATCTGCAGCAGATCCAGCTCATGGACCGGCTGCAGCACGATGAAAGCCAGGGCCGTGTGCAACTGGAGATCAGTCACAATCAGCTCAAGCAAGCGCAGGTATGTTCACGTGACCACTGACGATGTATGAAAAACGTTAAAATATTTCAATCCAGTATGTTGTGATATTTAATGGAGTGCAGTATTAACATAATGCCCTCATGTTCTTCCTCATCTAATAGAATATGTTGAGACTACTTTAAAAAGGGACTGGAGTCTGTTTGTTTTGACTGACTCTCTGTCTCCGTCTGCAGGAGCATATGGAGCTGTTGGTCAGAGACAACGAGCAGCTGAAGGCTGAGGTGAAGGAGCTGCTCAACAGCTCAGCTCTTGCCACATCATCCAGAGACCAAGGTAAGGTTGACTATTACTAGTATGTTGATACTTTTTTACCCTTTGTCTTTTACTGTCGTTGTCGAAGCTTCTTCAGATTGTATTTCTTTGTGTGCCCTTCTTCTGAAATTCCGAGCCAAACAAAGGACTCGAGTTCTCTTCACAGGCTTCACAGTGTGGTTTTGCCCCACATGTTTAACAGCAAGGTGGTTCCTATTGTTTCACACTGTTTAATTTAAAAGAAATGGAATTTAGCAACTGAAAACTGTAGTTCTTCACAAGAAACAAGGGCATTGTCATTGATGCAAGCAACGGACACTTTCTAATAGCAGAGCTGCAGCACCCATAGTTTCAGACCTAACCTGTGCCATCTACAGGCAAGGAAAGTAAGAGAGCAGTAATCTTGCTCCACATATGGGTAATGAGTGTTGTAGTCTAAGACCACTGACTTTACAAGGGGAGAAAATATCTGTTAAAATGTATTAATATTTTAAATATGTCACTTAGGCGATGGAGTGGAAAGCCAGTCCCTGCAAGAGAGCCCAGAGAAGTCCTCCCCCATAGTTATCCCAGAAGACTTTGAGAGCCAGAAGGAGATGGTGAGGAGGGTGAAGAATGTTCTTCCCCATAACCACTTATGCTTTAAAGACATGTATTTTTCTTTGCTTTGCCTTTTATTACATATTATAAAGACCTAAATCCCGTTTGAAGTTGACACTTACATGATACATCCAGTGCTATGCCAGTTTGAATTGTTATTTTTTGAAACCTTAATAATATGAGATTAATTTATAACCACGTTTTAGACTTAAGTTTGGGATTAGCCTCATTTGACCCTATTCATCTGCTCCCTCCCGCAATCCTCACCTTCACCTTCTGTCCCCCGGCAGGAGGAGTTTATCCGTGGAGCTTTGGCTCAGCTGGAGCTGGAGAGGGACGAGGCCAGAAGGCAACTTGAGGATGAGCACCGGCTTCACATGGCAGCGCGGCACCAGGCCGCTGTGGCCTTCAGCCTGGAGCACCAACACCACAGCCACAAATCTGTTCACGACCATCATCACGAGTACGATAACACTCAGGGCCAACATAGTCACTGTGAACACAGTCATGAGCAGTCAGGTAAGGAAAACTAGATGTTTTGTGTTGTTACAATAAGAAGGCCAACGTGTGTGTGTGTCTAATTTATTAATATTGCTAATCCTGATTATATTCTATAAGGATTTCTGATTATATAGATTAAAAAAGTATCTGGGGTGCTTTATCTAAACAAGCTACTTTACTAACCTCTTCTTAGAAGGAGGAGTGCCAGTTGAAGTTCATCAGGCCCTGCAAGCTGCCATGGAGAAGCTTCAGCAGCGTTTCACATCCCTCATGAGAGAGAAAGCTGACCTGAAGGAGAGGGTGGAGGAGCTGGAGCACCGCTGCATTCAGCTGTCTGGAGAGACTGACACTATAGGTGAGACAGTGTGATATGTCTGTTGTATAACTTTGTTAACCAATTTGTTTTGGTTGAATGTTGTATCTTATAGTTGTCAGAAAACTAGAAAACCTCTTCATCCCCATACCAATTTCTTTCCAGGGGAGTACATAGCCCTGTATCAGAATCAGCGGGCCATCATGAAGCAAAAACACCAGGAGAAGGAGCACTACATCAGCATGCTGGCCCAGGACAAGGAAGAGATGAAAGTACTGTATAGCAACCTTTTTGTTTTAAAAAATAACCATTAGTGGGCACATGGGTAGCTCACCTGGTAGAGTGTGTACCCATATATAGAGGGTTTCTCCTTGACACAGCGGCCGTGGGTTTGACTCGGACCTGTGGCCCTTTGCTGGATGTCATTCCCCCTATCTCACCTCTTTCATGTCTTCTGCTGTCCTAAAAAGTGCCCAAAAAATAAAATAAAATAAAGTAAAAAATAATCGTCAATGCAGCCATTGTTTCTCTATTGTCCATCAGGCAAAGCTGGCAGAGCTGCAGGATCTGGTGATGAGGCTAGTGGCTGAGAGGAATGACTGGTACAGCCGCTACACCGGAACCTTAGCCAGCGCAGGCACAGTGAACCCTGACCTGCTTCCTGTTGGGGAGGATCACACTCACCCAGAGCACCAAGCACACACACACACAAAGCTTAATGCTGTCAGCGGAGCAGGTAGGCACAATACGCAATACTCTATGTATGTGCCCTTTAGCTGTCCCTGCTACATCATCAGACAATTACACACCTGTGTGTGTGTGTGTGTGTGTGTGTGTATATATATATATTATATGTATCTTCATCCTGCTGCTTGCCTTCTCTCTCTGCTCCAGAAGCAATGGAAGTCATTCCTCTGTCAGAATCCACTACACCCCTGGAAGCCCCGTCGTCCCAGATGCTGTCGAGCGGGTCAGCCCAGACAGACTCCAAGGCCCCGGGGCCCAAAGAGGACGGCACTGCCCAGCAGATCATGCAGCTGCTCCACGACATCCAGAACCCACAGGGAGTGCCAAGATCACCCCCCTTCCTTGGGGAGAACCCCTGCATCCCCTTCTTCTACCGGCCTGACGAACAGGATGAAGTCAAAATCCTGGTTGTGTGAGGTGTGTGTGTGTGAGAGTGTGAGTGAGTGTGAGAGACACATAAAAATGCCCCCTCTGTGTGTTGGCAGTAATGTGTGTATGGTTAAATAGAGAGTATTTTCAGTTTGTTTTTTGTCTGTGATGCTCTTCCCAGAGAGATAACCAGTATTCCATACAACCATTTTTCATCCCCGGCCTCCCACTCGTCTCCCATTTTACACATAAGTGCAATAAAGGGGCCTCATAGTCTGTCCCCTTGCTGATACAGTACTTAAAGAGCTGTCGAAAATGATTAGCCTTGTGTGCAACTTAATAAAGTGCAAATCTCAGTTATACACAATTGACTGTACAAATGCCAAAAATGAGCATCACGTTTGAATGTATTAATGCAAATATTTACCCCGTATGTTTGTGTAATGTGAGGAGAATTGATGATGGTGAAAAGGGTGCGTGAGGAGAAGAGATGTAGAGTGAGATGTTAAAGTCAAAGAAAGACACTGAGTGCACATTATAGCTTTTGAGCTGTTATGATTTCAAAGTCAAGCTCTCTGTTGCATGATGAGGTCCAGAAAGATGAAGGCAGGTGTCGCAGTTTGGTACTGTTCCTAAAACAACCTTTTCTCTAACTTTTGTCTTTGTCCTCCAAACACTGAAAATAAGTCTTGTTAAATGTTGCAATATGTTAATATGTGAAACATTTGTATTGTGATGTCAAACATCCTGTTAGACTGAGAGATTTCCCCACAGTTATGAAAAGGTGGTTTCTAAAGTCATTGAGGGGATAGATGCAATTTAAAGACCCCATGAAGAAAAAACCCATTTTAGTCAAAAGAGGAATTATTTTTAGAGTGTAATTCAGATAAATATATAATAGAGCTTGGGATGCTGTGCTTCAGGCTGCTTTCCACATCATTGTTTTTTGCAAGTTATACAGTTTCTTTGTCATTAGCATAACATATTCTAAGGTGCAATGGCTAGAGGAAGTTACAGGTTAAATGGTGTTAAAATCTCTTTATCTGCACTCATAATTCATGTTCTCATCACAAATGTCTACACAGTTTATTTTCCCCTCATCAACGCTGCTCATCCATAACTGAGTCCTAACAGTTTCATGGGGTCTTTAAGTTTCTTCACAAATTGACGCTATTGAGTAGATCCTATTCTTTACTGTTACATTTGCTTGTAGTTCCACATATCAAAGATGAATTGATACACATCCTTTACAACTGGACTGTGTGAGTGTACATGATGTGTGTGTGTGTTTCCTCTTCAGCTGAAGTTTGATCTTTTTTTTGTAGAGTTCTATCAGATTATATAAGAATGATTGCACTAAAACTGTACAAAGCTTGTCATTCAGCTCTGTCTTGTGGGGCTGGTTGGACAGTGACGTTTCTAAATAAACTTGCTTAATTATTCCTGTTGAGGAAAAGGGAATCCTGTGAAGCCGCACTCTTTTAAGCTGAGGGTTCCAGTTGAAGCTGTGTGTGTGCGTTGTACTGTACTGTACTGTACATATGAATAGAAGGTGACATTAATGAGACTGCTCTGTTCAAAAGGTTGTGATGTTATTCCCAACAGTGTGGACCAATCAGAATTTGAGAAAATGAACAACTCTTCCCAAAACTACACACATTTATGTTAAGAATTATTTAGTAACGTGTATTGGCAACACTCTTATGGGCATTGGAAACAAGAAATTAATTGGGATCCTAACATTGGGATTAATTGACCAACAATGAGCTCCTTCCTTTGGCAACTAAAAACCATAGCTATGCTCTCCCAGTTATTTTCTTTCCATTTCAGATGAAATCATGGAAGAGGCCTTTGGTTATTAAGAGTCTTTCCATGATTTCAATATGCAAAGACATGAGAGTCTCACTGCGAGTCATACAAAAATCCCACAGACTATTTTTGGAGGTATTTGAATTTCATTGAATTTTAAGATCCTCTCTGTTGTGTTTGAGGTAGCACACATTTGTAAGTTATTATTGCACACTTGATATGTATCACTAACTGCAACAGGACATTACATTAGTGCAAATTTTGGTATTTTAAGCAAAATGTAAAATGCGGGGGCCATATATACTTGGTGTTTTTTACAGGCAAAGTAAACAGTGCTGTGTTCCACAGACCTTTGTTAGGAAACTGTGGTTTTTGAATACATTTACCTAATCATTTCCTGATTTTAAAAATTTCTCGCTTCTTAGCATTCTGTCACTTTTTGGTTTCCTTAGAAACATGCCACAAAATATGAGTTTATTTTATTTTTTGTTCATTCTGTTTCTTTTGTCAGGCGAAGAGGTACAATCTACAATAAAATCCTTTTATTGTTTTGGGGCTTGAAAAATCACATAAGACAATATGGATACAATTACTTCCCATACTAATTCACTGTTAAATGTTGTGTGATTGAAACAAATAGCAAGGAACCATTTATTGTCTTTACTGTAAAAGAGGTGGTGTATATACTGTAACTGTGTAACATATTGTATATTCATTATGCCTGGTGTGAGGGGAAAGCTGCTCTGCCATGTTTACTGGCAGTGTGGACTGTGTGTCTGAAAGTGAGCTCAGAGTCAAGACTTTGGCGGTTACTGACTGGCTGTGATTTAATACAAAGATTGACTAAAAAAAGCAAAAATGTTCTATTTATTTGGAATAAGTTAGTATCTCAACTAATCAGTTTTAATGTAAAATAGAAGTTAGTGATGGAAATGAAGGAACTGATTTGTTTGAGGGCTGCTTCTGACAGAAGCTTTCTGAATAGTTTTTCTCCTTGAATAATATTTTCTCCCTTTCTCTTGAATAAAACTGATTGATCAACTTGAACATATTGTGTCTCGATTCCTTCATTATTTTGATATTTTGGATAATGTTGGCAGTAAAGCCAGGTAGTTTAACGTGTCAAGTATCGCTAATAACATAATCGAGGGCTCCATCATGTTACATGCACAGTAACAAAGCAGCTAAATACAGTTCAGCCATCATTTATGTGATTATTAACACGTGCTTTTCCTACTGTGACAAAAGGACAATTACCATACCAAAAATACCAAACAAACAATCATTATTATTATTATTAAATACTCAGAGAAACCTTTTTTGGCAATACCATTTTTAAACAATCTCAGATATTACTAAACTGCTTTTCTGTTGGGGATCAATGTGGAATTCCTTACCTATAGAGCTCAAACTGGATCCTGGATCTATTTTAAACTAAAAACTATTTAAAAGGATCAGTTATGTAGATATGAATGATCTGGTGCTTCTTGTTTATGGTGCTTTATTAGTTTATGTATTTTTTTGTCTGTATTTTTTTGTTGTATCTTGTGCCTATTGTTGAGTTTGTGTCTATGTATTAGTTGTTGAGTTTTGTCTTTTAGAAGCCCATATCTGGACGTGCATTGCAAATCAGCAAGGCTATAAATGTGGTGTGTGGCATTAGTTTATGCTACATAATTGTCCCTGTACATATAAACATTAAATATACAATTGACAACATTATTTTTTGAGTTTTGAACACATTATTGTTATCAAAAATTGTGCCGGATGTTTTGGGGTTCCTAGATGTTTTTGTTGCTTCTTTAAATTTCAATTTAGTTCCTGGTTAGCTCACCTGCAGAGCGGGTGCCCATAGATAGAGGTTTGACTCCAACATACAGCCCTTTGTTGCATGTCATTCCCCTTCTCTCTCCCCTTAAAAGTCTAAGCTGTCATAAACAATGAAAGGCCTAAAATGCTCTTTAAAAATGCTCTTTAAAATTCAGTTCAGTTCACCTCCCTCACCAAATCCAGTGTAGATGTTCTGCTAATGCCGTTTACCACCATAGAACACATAAAGGAAACGTCATTCAGTTCACAGAGGTTTTTAATGTGTTGACAAAGTACAGTAATCCTGCGGTGTGAAGTCATCGTTCCCTCCACAGCAGTTTAAACAAGATGCAGAATCTGGTTGTTGCAAGACTTCACACATTCACAATGTCCCTTTCTACTCTTCTACACATAGAGAAACAAGAAAAACACAACACAAACCTCTGCTACCAGCTAGAGTATCAAACAACCTGCCAATGTCCATATACACTACCGGTCAAAAGTTTGGAGTCACTTAGAGATTTCCATTGCACTCCATTATAGACAGAATACAAAATTCAGATTACATTATGTGCGTAGATAATTGCAAAAGGGTTCTCCAATGTTTCAGATTAGTAAACAGACTGTGCCTTTGGAACATTGGAGGAATGTTTGCAGATAATGGGCAATGTAGATATGACATTAAAGATCAGCCACCCACTCAGATCAGCTGGTATTCTGTCTACAATGGAGTTGTAAGGAAATTTGTAAGTGACACCAAACTTTTGACCAGTAGTGTGCATTACACATTTTATACGTTTTTCAAATATTTCCTTATACACATTATTCATAATAATTTAAATATTCAGCAGACTAAATTCTCTAGACAGTGAAAGTACAATTCTTATAAGATGCACCACACATATACATAATAACACATTAAGATATGTCCATATTTACTGTTAAATAATAAGTAGAATATACTTTGTTGTGTTTGAGTTACAGTCATGGAGTACTAAGATGCACAAGGGGTCACTGAAGTGTTTTTTTAAATGGTTAAAATTACATCAGTTTAGGTTCAGAGATGGGTTTTTACGACTGGTGGG